>CM062204.1:26772500-27082500 GCA_031216445.1 Lateolabrax maculatus
TCAAGCGCTAACAATATTTACCGAAGTAAAGTGACGGTTTCCACGAAGAGACCTGAGAGAGGCTGTACCTGGATCAGAGAGTTCTTGATGACTCGGCTCACGTCCAGCCTCCATTCTGCGACGTCAGGGTTGTGGTCGTCCAGGTTTGATGAAAAGGAGAGCAGGTGAGATCGGAAATACTCTGCGGGGAAGAAAGTAGATGTGTGAGATGCTTTTAGTTCAGAGTTCAGTCTTTAAATTCAACTCACCTGGGCCAAAATCTACGATCTTCTTTAGAGGATACTCCAGTTTATTACAACCTGCATCTTATTTTCATAGTTTTGGCCATTATTTTAGACCTCATCAAAGTAATGGCAGTGCTATGGGATGTTTTTACGAGCAGGTGCAAGTTTTGTTTGTATCAAAAAGCAGCAATGTAACAAAAAAAAGGCAAGGAAGAGGAAGACTGTGAGAATAATATATAAGAACAATAGAGGATTTAAAATGTTAAAATGTTCATCTTTACAAATGTTTTATGAGGAAGGAAATGCATTTAACGCATCTGTTAAGCCATGAGAACTATCCTTATTTACAAAAGAAAAAAACCAACAGGGCACCTTTAAAACGAGTGAATGATAATAGTAGGGAAGCACTGATCAACTTTTTCCCTCCCAATATTGATTCTGATATCCTAAACTCAGGGTATCTGCCAATACCAAATCAATGCCGGGCACACAGAGAGGCAATATTATGTACCACGACTGCTGAGGGACTAAAACTTTGGTCTTTCACCCACCATGACTAAATTTAAATATTACTGATTTTTACAAAGACACAGATAAAGAAATTGTATATAAAGTCGGTCAGTCACATCTGATCCATAACCAATCTGCTTAATAAAGTCTGTATTGGCGTCACTATTGGTGTATTTCTAAATAGTCACAAAAAACTAAATAAATAAAAACTAAAGAAGAAGCTTTTTAAAGATGTCTACAGGATGCGCAGATCTTAATCCCAAAGGGACGGAGTTCCAAAGGTTAAGGAGCAATAATTTCGAAAAGCACTTTAAATCTGGAGAGAGGAACAATCAGCAAACCCTGATCAAAGAACCTTAGTCTGAACTCTTTGTTGGGTGTTTACGACAGACAGTCTGTGGATGTAATTTCACTGTTTGCCTTCTTTTTCTCCTTCAAATAAGTTTGGTTAACCTGGCGGCTAGTTTAAAACTTGTCCAATCATCTGACTGGCTCTTTTTAGAGATGTCATCGTGTTCCAAGATCTCAGCAACTAACCTGTTGGGTACAACTTTGTTGTAAGTCACCCAGTGAAATGGTAAAGTATGATATAGTGTAAGTTGTAACTAGTGGCTGCCTTACTAATACTTCATACATTATTATACAATAAATCTTAAACCCTTTCTGAAAGCTGACTTACTAGAAAGTGGAAAGGATAATATTATCATTACTTATAATGATGATAGCCAAAACAATGAAAATAAGACCCAAGGTGTAATTTAATAATGATAATAATAACATATATCTGGGTCTTACGAAGTAGATATATCTTGTTGGTTGTCAGTGTGTTTACAGAGCTACACAGTCACAGAGTAGACTCACCGTGGACAGCAATGGTTTTTCTGTCCTGCAGAATAGTATTCCCTGCAGAGACCTGCACAGTGACTGTACTGATGCCTTCCCGGGAGAACGTGCATGCCACACTTCCCTCTAGGGTGATTACCGGCTGCTGGGGGAGGAAGAGGAACAGAGAGAGAGAGAGAGAGAGAGAGAGAGAGAGAGAGAGAGAGAGAGAGAGAAATGGAGAGGGTCAGAGTCTGGGGGTTCAGGTGAGAGACCCCCTTATCAACGGCTGGTCTCACACTGCTGTTATTTACAGTACAGAGGTGTCAGCCTGCTGGTGCACTCACAAATACACACACTCACACACACACACAGAGCTTTGCAGCAGTCTGCTGTGCTGCATACAGTACAGTGTCGGGGCCCACAGAGAGTTCCCTGTGTGACAGCAGCAGCTCCTTCCTGTCATTACTCACATCTCCATTTGCTCTTCAAATAGCTATAAGATGCAAATACTGCCGCGGTTTATTACCAGCTGACATAACTGGCTGCCCTTGTGGAGGGCCCCTGTTGGTGCTGAACAAACACGTTTACACAACTACAATTATGAAGACAGATAGCGAGAGTGGAGCGTTTCTACATACAGTGTACAGTGCATCTGTTGGCCACAGAGCTGGAGGGTGGGTTTTTGTAGCTACAAAACATCTAACCAAGGTTTAACTAGAGTTCTGGAAATAGGTTTTTTTCCTGTAAGTAAACATTTAAAGGGTTAGTTCACACAAATCACAGAAAATATAGATTTCCTCCCGTGTCCTGAGAAGTGTTTAGCAGTAGTGCATTACATTACAGTCACAAGGGGTTTCAACTTGTGGTTTACTGATTACATTATAGCTATTAAATCTAATAAGGCTTTGTTACTTGTTTGCATCTTACCAGGAGTTGAATGGGAGGGTTGAAATGTATTCAGTCAGGGACTGACTGAGGGTCGAGGACTATAGAGCTATATCTGGAGGAAAAAGGGTTCTAAAAAAAAAAAGGGAGGGAGCTCTCAAAGAGCAGAAAAACAGTGATGGAGAACTAATAACAATACCAAAAGTTTATTACATAATGAGTAGGTTAGGGTGGTGGAGGGAGCTGGGCAGTATATCAGCATCTCATCAGAGCAATAGGTAGAATTGTCAGGTAACAATGGCCACGCTGCTTGTATGAAGATGATTGGACGTTACTGGTCAGCTGGTTTCTCTGCCTGGGAAACAGCTGTGCTTCATTTCCGCCTCTTTGCGGTCAGTGAGAGCGGCCTGTTGGCCTTTGGTGTCTTCTTTGCTGGCTGGCTAGCTACTTGAAAGCCTGTTTTCAGGAATCACCTGGCTTTTGGATCCTGCATACGCTCACTGCAGGTAAACTAGCTGTTGACGATAAACACCTCATCACGTCCACCGGCTGCTGGTTGAACCACAACATCTTGTGAAGTGTGGCAACTTCAGATGGAGTTGGCTGAGTGAGTAATCTAAAGGTGTGTTCAGACCGTAAGCCACGTGGAGTTTATATGCAACACTACACAAAGTCAATGGAAAGGCGCGGACGCTGATTTGTTTTTCATTGTTTGTCTTTCTTTGAAATATAATTTTTCACTGCTTTGATGAGAAAAAGAAACCTTCATCGTATTCTAGTGGCAACACAGGTTTCAAAGGGAGAGATCTGGAAATCTGTGCGCATAAAACTAAAACTATCTGCATGGTTAGATACCACTAAGGCTTAGCAGAAAAAATTGTCTTTATCCCTTCAACTCTGTGGGATCGATAAGCAGCTTCAGACGTTAGTATGGAGGAGTTTAAAGTCAGAATAAATGATGGATACACTTCGCTGGCTATCAGTAATTGGGCTGCTTTGTGTCTCTGCAATTTCTGTCGAAGCTGATTAACAAGGCCGTTTTTTTGCAACTTGGATGCATAAAAATAGCTAACAAAATAATGATTCCCACATTTGGGAGCAGAAGAGTCAGCAACCTACTTAATTGCAAACGGGCAGAGGCGTCACAGAAGAAAAAGCTCAGAGAGGAGCTGGGAAGTGTACAGTACCTCAGTGTTATTTCCGATCCACCAGATGTAGGTGACCGTTCCCACTTGGCTGGGCCACAGAACAGCAGTCAGGTTCACTTCCTTATTCCTCACCGCCACAAAGGGAGCCGAGAGATGGATATACTCCAGCTGACCTACTCAGGCACACATATATATCACAGGGTGAACTCGATGCACTGCACTGCAATGTGCAAGAAGAGGAAGAAACAACAACTTTATCGGTTGAAATGGAGAAAAAAAGGTTGAGTGGGTTTATAGGTGGGTGGGAGGGGTGGTTTGTTCAGAATTCTCTCCCGCGCTGGGACCGTTGGCTGCCATCTGTGCGTTATTTTTCATCCGTGGCACTGCCGAGCCTGTGGTGGCTCTATTTGTTCGGTTGGCACATAGGATTGACAGATCGGTGGGGGCAATGGGGCTCCCTGATCAATAAGTCAGCTGCGTTACATCTGTCACCCTCCGAATACACCGGGGGTGGTCAGCCCCGTTACACACGGAAGGCTGCAGTGGCTTCCGTGGGCCGAGCAGCTTGTGAAGCATAAGCTGACTTGAGTGGAAGTGTGCTGGGATTTGTTCTATCTCGTTTGTTTGTTTGGTTTGGGAGCGGAGCGCGTTCTGTGGATAGATAAAGCACAGGATGGGGCACGCCGTGTACGGGCTGACAGCCGCAATTTCACTGAATGTGATAAAAAGTGGAAAGCAGGAAAGAGCCGAGAGCGCAAAAAAAAAAATAAATAAATAAATAATTGAGAAACCCCTATCTCAATAAATACACGTGCACATTTGTAAACATGAATCTTAGAAAACTCCTCAGTATCTCACATGTCACATGCAGGTAGAGCATAGCGGTCTCTGAGCCGAGGCTGTTCTCCCCGGTGGCGGTCACCCGGTAGATTCCCACAGCTTTGTAGATGTGTTTGATGCCGTCCTCGATGGAGCTCACGTTGGAATAGGTAAGAGCGTGGCCGTCTCCGAAGTCCAGTGTGATGCTCGTCCTCGCCCCGTCGCCCTGCACGGGGCAAACACGTTCAGGTTTCAGGTAAATGTTAGACTGCACTTGACTAGCACGGGGCCCCTGGCTCTTCTTGGATAGCAAGATGTGTGATGGTGCTCTAGAGACTGACACTTTCACCGCCAGGGTCAGAGCTGTGGTTGTCGCTGCGGTCATTCAAGCTAAGAAGGTGTGTATTCATCATAGTGTATGGTACTTTACAGAGATGGGTCCACACACTAGTGTATGTAGGCAAAAAGCTTGAATTAATGTTTCTACATTTTACTGTGTCTTAAGTACAAAGTTCACAGGTGCTGGATTACTGGTCTCCCATGAGCCAGAGTGCATTCTTAGGATTGGGTTGCACCAGCTGTTTATGTGTTTCTTCCTGAGTTCTTAGTAATACTAGCTAGTTTTAAACCAATTACTTTGCAAACTCTTTGCAAATATCTCAGCTAATAAAAACTTTAGTAATATGTAAGTTGAATGTTGTGTAGCGCCGTCTGATCAAAGAAATAAACAACGTCAACAGGATGTCACAAGTTAGCATAACCTAAAAAACAGTTAAATGAAAACTGCTCACAAGGCACATAAGCCAAAAACATTAATTACTTTTCTTAGATTGCCTCCATGTTGTGCAGCCCACTGCACATGCGTGTTAGTGTTTCTCCCGCTGGCCCCACCGACTTTACATGGGGACAACGTCACGCACTTTAAAATCACTTGTCATGGCTCTGGGAATGTTCATAAATATAAAGAACTCTATTTTATAATGGCGCTCTATGGGGAAAATGTTTTATAGGCCACAGGAGAATTTTTTCATTGCAACACCATGAGTGGCTCCTGGAACATACTGGCATCAAGGCTGAGTGGAGGGGCCGTATTCAGCTCCCCTAATACATCCGTGGTTCCAATATAGTGAGTAAATAGTATTAACATAACATGGTCGGACCTGAGTATAGTTTTTTTTGTCTCCATAGAAACAATCCAGTCAGGGTACATTTTCTAAAGTGAGATGAAGCAGGAGGCACAGCTGCCCACATCGACTGCAATTCAATACTCCATATTTTAATGTTACTTCTGCTTTGATGTGACAGTCCTATAAAGGGAATAGTACATTCTAGAAGTATTAACTTACACTATATGATGCTGAGTTATGTAGAAAACGCTGATAATTCAGACTTTACCCTCATTTACATTCTGGGTATAGAAAGACATTTACTTTGTGTGAGACAGTCCATGAGGCGTGCACGGTTACTAAGCACAGAAAGCAGCTCACCTCCTCCAGAAAAACCAGGAAGGTGACATTGGTGCCCAGTGTGGCTGTCAGCGTACCCTCGCTGGTGACCAGGTGGAGACCTTTGGGTGCCTGGATGGGACACTGCTGCCGCCTGGCTGTGTACTCCGAGCTGACTCCGGCGGTACAGTTATTAGAGACCACTTTCCTGTAGCTGGGGGTGGAAAAACACAAAAAGCTCATATGAGTACGTGTACATGAAGGAGAACAAAACAAACTCTGTCACCGTGACATGGATAAAATACAGTAATTGTTAAAGGGTAAATACAACAGTTCCACAGAGTGTTCAATGGATTATCCAGAGTAACAGGGGCACTGTTTTTGGAGAGAGATATTGCTGATTACATTTTCAAATGTAATTTGTCAAAGCTGTGTGAGCATATTTTCTATTGTACCGGGGTTGCAGCCAAAATTGGAATGGATTGCAGGTCAGACAAATAAAACCAAAACAATCTGCGTGGCTAGAAATCACTAAATGAGAAAATTCATTTTGTACTGTTTCAAATAGAAATTGGGAAACTGTGCCACCACAAAAGATACAGAATGCACCTTGATTAAGGTTAATCGGGTTGAAACATATTTCTGCAAAATGTGAATCAGTACATGTTTCTGTCAACTAGCTTCATATGCATACACTGAGAAGGATGTGACGAGATTACACAATTAATTGAGCACCAGTTACTGCTTCCTACTTAAAATAGCATGTGTGTTTCACCTTGTATTAGTAGTTAATCAATTTTTCCCTTCTGATGCACGTGGACCCTGTGGTGTTACTATCAGCCACTACTGTTATAGAAAATGATGTGGCCATTTTGTTTGAATAAACTTTATTAAAATTGTCAATGGACAAAAGCAGTTGGGATCGGTTTCAGCGTTCATGTTCACTGTGAGCACCCACTGCTTGACCAGTTGGATGTGTAAAAAGGCCAAACGTAGTGTGAATTAAAGTGAAGTACAAGATTTATAATGTAGAATCTGCCCAGCTGAAGGGAGAGTGGCAGCATGGCTTTTGTCACATCTCCTCTTTTTCTCAGCTCTCACAAATATTTTATCAAACTTCCAGCTTTTCTACTCAGTGTTTATTAAGCGTAAATTTAAAAAGAGGTGGATGAAGACATACTGGAAGTCTGATTTTCATTCACTTATTAAGAGAGAATTCTCGGAAACAGTGGTTGACAAAACAATGCAATTTATTGGCTGTCCTGGAGCTCTCAGTCATATGGTTTTCGTCAGCAGATGTAGTCTGCTCAGTTGCCTCGTATATCCAGATGTTCACATTTTTTTCTGAGCACTCTAAGGACTCCCTGTCCATTTTGAATTAAGAGTTGAAATGATCAAAAGCTCAAAAACAGCCACTAAATGGATTTTGAGCTGATGTTTTTTTGTCAGAGCCATAGTACTTAACACACTCTTACACTCAAGAGGATGTTGAATCTTTCATGTGTACTTATTTCAAATCCTTGGCATGATTTAAAAACACTATTTCACCTACAATAGATGACATCTGTACTAGCGGTTTATGCTTGCTGGTTCAAAAATGTGAATAAAAATGCATGTTTGATTATTCAGCCCACATTTTCCCCAGCGTGTCCTTGTCGTCCCTGGGAAACTAATTAATGTACCTTGAGCTATTCAACTCAAATGCACCGCTCACGCCTGTGAGTCACTACTGTGAATGTGTGTGCCGATCCCAGCAGTCTCTCGCCCTGCGCTCACCCTGTGCTGTTGAGGAAAGTCATCCCCGTTGTGCAACTCCTGGACATCGATGACGGATGGTACCAAAAGGCGGGGGTGCACTTGCCGTTGGTCCGTCTCTCGTAGCCGTAATCGCTGTGATGAGACGAGCAGACAAAAAAGACAAAACAGAAAGCAGTTATCCAATCAGGAACCAGAAACACTGACAGACAAGACAGATGCAAATGTTCCTTAGGCCCAGCTAGGAAAATTCAATTCCACAATGAGATACAGGCTATTTCGAGTCTGACATGAACTTATAAAATGACGGATATTGCTCACAGACAAATCAATCAAAAGATGATAAAATGAAAAAAAGATCACCACCTCTGTATTTTAAAACGTATTGGATATTGAAATTCTGATACAGAATTGTGGGAAACAGTATGAAAACTTAAAAACTCATTTTAGCATCAACTTCACAGTAGTTACAGCAACTGTTATGCACTTCTTTGGTGCTTTTTAAACACAGCCCACAAGGTGTTTGTCCTACAAATTAAAAAGGCAGAGCAGTGCTGTGTCCCCAAAATGATAGGGACAAATTGCCCCAATTAGTGCGACATGCACACAGATGCAAAAGTGTTGTGATTGTTAATGAAAGCGATTAGGCTTGATGATTTATGGTTTTGATGGTGCTTATTCCAAGAGCTGCCTCACTCAAGAGACCTGCAGATCTGGGACCAAAGTGAGAGGAGTAAAAAAAATAAATAAAAAAAGCAACGTTAATACTGCTGATAATTCAAAGAAAGCGGGTTGTGAGGATGAGGGAAAACATTCTCTGTCGCTGCCGTTGGAATATAAAGAGTCACAAGCAGCAGCTACAAAAGCAGCCACGAATTGTCATTTATCCTTTGAACACTTTGTCATTCAAGTGGAGAATGATGGCACACATTCAGGTGAATTCTGAACACACACACACACACGTTTTAGCAGCTGACTGGTTTCCATTTAGCAGCACCAGCCTCCATGAGAATCTGCTAGAGCCGCTCTACAATTATAATCTGGAGGATGTTATCCATGACGGGGATCTCTTATCTTTTAATCCCTCACTTAAACCCAGTTTCCTTAAACCCTGGGACATACGGTATGGCAAATGTATTTCCCCTACATATAAGGCTGAGGCTCGGTGCCAATGCAGGGGAAATACCTTGGTTAACACTTAACTGCTCATGTTTTGTCGCTCTCACTTATGTTATCTGTTGTCCAAAGGATGGCTAATTCCTCCATCCTAGAATTCCACAGTATGCAAATACAAAAATTAAGCTATGGAACTTTTTTCCCCTCAGAATTTTTAAAGTTATCTAATCTCTTCTCCTGTTTCTTTAGAATTACAGTCTGTACAAAGTATGTGAATGTGTGTATACTCTTTGTTTAACTGATGCAGTTGATGCCGAATTTGCCATTTGTTGCACCTGTTGGTGATGATTTTATAATTGACATTTTTAATGATTCAATCTGAGTACTAAGTTGTCAGTGTGCAGACTAAATACTCCTGATGTACACTATTGTCCCCCAATGCAATTCACAAAAGAGATTCTTACTAGTGCAACTAATAGGTATTCATCCACAATTAAATAGTCCGCAACAAATGCGCTCTAAATGAGTAGCATTTGTTAAAAACTACAGCGCCAAGCTGTTTAAGGAGATCATTTAGCCCTAATACTGCTTATTTCAGAGCCATTTTGAAGGATGTACAGTAGATCTTCAGTTTGAACCAACGGGCTCAGGGCGGGGTGCAGTGTACTGCTGCATACAGTACAGTTGTTACATGTGGAGGGAGACACACTGACTCAACCTTAACACATATGTAAAATTCATCACTGATTTAGGTTGCAGTTATGCATTTAGGACATGCTCAAATTCACGCCAAACATATTTGAAAAGGGAGAATGTTTGACCTATTATTGAAATTAACTCGAGCAATTTTGGAATTTGAACCCACAGCCTTGTGACGGCCTTGCTTGTGCAGGTAGATCATTTTTAAAGGGGAACTCCGGCAAGTTAATATTGTAATACTGTACTGGTAAAGTACACGAGAGACAGATTAAAAAAAAGACCAGTCAGAATGGAGGCAAGTGAGGCTGACATATCCGCACGGTTAGTCCCTAGTTTAAGTCAAGATCAAAAAACTCTGGATCCTACATTTCCAATAATGGAGTTACCACAAGTCTTTGTATTATACCCTCCTTGCCTTGTCAACACCAACATATTTTACACTTCATGCCTCAGTTTGTAACCCAGGCTTTGTTTTTAGTCTCAAGATAAACGCTGGCGAAATCATTAGGTCAATTTTCTCAGAAAACATTACTCAACTGTTTTGCTTTGTAAAATTAGGTCACACACAAGAATCACACGTAGGGAATGTAAAACGTAACGTATACTCACCATTCAAAGTCAGCCTCTGTACAGTCACAGGGGCCCGACGTCATCGACACCGAGTACATCTTTCCCATGACGCACCTGGACGTGGGCTTCAGCTTCCGGTAGATTCTTTTCACTCCCATGAGGCAGGGCTCACCCTTTCAAGAGTGAATCCAGAGGAAAGTCACACGGAGAGTTTTTTATTTTTTTAAAGAGCTGCTTTTGTAACTTGCCAGCATCAATTATTTACACGACGCGTCCGACCGATGCATGCGGCACGCTGTGTGTGAAAAGCCCCGTTGCCTTCCTTCAGCTCGTTTTGCATGCCTGCTCGGAGAATATTCACGGGCTTGTGCTGTGTGGTGTGCTAAACTCAACAACTGCTCCCCCGTCGCAAGTGTCACGCTGCAGAGTGTGCTGCTTGAGTTC
This sequence comes from Lateolabrax maculatus, assembly GCA_031216445.1. Taxonomy (NCBI): domain Eukaryota; kingdom Metazoa; phylum Chordata; class Actinopteri; order Acropomatiformes; family Lateolabracidae; genus Lateolabrax; species Lateolabrax maculatus. The sequence goes on from CM062204.1 coordinate 26,782,941, forward strand.
TTTTTTAGAGTTTTTTGTTGGGTGTGTGTGTGTGTGATATTGAGATGAACATATACCAAGGAGCCTCAGTCGCAAAAAGCTGCCAGCACCCGGTCCATTTTTAGCCGCGTGCCTGTGCGTGGGATGTGAATATAAAATCAGTTGAAGCACAAAAAAGATGAGAAGATAACACCGGCCTGTTTCACTCCATCCTCCACTACACTGCTGCTCTGTTTTTATCACCAGGACATTCTGTCTTTGTGCATTAGGTGTCAGTAGTGAGATGCTTAAAAAATCTTGCTGTATCCACAAAAAGACTCCCAACTCCTGACAATGTCCAGGACTTTCCCAGTGGTCTTAAAACACAAGCTCTGTCCTCTGTTTTGAGGAAGTGCTCAGGTTATTTTTGCAGCATCTCTACATTTAGGCAAGTTAGTCCGGTAATTGGCTTGGACTCTTGTCGTCTTCCATGATATATGTTTTGATCATTAGCCTGCTCTGAGCATATGGGTGTCGAGACCAATTACAGAAGCGGGCTATGAATAAAGGCACGCTTTAAGTCTCTGCCGCGGCTTCAGGCCTGGCCAGGTTGAGGGGTTTTCGGGGAGGGTTAATGTATGCAGGTGGGGTTTGGGGTTCACTCGGAGCATCAGCAGGAATTGGCGGAGTGCTCTGGGAACTGAGAGACATCCAGCTGTAGTCCGCTCACTACACAGCCAAGCTAAAAGCAGAGGTGGTCTGCCAGGGATCGCACATTAACCTGACCATGGAGCCTGGCATTTGATCAAGGTGCCCAGCTCAAACCTAACCTCTGTGTAGAGAAGGCCAGCTCCACAGACTTCAGATGATTTCATTTTCCATGAAAGAATGACATCTTAGTTTGGAATAATAGCTAATTAAGTCAAAACTTTAATCCTCTTTAGGGATTTTGTTTATGCAGCAGAATGGACGTGGGCCCATAAGCTAAGAGTGCTTACATTAGACACATAAGGTGCATCTGAAATTACTCCCTGTGTTACCTACAGCATTATAATTACTACTTGCAATTTTATGTGAGTGTCCGAATTCAATGGGCACTTTATAGTACCCTCAAACATTTCCCCAATGGAACAGAAAATGTGGTGCACTACTTTTTGTATTGCTTTGCTGTTGATAAATGTACATTTTAAACACTGCATCCGCAAACACTGAAAATTACAGTCATGCCAAACTTCACCTGTCAATCACAAGTGTTCATTACTGCTCACTATAAACTACTGAGTATCTATTATATAGTGAGTAGCGAATGAGTGAACAAGGGAGTGAACCAAAATCTCTATTTGGACTGATGGCTATCAGCATTTCTTGTTGGAAAGTCAAAGACTCAAAAGTGGGCATGTCCTGATCACATTCTTTGGTTCCTGATCAGATTTTTTTGCTATGGAGCATCTATCAATGTAAAGTCTGATCTTATATCTACTTTTATTAAATTTTTATTCCAAGAAAACCTAAGAAAATATAACCTGCACCACATGTTTCCTAAAACATTTTGCGTAGTGTCATATAGCATTGTGTATTGTATTTGCATGAGAAGACTCCAACAGCAGCACTTATTGTTATGTAACAATTAACTACAAAAATAATAATAATAATGATAATATATATAAATAATTGTATATTTTGAGTGTTAATTATGTAGGAAATACTGAATGAGTGACAAGGGGAGTGATTTTGGAGACAGAAACAGACTATTTTCAGCAGCAACATTCAAATCAAAAATCAAAAATCCAATAAAAATTGTATTTCTGGCTTTAACAGTAATTTGATCCATATCACATTAAATTAAAAGCATGCTAATTGTTAAGATAATACAGTAAAAGAAAGCAAGTGAATCAGAGTTTAAACATTCTTTTCCAGTTGACCTTAGATGTAGATTTCTCCACCAACTGACAAAAACATTTGTAGGATGTGTGATAAACAAGTCATGGAGCGTACCTGGCTGTGTAGGTGCCATGTCTGATAATCCGCCTCTGTACACCTCCTGTTGAAGATGGACCTGAAGTCTATTTTCACCAGCTGCCACTCCGAGCGATGACTGACGTGGCCGAATATCCTGGAAAAGAGCCACGCATGCTGCTGCTTGTTATATACAAAACTTGCTGCAGATAATGATCAGCAGGAAATTGATGTTCAGGGAGTAAGCTGGTGATGTCTGATGTCTGATCTATGTTTTTCTTATGATCAACAAATTCCACGAGAAGACCAAAACCAACAATAAATCAGTTCCACTCATAAGATATATCGTCTTCCTCTGTGCCAAAGAGCTCCACTGTTGTTGAAAAACTATTAAAAACACATCAATGAGCAACACTGGTGCACTGGGTGACATTTTGCTTCATTACGGTGAACACAGGCCTTGTAGTGCCCATATAGTTGATCCCACATACACCATTCACACCCCTCCACAGCAAACGTGTAGTGATGTGCAGCTGAAAGTAGTCCCCAACAAGTGCCATACGAGTGTAATTACTCCTGTGTGTTGAGGTTTGCTACAACTACAGTGCTCAGTTGTCTTAGGAAATGACTGAGCCTTTTTCTCTAACCGTGAGGTACAGAGAGGTGAAAGTTCAAGAAAAAGCTTGTATGTGGACCTCGAGTGAAGATTTCTTTTGGTCAAACTACATATTTGTAACTTAGCCTTTAAACATTTACGTCTTGTTAGATCTATTAGGAACAATGGGCTGTACTTAAAGGGATAGTTAGATTTTTTGAAGTGAGGTTGTATGAGGCATCTATAGTCAGTGTATTATCTACAGTAGGTGGCGGTTGGCGGGCCCCAGTTTGTACAGCTGTACTGACGCTAATCAACATAAAGCTGTGGTCAGCAGCAAAACGGATTTTAGAAACCTAAAAACATCTATATCACTTCAAGTTTACACTATATTTAGAATATTTTTACTACTTTACTTTGCCCCCAGACACCCCTTTCCGACGGGGAACTGGAGCTGTTACATTGCACTCTTCAAAGCCGCCAGACTCCTTCTTCTTTGACAAAAATAGTAATTTTACCTCGCAGAACACGGGAGGTGCTGGTCTGCCGCTGCCTTGTCACACTTCGTAACACGTTATTTTGGATCCAAAGTAACGTATTAAAACACCAAAGTCATGCACGAACACACACAAACTAACTGACTGAGGCAGCTGAAGACCAGCGACTCCTGTGTTCTGCAAGGTAAAATCCAATTTTTTTGTCAAAAGGAGTCTACTGGCTTTGAAGAGAGCATAGATGGATTAACGGCTTCAGAAAGGGCTGTCTGACGGCAAGGTAAAGCGATGAGAATATTCTTAATATAGCGTACACTTAAACTGATATTGTTTTTTTAGGTGGGTCTTTTTTTAGCTCCACCTCAACCAACTACATAATTACAAATTTATACATGATATAAAACTGACATGGACCATTCTGCCTAATGAGTTGTTTTACTTTTGATACTTTAAGTACATTTAGTTGGTAATACTTTCATACTTTTACTGAAGTAAAACTTTGGACTTGGACAGGGTGGGGTAGTTGTAGAGTATCGAGAAAAATAACTAGTTCACATGACAAAAGTGTTCATACCTGTTTCTGAAGATATAAAAGTTTACTGGCACCTTCACACGTTGTTGGTTTTGGTCTTTACGTGGGATTTGTTAACAGTAAATTGATACCGAAAAGTGTTTTACCGATAAATATAGAACCTGGAATAAAATTCTTGCATCTTTATATCTAAAGATTTTTTTATTTTATGTGGGTAGCAAGCTTGACCCCATGTGTTGTTACTTAAAAGTGTTAACTTATTTCTCCTGAGAGCTAAATCTGTTTTTCCAGTGGTCCAAAACAAAACAGAATCCAAGGTTATGAGACTAACCAGATAAATATTCCATCTCCAGCTAAACTGAGTGGGTGTGTTTCTCTGCACTGACCCCCCCACCCCATCCACCACCACCACCACCATTCATACCACAGCATATTTATCACAATCAGTCTGTCAATTAGCTCCCGAGCCACCCGACCATGACAGGCACTTACTGTAAAAATGAGTACAAATTGATAAGAAAACAGTGCATGATTGTCTTATGAAAACTAATGGTGTGTATTCCAACTTAGAGGCTCCGTGCTCGAGAACTTATTCCCAGAGAAAACCTACGTCGTCTTTGCACTGAGACCGTTGCTGTGCATCTTCCTCCCCACACTCCCCCCTTCTCCAACTGTGCCCTGTCACCCTCCCGTAGAGCCGACTATGGAGCCGACTGTCAGTCTGTCATTCATGGCAGGTGTCATGAAACATTGATGTAATGGCTGTGGAACCCCTTTGGTGACACGTCCCAAAGTCCTAAATCTTTGCTGCAATAAGGGAGTAGTGCTGTGTCATACCATATGCATGCACTCCAGCTCTGGGCTATTCTAATAATAAATGTGAAGGAACACAAAAGGAATCTTCATAAATCTGGTTTCTGAGGACAAGCTGAATCACACTCACTTGCTCTTCCCAATTTTTAATGCTGTTAAAACTTTTTTTTTAAAGCAAAGTTTCTCGTCTGTTTTCTCAGGATTTTATTTTTTTTCTCATTTTGATCATTTTCCTTCATGTTCTTCAAATGGACAGTCACGCTGTCGCTGGCTGCCAAAGCATTGATCTCCTGTGATCATAATCTGGAGACAGCCAGTTTTGATGTTGGGTAGACCTTGAGAGAAATCTTTTTTTATTCATGAAAAGGAAAACAGGCAGTCAGGAATGCTGAATCGAGCAGGCTTAGATATAGAGGCAAGCAGCTCTGGCTGGTGGTTGAGGCAGAGGAGGTCGCGCGCACACAGACACACAAACAGGCTATTTGTTGTTACTTTGATTTTTCGGCGTGATTGATGGATCTCCGTGTTGACAAATCTTTGCCACTCACGTCATGATGAGGGTCTCCTCCCCAGGCTCTCCCAGCACCCCGTCCACGAACAGGGGCGTGTTGGTGAAGCTGTACTTGTTCCACTGCCGCCCCTCGTCGAAGCTCAACCTGGGAACACAAAAAGCCGCAGCGCACAAGCTAATGACCCTGAGAGCCGTCTAATCACTTTATTTCATATTCCGCGCAGGGCTGAGGCGCTCTGCTCAGTGAACACTGATCAGTAGGAGCGAGACTCATCATGGCTTCAAACACAGAAAGGTGAAATTGAATGACTATTGTCAAAGCCCAATTCTCCACGGCTGGCGGGTTGTCTACCCAGAATAATGTCATCCCAGAGTTTGAAGACAAACTCATTTGCCTTTGTTTGACTAACTTAAGACTCTGAGCTTCCTCCGAGGGAATTAGTCGTGCTGTGACAAGTGGCGTCTCTGTCATAATGACTCACCACAGGTGTCGGATGGGAAGCGGAGTGTGTCTTATTGCGACTAAGGCTCCTCCTTGGTCGAGATACAGCACCGCGTACTCCTCGTCGAAGATCTGCAGGGACAGAGAGAAAAAAAGGAGAGAGTGCTCACTCTGCAGTGGCTCGTTACCCGTGTGCATGTCCAACACACGTCTGCACACACCCACGCTGTATCGTTCAAGTGAGGAAAGCAATAATACACCAAGCACACACACACACACACAGTATACACCGTGGTTAGAACTTGCTACATCAGCTTCCAAATAATTATTTTTCATTGCTGTTTTTAATCAGGAACAAGCCCCGTGAATTGAAAACGCCAGGATCAAGTGAGGTGAGGGCCACCCACCGGCGCTGTATGCAGGGACTGAATCAAATGACTCTTAAGATTTAGTTTGATTACTGACCTCAAAAACACTGGCGAGTGTGTGAGGATTAAAAGCCTGTATGATAAAATCGTGGAGAGTGAGTGAATGAGGAGGAGGAGGAGAGTGAGTTTCAGTGAGAGGATGGCGGGTCAGTCAGTTATGCCGCTCTTTATGTGGCTGTGAACTGGGCTCGTCTCTGGAAAAATGTATTGTCAGGTGCGAGTCTGTAATATTAATAAGATACATATTTATACACATATTTGCTGCAGTGCACTTGTACATGTGAATATTTGCAGCCAATCTCAGTCAACAACAGCGACCTCACAGATGCAAGAGACACTAGAAATGAGTATCGAACAGAAGCTCCAGTTAATTACTAGAGGGCCAACGTTGTTAGCCGTTGCTAAGTCACATTTGGGGTTTCAGCACTCCCTACATTGCCCCGTGTTGCGATTCAATTCACGGGGAAATGTACGGAGTGCAGGGGTCAGCCCGGCTTGATAGCCTCCGCAATGGAATGCAAATTTAACGGCATGATGGGCCCTCCCAAATGTCCAATTTTGTAAAGGGGAAGATGGATTAAGTTCTAATCGACTGTTAACAGCCAGCACTATGTGGGTTTGTTGAAAAAGGCGAAAATAGTCTTATCGATGATTGTAGGATGTTGTCTTCTGACATTTTCCAGTCAGTAGCACAGGATGTACAGAAACGCCGGCTCGCAAATGTCAGTCAATTGCTGCCACAGGAAATATCTGCCCAGATGCGAAGCTATAAGGTGGACTGTTTTATCACAGACAAAAAAATGCACGATTGCTGCGGTGTAATTATAGAATTCAAACAACTTTAACAGCAGGACTCCGTTACAATAAAAAACTTACCTGTCTCCATGTGTTTCCTGCATCTGAGGTGATGAACACGCTGACGTTGCTGGTGGTGAGCTCGGAGCCGATGGAGCCTGGAGGTGAGGCCGAGATTTGCAAAGGAGACAGAAGACAGACAACAGTAAACGTTTGAGGTGGGAAACTGCGTGGTGTAGACACGGGAAAAGAAGTCTATTTGAGATGAAATAATTCCCAAATTTGATAACGAGCCTTTAGGCTGACAGTGTCGATGGTACAGCAGGGGGGCTCCAGCCTGCAGCTGCACATTAGGACTGTAATTACAGTGCTCCAGAAGATCTATTGTTAGTGTGCAGTGCGGCATTTGCCCATACTCCCAAATTAACCAATAAATCCAGATTACTGTATTTATCTTTCAGCAGTTCTGACCATATTAAGACACGCTTTCCTAATGCTGTGCAGACTGCTGTAATTGCTTTAATTTAGCCTGTAATTGGTGCCAGGTGGCTAAACACAAGGCTCAAAAGTACTGGAAGTGTTTCAGAGGCATGTTTGTCTCTTCGTCCCAACCCTCGTGCATTGCGTTCCCTGCATTTATAGGGTAACCTGACACCAGTAGAAAATCCAAATTTCGCTGACCTCCAGTGACTGATGTGCTCACCTTGCCACAGCAATGTAGAGGTGTGATGTGTGCATGCATGTGCAACACAGCACACACTCAAAACTAATTCTGTTGTTGCTTTATCTATGCACGCAAACTACTTTTGTCAAAACCAAAAACTTTACACTTGCGGTTTTGGCCATCATTCCCAGTGGTGATTATAACATTTCACCCAGTTAAACGTTGCTAAATTCATCCCATCTCTATCACATAGAAGAACTGAAATCTTTCCAAGCTCACATTAGGTAAGAAGTGTAGTTTATCACAGGATATCCCTAGATTTCACCAATGGAGTTGGTGAGTAAGATGCTATCGTAAGCCATGGGAAAGATGTACAAAACTACAAAAAAATAGGCCCAGGATTTAAAAGAACTGGATTTTCCCTTAAGGCTGGGCATTCAATCTACCTATTTTACAAGCTGATTACAAAACAATACCAGATTTCCTCTGCCTCTCTGTTCATTTTGTAACTTGAACAATGACAGATATCTAACAAAATCAGTCAATGGTTCTATTCCCACATCCCTGAAACCTGTTAAATCAACTGTGTTTCACAAAGGCCCAGACCTCAATACTTGTAGTGTAAGCTTGGCCTTCTCCAGACACCCGAGGCGTGTGCCCATGTGTTATTGACAGTGCTGGCCCATGCGGGAATAAATATCACTGAGGTGTGAATTCACCTGGGGGGCTGCTGATCTCATATTCCTCCATTTCTTTGTTTTCTCCCCACTGAGTCAGTGAAAGTCTTTGCTTTCTCTCCTGTGTTCTCGGGAACACTGAGGCTCTGAGGGCTGAGCCACAAGGATTTTCATAGTTTTAATGCGCTCTGGCTTTCTGTTCTGTCATTTGCCCCTGTTCAAAGGTGAGGTGACACCTGCATGTTGAGCCGATGCTGAACAGGGACAAACAATTGAAAACAGAAGTAATAAGCAAAAAACATGCAAAACAGCCAAATGCAATTGCAGCGCTGAGAGATGCAGTGCCATGCTGGAAACATCAGTGCACTGAAATGTTGAGTGCCAAGATTTTCAGCTAACTGAAAGAGGCAGATTTATTTTGCCTTTGTCTGTCTAAGTGACTTTCGTGGTCTTTGTCTCTTCGAGTTAGCATAACGCTATCTAATGTGGCCATGGAGGGAGAAAAGAAATTCCCCAAAAAAAGGAGATAACCTACTTGGTTGTGAATGCCAAAAAAACAAAAAAAAACAAATAGATGGGTCTTTTTGTTTCTCCTTTGTTCCTTTTGTGCTCGATGAAATTTCAGCAAACCATACAATACACAATTCATTTGACCATCTCAGTTAGATGCATCCTCTCAGTCTTTTAGAGCTTAACTTGCTCTCTGCATGTGGAACTTAAAACTTAAAATGCAAGTCTGCTTTAATGTCAGTGGCTTTAAAAAGTATTTAAAAAAACCTACTAGTGAAGAACTGCAAAGAATGTATTTAGTAATTACTATGTAATAGATCAAACATAAAGGTCAGAAAGGGTTTCAACAGAGGCTTTGTTTTGAAAGTAAAGCCCTCAGAACTCCAAGAAGAAAGAGAAAAGAGAAGCAACACGTCACTCAGAAAAGATTCCCTCTCACCCACCTGAAGCGACAATGATCCCCGGCGCCGAGTCCCTGCTGGCTATGTTGCCAGACGTGTAGGGATTTGCAGACACGTGAAGATGAAGATGTAATGAACAGTATGGCTGTGGAGAAAAAAGAAAAATCGCAGAAATCACTCAGTTGTCCGAACTACCGAGCCGAGCTGACGCTATCGCCAAAAAAGCTTCAACAGGCGCTTCTGAATAAAGCGGCTGCTGCGATGACTTAGATGCACAACCCTCCCAAGTTATGAATTTCATCACAAACACCATTTCCCCATTGGCTGGTCTCACCATTAATTTTGATTGGGTTAACCTTTACCGACACAATTCTCATTACGACCCAGCAAAATGCCAGTGGTGCAGGCCATGTTGTGACGGGCTGTTTAGAGGTTTATTAAAACTCTGACATTTCCTGACAAATGACTGTATAATATGGGTGGAAGGCGAGGCGTGCTACAGAATTGCTAATTGGTTTATCAAAAAAGGATGATTTTTTTTAAATATTATGTAATATTCTATCATATTAAGAGATATTGCTTTTTTAATTCCGGCACACATTTGGAAGAGGCTTGATCGGATGTGCTTTGATAAACGCCACATCTGTAGTTAAAAAGACTCACTGTTAGGTTGTTTACTTTAAAGCTTCAACTTTGGCTTTTGAGCGAAAACTCAACTCGACCAGGCCATGAGAAGCAACCAACTTTCAAAGGCTTTCAGGAAGAAAGACAGAGAGAAAAAAAAAGCCTCTGCTTTCCTGTCTGACACCTCTTTCTCTCTGTGTTTCTTAAACGGGAGGTCAGCTTATTGGACTGGATCAAAATGGCTGACCTTTACGACTCAGCAGCCTCGGAGCACTCAGCTCTGACGGGCGCTGCTCTTTCTGAGCGCGGCCTCTCATTGCTGCTGGGATCAGTTGACTCTTTTCAAGGCCTCTCTTTGACGGCACGTGCGCACATGCAAAGACACGTTTGAACAAGGCGCGCCCGGCCAGTGTGCAGACACTCACTAGCACGCAGTGAATGCTGCTGCCCCTCAGGTCTTTGCTCGGGGCCTGCAGTAACCTCCAGTCTCTGCCTCTGTTGTAGGTGATGTGCGTCTTCACTTGGTTATCTGCCTTTTTGTTGGCTAGGAACATCCCCTTTATTCCCGCTACCTGGGAAATGAGAGAGGGAAAAGAAGAAATGAAAACACATGTCCTGAAGATTTTAAGCACTTCTTCGTCCCCGAGTCACGTTGCAGACAATGAATGCAGTGCGCTGCGAAGCAAATCACATGCCCCGGGGCAACGCAGGCGCCCGCACTCACCTTTTCTGTATTCCCAACAAAACCGAACGCAGTCACAAACACTGAAGGGGAAATGATCGACTGCCTGGGGTCTTTTGAGTAATCAATGTGTGTCTTAAATGAATCTGCACCTTGTTGGAGGCCTCTAGTCATAGCTCAGGGATACTGAAATGACTCAGTGGGTCGCATCAGGCAATGAAACTCCACTTTAGCAGTTGACAGATACTTCAATCTCCCTTGGAGGAGAGATTTAGCATATCCTACGTTCTGGGTGGCGACCCCAATCAAGACAGTGGATTTGATTCTATCTCCGAGGCCACAGCAAGACATGAGCAGCATCATCAACAGCTTAATTTTTAGATTCAGAGACATAGTTTTATCCCACGTTTGAGGCCAATATGTCTTTTAAAAATCATGCCTGCTTACCTTAAAGCTCCAGGACCTCAACGTTAGCCCTCAACACACTTTTTTTCTTTCTGGATTAGGTGCATTTTGTGAGGTAATATCTGCAGTTATTCATCAAAGAAAGAAATAATCTCAGCCTCCCAAAAATCTATATCCCTGGCACAATCCCCCCTTTTGCCTTTTGTCGATGTCAGCACTTTGAAGCTGCTTCGTATTCACACAATGTGCTCTGAAGGCTGTAGGCCTACAGCGGCAGGGTTCCTTTCCAAAATGACAAAACAAGTGCATTTCATCATCAGTGCCTTCTAGCTCTAAAATATTGATCAGTGTTCATAATAAACTTGCGGGCTGGGCACTCATCAAGCAGGCTTTTATTTGATATTGTTTTTTTAAAGAAGAAATGAACACTGCAGACTTGGGGGTGGGGGGGTAGGCCTCATGTGCAGCATACCAATCCAAAACGAACAGAGTCATTCGACTTTCAGCACCCTTTGATGCTTTGCTACTTGAAGCACAGATTTTATATCCTCATTTGCTACCCCTAGCGGCGTTTTGTTTACCTCATAGAGGTCGACCATGACGTTGCCCTCGGGGCCCATGCTGCTGACCACGTTCTCCAGGGCCAGGGTGTAGTAGACCCCCGACGTGTCCGACACGTACAGGTTGTAGGTTTCGTTCTGGTTCCACTCCTGTACGGCTGCGACCACGCGGTTTTCATCAGTACTGATCACGTGCAGGTCCTGGGGGGGGGGTGTAACAGCAGTATGGGATTACAACGGCGAATATTATTATCATTACGGCATGAAGAAAACCTTATTAATGTTTAAAAAAATCTCATTAAAATGGGAAGTGTTCTTGTTGTAAAGAGAAACTGAGCAGAATGTTTTTTTTGCAATGGTGGCCGCACTACACAGCCATACAGCCATATGCTGTATTTTTCAATATAGTGTTCATTGTTACTTGGGATAAAAGTTAAAAAAATCTTATTTTAAATATGCCCTTCAAATACACCTCTTAAAAAGTAGAAAGTAATTTCTTAACATTGAAATTCATTTATTCTAAAGTTAATTGAATAAATAAGCAGCTAACCTGAGTAAACTCTAATTTGTATTTGACATTTGTGAAAGCTTTAATTTGCTCTTTAATCAAAAACATTATCTCTTACGTCTCAATGAGGAAAAATCCAAACTTTGAGATTGTATACTGTTCTTCCACTCCTGCTGGGTTTAATCATATTCAATAATCAGACTGGCTCCATCGTCTGTATTCACGTATTTTAACTAAGCAGATACTACAATCATTAACACTGTGTCAGGCTTATTGGGCAGAGATTATGCAGCTGAACCCGTGCTGTTTGGTTGTGTGCTTCATCTACCTCTGACTGTGCCAATAACACCTTGCAGTGAGCCGGTAGCAACCGGGGCGCCTAGGGCTTGATTGAATAAAACATGTCTAATTGTCAATGGGGACGTGACAAGCGAGGCCATGCGCGCGCTGAGCGTTGCGGAATAACAATTCTGGAAACACAGCGAGACTGACTCACTTATTTTTGGCCTTGATTTGCCCATAAACAACAAAGGGAGTGTCACGCAGAGCCAGCGTTGAACTGGCGCTTTCTCTGCAACTTTAACCCACATACCAAACAGAGCTGGAAGCATATTATCTGCCTTTAAATACAGAAAACTTCAACCAACTGCAGCACTACTAACTAAAATGTTCTCATATATCGCTGGTGATCCATGATAAGATACTGACTCTTTCCAAGGGTCAATTAATTACTTGTTAATCATCAAGATCTCACGAGTATCAGGTCATGTTCATTTAATTTAAATCGGCTGGTATAGTTGTTACCTTGGGCAGGGTGTACTTGGGCAGCTTCATCGGTGTAAAGACCTCTCTTTTAGCAGACACATAGTAGATTGGCCTCCCCGCCGTTGACACCTTAAGGTGATGAAACCGTTGAGTGAAAACATTTTGGCGACACATAAAGAAACAAATAAAGTATTTCTCCCCACTGTGGGGACACATAAAGCTGCACTAATAACACCTCTCTAAGTATGACCTTGAAAAATGTCCTACAGGATCCTGGCACTTTCATGGCTCTTACACTGCTCTAGCACTTTTCACTGAGAAAACTGGACAATTACCTACCTGGACAAACACATACTCATCTTGCACCACCAGAGAATTGGGGTCAATGTAGCCGGGGAATGGTTTGCCCTTGTTGGCATCTGTGCAGTTCTGCAGCTTGCAGGTGACATACAGGGCCTCTGCTCCCACACACACACACACACGCAAAGACACACACATAAACACACGTCAAGCCATGGCATCAGCGACAGTATTAGCCAATGAAGAAAGGCAGCCTTCACCCAGAGCCAAGCGGCCTCTTTTGGCTTCCTACATTACTCGTGTCAGTAAAGTGGTCCCGGTGAGGGAGGAGCTGGGCGGAGGGGAAGACAGATGACCAGAGAGGCCAATTGCTTTCTTTGCCTTCAATCGCAGTGCTGGGAGAGAGCCTGTCCCCACATGTTAGCCTCTGCCAAATATGTGTCCGCTTGCCCCCCGCGTGCACATGATCAATAGTGATGGTGTCTGGCTGTGTGGCCGTAACATCTGACATGACTGTGGTTTGCTGTGTGTGTTTGTATGATTGGCTTTTCTCTATTGTGTTGGCCTCAAAGAGAGTGTTCAGACAGAACCGTGGCTTTTTGAAAACTAAGTGAGAGAGGAACACCAATGTCTTTTAAACTCCATGTCTTTAGGTTGCAACACAGGCTTTTGGTTATAATTTTGTATTCTCCTGATGATATCATCAACCCCCGATGACATAATCAAAGGGCCTTATGAGACTGTGTTTTCAGGCTGAGTAGCGCTCTCCGTTACTAGAAACTGAACTGTATTTATAAAATCAGTGGACTTCCCCTTATAATTTAATTTTGTCAAAGTTTACTATATTGATTGGGAGTATATGAATTGTTTAGACATATTGAATTGCTCGGACAGATAATACAGATAATGAAATCAAGAGATTATGGGGGAAAAAAGGGAAAAAATGTCTTTTTTTTTAATAAAGATTCTGACATCAGATTCAGTAAGCAAATTTAGTCAGATGTTATTTATCAACCCACAATATCCCAGTGTTGACGATCATTCAGGAGGATGAGCTAAATCACTTGCTTTTAAAAGCATTCTAATATATGCATTACTTTTCTCTCCATTGTCATTGTGTCCCTTTGCATTACCCTTCAGTGGAATTGTCCGCCCAACTCCCAACTCCTCTCCCTTTAACACAATGCTCACGATACAGTGCAAAGGCACAAGAAAATGGAGCACTGAACTCGGAATTCAATTACTCACGTCCTTCAGAGATGCTGGTTTCCAGGTGAATTAAGCCCGGCTCTTTGTCCAAGCCCATTTTCGACCTGAAAGGCAGACAAATGTGTTTCAGGAACATCACCATTGGTCTTTTGCCTTCGGGCGGATGCCACCTACCATTGCTGGTTGTATGCTGCAAAGTCAGACACATTTATAACTACAGAGAGGTTGAGTCAAGCGCTATGACAGTTGAGGTAAACATCAGCAGGAATTGGCCGCGGGAATTACCGTGTCTTTTGTCTTCGTCTTGGATGGCAAGTGTTAAGAAAAAGGACTTCAGGTTTACTGTGTGATCTAAATGTTTAGAGCCCCCAGAAGGTCCTTTTTTGTCCCGCAGACGGATGGAGGAAGACGTTTCCTGGCATCATTAGGAGAGGAAAAGCCATTGATTTTTCTCGCTACAGTAGGGATGTCCACAGATGGAATAGCATATAATCATTACGGCATTAAATATGTATTAAAAAGACTGGGGGATCAGAGGAGAAGCATAGACAGCTCACACATGGAGGGAGAGAGAACGGGGAGGTGGAGGGAGAGAAGAGAGAAAGAGAAAAGGGAGAATGTGCCGACAGGTAGCGCGCACATAAATGGGAAAAGAAATAACGGGGGTTGATGTGAGGGGAATGAGAAGCAGACAGTGAGAGACCAGCATAGCTTCTAATCATCATACGTATTGGTAGTATTGGTGATTTCCCAGATGAAACACAACTGTGAATACGATGGCCTAATTATCCAAACCGCATTTCCATTTCCACTGAATAATCCATCCAGGTACCAAAGAACAGTGTGAGGCAGGCAAAGAATAACTCTTTGACCTAGTGGAGCTATATGGTTTGTTTGAACTTGCATATTTTCACCACTTAGTGGTGGGAAGCATGGCCCGCAGTAGCGTCTTTGTCTGTACGTGGTCTCTGAGGAGGCTTGACGTCAGGACAGGTGGGGGGAGAAAAAAATATAAATCGCGAGACTCCGGATGTTTTCGTAGAGATTTGTGATGCCATATTCAAAACACTTCATGGCCTCACTTACACACTGATTCTAGCTGAACGCAGGACGGAATTTCCCGCCTTACCCGGCCGACCCGCGCCGCTCAGGCCGACCCGAACACAAACGAGGTTACGGCTCTTCATCGCCTGTGGGCGTTTGGCGGCCACATGCACGGCAGACGTAAGCTTCCCTCTGCAGCCTCATTACCAGGGCACCCGCCACACCTACTGCACAGTGTGCGTCCCAAAATAGAACTCTGACAGCTTCTGCAGCATCAGCCCTCCAGGCTCCCTTCACTCCTGGCTGCCCAGCTTGTTACTACCCTGACAGTTCAGCCGCAGTTGGCTGAGGTGAAAGGTTTTTGTCATGTGTGAGTTACTGTATAGGGGCCAGACATGCTAGATGCCACAGAGTTGGACTGACCCTGTGGTGGCGGCAGCGGTGAGACCATTTTGCGGAGGAAAAAAAATGTTGGAACCCTGAGAACAATGATGTTAAATGTAACATTACAAGTTAGGTTAGTCGTCATTTGAAGGACTTGAAACAACGACTAAGCAACAGTTCCAGACAGAAACATGAAAACCCATTTTTTTCTTTAAAAACCTTGCAGAGGGGAACCCTTAGATTATTTAAATCTTCATATAGTTTATTTCATCTCATAAGGCTACACTCAGATTGCCCCCAAAAGTGACTGTGAAGCCTCTCTCCACAGCTGAACACTGTCCGTCACATAATGTAACTGTCTGCCACAGAGGAAGATCAGGCATGTCAGACACATGAATAATGAAAATGTTAAAAACCTCTGCGTCTCGTCTGCTGCTCACTCGGTGGAGGGGCAAAGATGAAGTCTGTCCAGGACATTCACAAAGTCAAAACTGCTCTTCATTTGGCTGTGAGTTTAACATTAGTTTTACTAATAGCCGCTGTGCAAATTATTGGCTTGTAACAATGCAACAGTGTGCCTGGAACGGCATGAAGTGTACATGTTCAAGAACTGACAATCCTTTATATTTCCTGAGTTTTTGCACATTTTCTCCTAGACTTCATGTGGTCAGGAAGTACATGTTTAATAGTTTTCCAGAGTTTTTGAACTATGGACAAATCCTTTACATCTGGAAATGGCTAAACCTGAAAACCAAAATAAATCAGAATTAAGGCTGAAAGATTAATCCTATTTATTTTGAAATTGCAATTTTAAAGAGTCATTTTCATTATTCATTAACATCTTAACAAAGCTAGTGAAAGTTGACTTTGTCTGTTGACTTAACAACTGACACCTGCACATGTAGTCTGCTGGTAACTAATAAATGTAATAAGTTAAGTGTAAATGACCCATAGCTTCTGAATTTCCCAATTGTTTAAAGATTGTCAAATTAGAAGCGTTTTATAATTAATTTAGAAAGATATCAAGTTTATCAGTAATGCAACATTTTACAATATGTGAACTAAAGTGGTAATGTTTTCAATGAAATATTAGCACAGGGTTGCAAAAATAACAAGAAACTGCTTCATTTTTTCTGATTATTTTCATATAGAAACAACATACATTAAAATATGCTTTACCGTGTTTAACACTATGTAGGCAATGGTGACTCCGACCGAGGACAAGGGGCCCTCAAAAAAAAATTAAAAAATATATTGTAGGCACACAGGCTATAATATTTTACATTTATGATATATATGAACAATTTGCACAACAGCCTGGAAAGCATTTGGCCAGGGAAGTCAAAGAGATTTCCTGTGCATTGGTAGGAATGTTATGAAAGTTAAAATACTATATTTACAGAGAATGAAATGACACGCAGAAATAATTGGGAGGGGGCTCCAAGGGCCTACAGCAATGTTAAGGTGCCCCTGTATGTAGGTCATACAGGGGTCATTAGATATATATTCATTCAACCCTGACCTGAATAAACCAAAAAACACATTATACTGCAGATTATTATTATATTAGATCTAGTTCATAATTTCTTATTGCGAACAACTTAATTTCCAAATCTCTGTACTTACCAGTAGAAACGATTGGGAGCCACTCTCTCGTGCACCAGTTGCCACCTCCTCCCGAACTCCACTGAGCTGTAGAGCTGTAGCAAGACAACCAGGCACCAATGAGTTTTTATTCACATATCATCTTAACAGCCGATCAAATTTACCGTTTTGTGTGAGACAAGCCATCCCACCATCGAAACGAGGAGCATTTGCACAGGATTTTTCTCTGCATTTGTTTTCACAAGTTTACCTCAGTGATCCTTTTAACATCTACAGTGTAAAGATGTGTGGGAGACAAACTCTCTCCCAGTGTCTATCTCACAGACACACACACACACACAGTAATATGTTCTGTATTTGAATCCACTAAATTAGATTAGGATTTACATAAAATTCAAACACTGCAGATGAATAACATGCCCTACAGACATTAAGGGATACAAGTATTGTCTACCATCTGACTACCCATTACTGCAGATGTGATAGACAGATTTTATTGAGAAGCTGATTATTGATAAAAGCTCAATAGCAAATTAAAGACAGTCATAGGGACATAAAGAAAAGGGAAATTCAGGTATAGATGACGCTTGTGATTGATTAGTAATGCCTGCAGAGACCGAAGGGGGGCGCTCTCGGCCCCGGTGCCCTATTGTCAATGAAGCTGCCAGAGAGAAAGCATGGTGTCTGAGAATCCTTATTGACAGCTCCCCTTTTCAGGTACGAAATGAGTATTTCTGCTCTTGAATTTTAGAATATGTTTGCTAAATGTTTTGTTGGTGTTTTGTTAACATGCTGACTAAATGCTGAGTGTTTTGGAAGCATTATTTTTCTAATTGATACTGTTAAGTAGCTAGCTAAACCCCGTTCCCTTAGTGCGGGCGCGGAGCACATGGATGTATAAAGAGAACTGGATACAGCGTTGGAGGCGGGGCCTCGTTCATTCCTATGGAATATAGGACATATTCAGTATGCGGAAGTTTACAGATTTTCCCGCTCTGTTGGGCCCATAGAGCATGCGCACTAGCGTTTCCATAAGCCCTGCCCCCCAGCCGCTCGCTCTCGGGCTCGTTCACATGACCTGCAGAATAAAGTTACTCTGGATCCAGCTGTTAGTGAACTTTACAACTTTTAGGACCTAATGATTTAAATAAGGGCTATTCAAGTGTTAGAACTGGGTAGTTGATGTACCTCAAAAAAAAATTATCCACTGAGTTACAGACGTCTCTTTCTCAATGTTAGTCAATGGGAAAAAGTCTTTTTGGGCCCAATGGCATCACGTGACGGACCCGGAAGTTGTAATTCCACCGTTTGGCCGCTATATCAAATTGGCTTCAAAGTGTGGCGCACTTCCTGGGGGCTTGGCGGAGCGGCACGAGGCCAGCACAGGTCAACACAGATCAGGTGCACTGTGATCGTGTTCAGCTCAGCAAGAGACATATATAAAGTATGAGGTTGCTAATGTGTACGTGTGTGATTAAGTTTGACTATGTTTATGTGTTTAATTAATCACTAACGCAATTGTGTGTTAACTGTTTATGTGAAGGAACAAGGAATATAACAGGTAGAAGAGATAAATGGTAACTAATGTTTTATACAATATTTTTGTTTATATTCAATATATTTAAGTTTGATCATTGAAGTTTTTTTTGATAATTAACAGACCGTTTTTATAACTACTTTATACCTGTTACAGCTGATTTACATGTTTAAGAAAAAGTGAGAAATTACTTTATACTTGTTTACTTGCTTGTAAAAGAAAAAGTGAAAGAAAACAAGAAAGCTGTTGGAAAGTTGACCTTGGAATGTAATGCATGTAATTGTTGAGATGCTTGTGTTGGATGGACTTTTGTACTTGCTGAAAATAATTATTCTCAATGAAGCTGCCAGAGAGAAAGCATCGTGTCTGAGAATCCTTTTTGACATCTCCCCTTTTCAGGATGTAACACAGAAACGTTACAGAGATTTTTGCCACACACACAAACACACACACACAATGATCGCCAAGTTAAGAATGGAACCACAGAATGATGTTCAGGGCGCAGGTTTTCCCGCACTGGAGAAATGCGCCTGAGAATGTGACGGGGGGGGGGCTGAGGAGAGGAGCCCGGGGGTGGCGGGTGGTCTCAATACAGCCCTTGTTCACTAGTCAGAAAATCAATGGATGGCTGACATCGTACTTACACTACAGAGAAAGGGTGGTGAATGCATGTGAAATCCCTGTATAATGGAACTAACTGTCCATAAAAATAAGAACCCTCAAGTGTCCTCATTTGTTCCCATGATTGTTCCATCAAGATCTCAGAGGTCCCTGTTTCAGCTGAATCATTAACTACATTAATGAATTAAGTTGGTATTAAAGTGTTGGTTCACCCAAATGACAAAAAAAAGATTAAAATATATATTAAATATTTTAAAATATATAGACCCTGCGAGATTTGTTTTAAAGATCCACAAATCAATATTTTCATATGAACAGTGGATCATGTGATTTGGTTCACTGCTGTCACCAACCTTGTTTTTTCAGATGCAGCAGGCAGCTGTTTTGAGAAGCTTTGAGAAAAAAAAGCTCTTGTAATCTTACTATATGTGACCTGCTCAGCAAAGTGAGTGTCTAGCTGGTGAAGACTGGAGGCTTTTGTAGATAAGCTAGATCCTGGTTCTTTTCTCAGGAGCTGGTGGAGGCCAAACTTGGCTACAAGACATGTCAAGACATTTCATACATGTCAGTTGGCCAAAAACATGACTCCAAATGTATACTTACGTTGCTCTGTGTCTGTTGGATCCTTTACACATTACTAACTCTATAAGGTGATAATATGTCAAGTGTGATTTAAGCTTGTTATGGCGTTATTCCCCAAATAAATAAACAAACAAACAAAAACTTAATAATGCAATTAAATATAATTTTGCAGTGCTATGAGCACCACAAACAAAACTCAATTCACCTCCATTTTTTTGGGATGGAGACAGAAATCTTAAGAGATAGATATATCTTTACCTGGGAAAATAAAAAAAAATCTCCATGGCTACTGTTAATAACACTAGGAGGTACATACAGTGACCATTAGGAGGTCATTTCATAATTCAAATTTTTTTGTTTCGAAAAAAACAGCAAACAGTAGAGAGATGACAAGAAATAATTTATAACAAAGTTCTACTGTAAGTTTGCATTCTGCCTATACAGTATATAGTGTTGGCTCAGTAATTCAACGACCTCACTGATACACTTACTGAAGTCCTTTTGTCTGTATACACACCTGTATTCTCTGACCAGGCAAATTACAAATCCGTTTACTCTATAGCTTACAGCTGGAATTTAATTTGATTTCAGTCTTTCAAGCTGGACTTTTTTTTTTTCATTTTAAGCATGAGCAACCATGCATACTGTGCAAACAATCATTTATTAGCGGATAACAAACATTACTGTTTATGTTCTGTTTATGTTCGTTTATTTTCTAATTGCACTTATTTACCCCATCCCGAAGGGTGAAGTGTAGGCATGCATTTAAAAACCCTCCGTGAGGACGCAGTCCGTCCATCTTTTATCCTACACTGATTATCACTGCTGTCAAACCAGTGATTCTCTTTTATTATGCTAAGAGGAGAATTATTCTCTCAATTTCTTATTTGCTTCCTTATGTCACTGTATTTTAATGTCACAAAGACTTACTGCTAACTTTAATTGCTCCTCCACTCCACAATGGGCATATGCAAACTATACAGTATATTCACTGTGACTTTTGCATCTGGTGTGTGTCTATTCTCATGTCAAACAGTGAGAAACAAACGGAACAGGTGATGAGATTTCCATGACTTCCATGCCAAGCTGTGCTGAGCAGATGCAGGCAAAATGGGGTGATGCTGGTAGGAGGGGTGTGGGAAATCACTTTGAGTAATTATCCTCCCACAGCAAGTTAGTATGTAGCCAAGCAACTGACAGCTAAGGGGGGGGGGGGGGGGGGGGGGTTGACGCAGCCTTTACAACCTCCAAAAGTCTCTCAATCAACAAATGCAGCAGCACTGCCAACAGGGTGTGAGGAAACTGAAAGAGAGGCAGTTTTGGGGTGGAGAAGATGTGTTCCAGTTAGGGTGTGGGTGAGCGAGCACACAGCGCTGATACAGTTAGGGAACCCCAGTCTGTTTTTAGAGACACTTTAGCCCCAAAATATGTCAAAACACCTGTCAAATGTTGTCCCATGGTTAGTCTCAATAAGATAATGTAGGAATAACAATTGTTTTAGTCAACATAAATATATAACTATTGTTACATTAACTTTATGGACAAATCTCTTTTGTTGATGAGAGATGATGAACTGGATGGAAAAGCAGAGACACATATTGCTGCTCTACAAAATTATGTTAATTTTGCCCTTATTCTTTTTACTAGATTTGTGTCTTTGGATTTCTAAGTATTCAAATTAACAAGGAAAAAATAGTCTTTGTTTGCCTGGTTGCAACCGGTAGATATATGCAGCCAGTTACACAGGGTCACGAATAGAGAAAACTTAATGTAATAACGTACTTAACGTGATGTGGGGGTTAATAATTACATTTCTTC
The DNA here is from genome assembly GCA_031216445.1 of Lateolabrax maculatus. Classification (NCBI taxonomy): domain Eukaryota; kingdom Metazoa; phylum Chordata; class Actinopteri; order Acropomatiformes; family Lateolabracidae; genus Lateolabrax; species Lateolabrax maculatus. Next base: position 26,804,361 of record CM062204.1, read on the forward strand.
ACCTATATGTTTGTAAACAGATACTAACTGTAACACTGTAAGTGTTATATCTCATATCTCTATCTGTGCATGTATGTAGTAATTGAAGAAGTATAACTGTATTGTACATTCTGAGCAGTACAGTTAATGTGCTACTGACATTACAGTAGTAAAAAGTGAGTCTAGTAAAATTAAAAGTATGTAGATTCCACTAGCATAATCATTCATACAACATAATGAAAGTCTGGATATTTTAGGAATTCTGGAAAGAATTCAGCCTCTCAAGTGCCTACAGGCTGTTTATGAGCTCCACCAGTGGAAGGCCTATGTGTAGGTGGTTAAGGTGAGCTGAGGGCCATTGTTTCCATCCTTTTATGTAGCCTGTAAGGAAGAGCTGCCTGAGATACTGAACACAGGGCGTCGCGTGCCACTGCCTTCCTTTTGTACTGTTGGCAGGAATGTTGGGTTACTTGACAGTGCAAGGGAATCAACAGTGGAATATAATATAATAATGTATAGTATAAAGAAGCGTTCATTAACGGAAACACTTGCTACATCTGGTAGCTTGGGCCAATGTGTCAAGCTGTATATCACAAATATTTTTTTTTTACGATTTTGTAATCGATTCTTTAATACCTGAATCGATAGAATCCACATTTGGTTGCGGCTCCTCACGTACTCATATAACTGGAGTAACATCCAGGTAACTACCAGCTTATATACAGTCTATGATGTATACACATGCAGGGGCTCCGACCCGGAGCCCACAGTGTTGATGTGGTTCTAGAGAGGAGACCCACAGAGAGGACATTAAACAGTGAAACTTATTTACACGGGCCCAACAAGTGGACCTGCGGCGGACATTAGACTTTGGTTGGTAGTTGGTAGCGTCTTGAAACCCGGTAAGTTATCTGCAGTACCCTCATGGTAAAAACAAGCCGGGTTACGCCAGTAGCGACTCCACTTGCGGCAGGCTCTCCCGAACTGAAGACTTGTAATTTAAAATCTGAACGTCTTCTAACTAAAATCTTTTATACTGTCAAAAACGTACAGCTAAAGGAACCAGGATCTAAAATAGTAGCGTAAAATGTGTCTTCAAACTGGATAAAAATGAAAAATAAGTTTCTGACCACCACAACGCTGACCCATGCGCCTTCTCCAATACTAAACCCCCTGTTATTGCAGATTGTGGACCAGTGCTGTCCCCAAAGTAGCTACAGACTACAAACCACAGACTGTAACACTGCTGCCTCACTCTGAAGCACCGACAGTGACACCCTCACATGCCAAAAGGAACAATCATTTCTCATATACTGTGATATTCTGAGTAGTCAGCATCTTATTTCATTTTATGGCACTAGCTTGATGATAGTATGCAGTATAGCAATAATGCTGCTGACAAAAAAAATTTGAAAGTGTAACTGATGTGATGATATACAGTCTCTAGAAGTTTATGATTATCGACTTATCGAATCGACACCTAAGTATCGTGAAAGAATCAGATTGGGAGAAAAAGTGCATCGTCCCAGCCTTAAAACACGTCTACATGTTATGAGACTTGAGTGAGAGTGGCTGTGCAGTATAAAGGCTGAAAGGGAGTAAAGAATAAAATGTTTTTTTTATTGCAGAAAAAGCAAAAAAAATCACAATTTCACCTTTTTAACATCAGTAGGACAAAGTGCTTTACAATTTGTCATTCACGGCCATTCATGCACACACTCGCATGTACTGCTCATTGTGTCTTGCTCAAGGACACTCCCAACATGTGGACAGGAGAAGCTGGGTATTGAATAACCAATCATGCGATTTATGGCCAACTTGTGTTGTGTTGCCTCAGTGCATCTGCGTCCAGACATCTGAATGTATCAGACTTCAAGTATGTTGAGTTTTCATGTTGGGCACCTTTCAGGCCACTGGAGTGCAGGGCACACTAACTTGATACACGTGTATCGAGTGGAAATAAAGCAGTTTATGCTCCAGTATACCCCTAAAATATTAAGCTGTAGGCTTCGCGAGTGTGTTAGCATATGGCTATTTCTTGGAGGAAGTGAACTTGCAAAGGAATCGGTACAAATGAGTTGTTCATTAATTTTTTGCCAGTACTAGTCTTTATCCAAAATGCAAGACAAAATTATTTTGAACATAATTATTTTAATGCATAAGATGCTGCAGAAACTGTGCGATGACTGCTGATGATGCCTTAAACACTATTAGAACATTGGTTAGTGCTTATCATTTCAGAGTGGTTCCAAAGCCCAGACCCTTATTTACATTAGTCATGCACTGCATTCAGTCTGACTCATTTATAGCCAGTAAGCTGGAGTCACAGCTGAATTATAAAACAGGTAAACTTAAGTGAAAAATGGCTGAAATAGGACTTGAAAACCAATCAGAAATGTGCTGGTGTTTGTGGGTCTCAGGCGTCTTTGGAATCATCACACAGGAAATCGTGAGACTATGTGGTAATGGTGTGTATGTGTGTTTGTGAGGGATTATACTCGCTGCACAATGAGTGTGTGATGTTCGTTCCAGAAGGGAAAGCAGACTCGGAGGCCGAGGCGTGCTCACACACACACACACACACACACACACACACACACACACGTGCTCTGTACATCAACACGAAGGAGAATGCCTTCATTATTCATCACAACTGAAACATTAGACCAAAAGGGGGTAAGCTGCAAGAAAAGCATTTTATTAATGCAAACGGTTATTTTAAAATGTCTCTAAATTTGACATCTCCCTTTCTCTCTCTCCTTATCTCTCTCTCTCACACTGGTTCACACGCAATTATTTTCACTTGCACTTTGCCTCCTATATTCATTTGAAAACCATTTGCACTTGTGTGTTTCTAAGCTCCAGTAGGATCATTTTGAAGGTGTAGTTTACGGTAAGACAGACTAATACGGCAAAAACATGTTTTTTTACAAAAGGATCTAAAGGGTTTATTCATTTTCATTTTCATTTTCAAGTTCTCAAATGTCCACACACAAGCAGCTGCACAATAACGTTGATCAGCTGCTTTCTGATTTCATTTGATCCGACAATAAGTAGCAAAATTATGAAACAGACCAGTCAGCTTTCAGTAAATGACCATTTTAAATGCACAATTTGGTCAGTACCACATGAGCAATGAAGTTCAATTGAAAAGTGAATATTATGCTAGTCCAACTTCATATGTAAGATGTTGTGAAACATTTTTGTTTTGGTCACTGTAATCATGTTGAAATACATCCAAACCAGGTGACTTTTTAACAGCTAAGAAGCTTAGAGATTTAACGGGATTTTAAGTTTAACTGCAAAAAAACACACAACCCAAAAGTGCTGTGCTGCAAAAGTCCTCACTGTGTGCCTCCGGGCCTCGAACATGAGCCGGGCCATTCAGTGTAGGACCTGAAGTACTGATATGGTGCAACTGAGCTTCTGAGTTAGCTATCACTGAACATGATGGGGCATCACCAAACTCCTCGTGTAAAAGCTGAAAGCCGTGGTGTATGGTAGTCCAGCTGTGCCAGGAAAAGAATAAAACTCGATGTTTTAGGTCAGAATTAATTACATACTGAGGGAAAAATATGAGCTAGATCGATGTTTTGTATTAATTTTCTTTTAACAAAAGAAGATATTAAATTTAGCAATTCAATTAGTAATAAAAATGTAACTGAATCAAAATAAGGGGTTAATGACTCTTATTTTAGTCACACAATTTTACATTTTCAAGGTCAGAATACTGACTGTCTCCTAATTTTGACTTCGCTATGAATTTAAAGTTTAATTATGATCTTTTATCTTAGAATATTTCGATGTAGAAAGTCAAATTTGGGATTTCATAAATACAGATTTTAACTTAAAAAGTGAAAACTTTACATCCTTTATTTTTCTTTACCTGGTGAAAATGGGCATTCGTATCAGTGAATTTGGAACAACCTGAATTATACAATCCATGCTTATCCACCTCTCTTCCAAATGAACTTCATGAACTCTGAGTGTGTACTTTGAGCCAAACTGTTGTGTAACAGGATCTCAAATGTATGCTCTCAGGCACTACATCCCCAGACTGTTGTTTCTTATCTGACTTAACACTCAGCTTCCTTTGATACCTTTGAACAACCGACCGCTAAACCAGCTTTGCCCGCTCTCTAACCTTTAAGTCGTGGCTGTAGGCCAGAATCCAGTCCTCCTGCTCGGGGTGGAAGAGCAGGCTGAGGATGTAGAAGTTCAGCCGGTACTTCTGGTAGGTGGCTCCTTCATCAGAGCTGATCAGCAGACTGCTCTCCACCTCTGGATCAGTGAGCAGCATGATCTGAGAGAAGATGGAGGGGTGAGAGATTAAGGACAATGTTGGCAGGTGTCGGAGCTCCACTTTTCAACGGTTAACAGAAAATCACAAAACATTTAAAAATGAATATCATATTCCATTCGGTTTGTGGCCTGCACACATTTACCAGCACAAACATTGCAACAGTGACACTGCTGAAATGTTTGTATATAGATATACTTAATACAGATATGAATGAGTGTCTTTCGGTGATTTTGCTGAATTCTGTGTGTGTGCCTGCAGTATTGAAAAGACAGAACACAGAGCGACAAGTCTATCAAGACTGATTACCATATTTGAGATATAAAGCATATTATTACAACTATGGCTGCAGATTAGCGTGTTAAAAACGTGTCATCCACAGTCGGCGTTCCACTGATGATGCCCTATCTCAAATAACTATTTGTATCAGTTAGGCTTGATGATATAATCAGTATGATACATCTTTGCAGCAAGCGTGTGTGTGTTTTTCCTTTGTAAGTGGGGCGGCTGCGTGGGCCTCGTCATTCAGATTTTTGCTGTTAGTCTCTCTTCATTCTGGCCGCCTCATGCTCAGTCAGGCCTTGAAAGTTCTAATTTCCCACGAGCTTCTTTCTTTTCTTAGAGGTCCAACGTTTTCTTTTTTTTGCCAAATTCTGGCACAGTCCCCAAAATAAGAATCACAAAGAAATCCCCAGATAATATCAGATGCAAATATAATTGATTCAGTGGACCCCAAGACACGCGAGCGCTCTCATGATTAGGGGAGTGTACGGTGGCAGAGGGTTTGGAGAGGCACGCTTGTGGATGTGTTGGTGTGTGCATGTAAATCTATGTATTTCTGCGAGGCTATGAGCGATACTGCGGCCTCTCTGCATGCATGTGTGCTCATGAGTAAAGTCTAAAGCCTATAATGGCGCTGGAAAACACTCGCCTCTGGTGTGAACCCTTGTACTGATGATGCATACTGACTTGAGGTACAACATCTACATGTTCAGCGGTCGGATCGTGGCAGACAAGATGCCCTGTCAGCATCTTATATCATTGGTCTCGCTCAAGGGTGGGATTTCCACTGGGGATGGATGTTCTCTTTTCTTACTGCATTCTCTCTGAACACCGTTTTCTTACGGTCCGGCCACCAAAGTGGAGATTGGAGAAGAGAGGAACTGATGCACTCGTCTGGGTCAACTCCGGTGATTACAAGCTATTCTTTCAGATGTAAGAGGCGGTGCAAAAGAGTCCATTCAACCAGCCTGCGCACACTACAGTGATCAAAGCTAAAATGTGGCATCAAGCTGCTTATCATATTCATTCATTTCTGAAAATGAGCTATTTGGAGGTAGTCTTATGCAATCAATCTAAATATAACAACACAAAAACAGACAGATGTGACAAAACTATTTACCTTCCTAGTTTTTGAGTTATAGTTGTGAAATTGTAGCTTTGCTTTTGGTCAGTGACAGGCCGCTACAAGCGCTGCAGCCCCGTCCAAGTTCTCTGCGATGCCTCCGTCACCAAACAGGTCGATAAAAGTCGTTATGTAAGTGCATAGAAAGCACTGTCCCCGCGTCTCACACAGGGGCTTACATTAGATTTAGACGTGGCCTTTGGCATTACAATCTCTGTGCGCCCATTACGTGGTCAGACGGCAGCGAGAAAGAGAATACACACTGCTCTCGCAGTCAATATCCTTCTCAGTATGGCACTGTACGGCAAAGTGTTTCTGTTCCCCCATGCCAGTGAGTCATTTGTCAGCACTCGCTTGGGTAACAGCAGCTGTGGTGGGCAGACCCATACAAACCAGTTCATCAATCACAGAAGGGAGATATAATGCCCCATGCTTGAGCCACATGTTGACCAATCCAATCAAATGCACTCAAACGCTGTCTGAACTACAAATCCCAATTAACTTTTTGCTCACTCCCTGGAACTACAACTCAGCTGGAATAGTAGACAACTTTATAATCAGCTGGTGTATTTCTGGTAAATGGCGGATTACAGGAACATTATGTGATCCGGCATGGTTACAGATGCGGTGTATTCCACTGGCATACATCAGAATATGGAGATCAATACCCTGGTGAGGTGTGTAAATACAAGATATACAGCTCTGATGCGAGAGGCTTTGTGTTTGCTTTATTCTCTTGCACGAAAAACCTTCTTTAACCTTCTCCAACATAAACAAATAAGAGAAGCTGGAGGACAGATGCCGTAACACAGACAGGTTCCTGTAGCATAATGTTAATCAGTTGTGGGATATGACAATGTGAAAATCTGGAGGCTTTACGTTGTTTGCATTCTACAGTCAGTTCCTCCAGCAGCTTACCTCAAATGCAAATGTAGCTCAAACTAAAACTTTTGCGTGTTGATGTTTACATGAGATCCACTGAATGGATTTTGTCCACACAGAGGGCTAAAACAAACATATCACTAGCTTGAAAAAGAATATTGGATTCCACCATCCTATTAAAAAAATATATAAATAAATAAAATAATAATCAAGCTTAAAAAAAAAATGTATGGAAAAAGGACAACTTTGCAGATGGAAAAAGTTCAAATTTTATATCTGAGTTTTTCGTACTAGCTGCCTAAGGCCGATATTTCTCTCTCTGAAACCCACTTGACATGCCTCCACTGTGCTTTTCAGCCCTTTGTGGCTGATCGGTTTGGTTTTACAGGACATTTACCAACGTGCTTAACCGCTCTACTCCTGTTTCCAGCAGCAGGCAGCGCCCGCTGTCAGCTACCTAGCACCAGACAGCAGACGGACAGAGTTGGCAACGAGCTGGTGAAATATTTAGCAAGCTTAAGATATTTATTTCTGCTGGTGCAGACCAAAACGGAGCTTAAAGGAGAGTGAATATTGGACTCAAAGTTCCTCAGATGGCCAGACCCGACTTCAAATGTTGCTCTGAGTCAGCTGGATGCTTGAGTAGGCAGTTGTTTGTTATTATCTAGAAACTGGCTGAAAGAGATAATTATTCAGCTTTAATAGGCGTATGTAAGTTTATTCTTCCCCTTGGAAATAGTAATTTGACAAAACACTGTTAATTTAAGGTCCACTCACTAGATTTTTCCATTTAATACCAACTGCATCTGCAAGTTTTTTTCCAGGTCTCTCAACTGGATGGCTGATAATGTGAGATGTGATTGAAAAGCTAGTAAGTGGACCTGATTTTGTTTTTATCAACAAAATATCTTTTTTAATGCTGTTGATTTTGTCTTTAGAGATGATTTAAGTGCTGTTCAAGCATAATGCTTCTTTCACTACCTTACCATCTGTTTGAATGTCATGAAATTGCACTATTCAACGAGCCATTGGGAGCTACCCCTTAGTGTAATGTCGCAACTTCCAAAAAAATCACAAGAATACTTTGAGGGTCTTCATGGAACTGCTAACCAATCATAGCAATGGTTCAGCAATAATTTAATGAACCTGAATCAGCCTGTTTGAGTGGAACTAGAGCTGGACAGCTTTTGGTCTAACAGAAGAACCTTTGGTGAAAAAAGTGCTTCATAGAAATAAAGCAGCATTCACTTTGTGACAAAAAAAAAAAGACGAACACAGCATCCTTGGGAACTAGCCATCAAACTTTTCTGATCAGCACTGGATAAGTAAAGAATCTGAGAATCATGAACACTTATAGCAAGAGAAAAACATTTTACTCTGGAACAGCAGACTCTGTGTGTGTGTGTGTGCGCAGGCCTGTGCATGAGAGACTAAATTATGAGGCCAAAAAGGTTGAAAATGACAAAGGTTAATGAAGCGTATATGTGCCGGCTGGAGGACATTTAAGATATGTGTAAGGAATACTTGAGTTAATTCCACCGCCGCAGTATCGCAAATACTGAGAGATAGAATATTAATGAAATTAGCTTCATATTTTCCATTTCACACAGTCACCCAGTAATTGGATTGTGACTCCTCTCTATAAATCTGTGCCTAATTCCCCGCAATACCCTGCAATAAATAGATTTTTTTTTTTGCTGTCAGACCTTAAGCGGGTTCAGATTGGAGACGCACTCAAAAGGGGGAACAAAGAGAGAAGCTTGAGATTTATTCTCTCCGGGGCAAGTAAATTTTCAAGCATTACAGTGTTGGCAACTTGGTTGGGAATGATTTAATACAAGTTAATGAACTGGTTTCACTCAATTCCTGTTTGTTTGGGTTTCTGAACTAAAAAAAAGAACTCATGAACAAAGAATGATCCACCTGAGGTTAAAGCTTTGAACCGAGGATTGACAGAGCCAGCAGGAGCCCAGGAGTGGGCCGCTATCTTGTATTTGAAATCAATTTTACATGACAGAGCACAAATAAGCTGGCACAAGACTCAAGGCCAGATCACATTTATCCTATTAACTGAGAAGCTTGTTCTTCAAGTTTGTCAGATTTTGAGCTGCTCTATGTCTGAGAACTGTTGAAGCATACTGTGCTGAGCATATTTCCTAACACTTTTGACCGAGTAAGAGTCCTTCGACTCGTCTTTTTGTAGCCGCTTTGGGTGTTTCAAATGTTCTCTGAAGTGCTTCAAGGTGTAAATGTTTCTCAAACAACCAGCAGCTGAAACACAAAGTGAAAGGAAGAGGTGGACGGATCACTTTGCAAAACCACATTCTGAGCTTATTTATCGTTTCCCCGTGTGTGATGAAGCACAATGTATGCACTATAAAGGGGTGAGGATTCTCCGGGTTATTTTGTGCAAATGCTCCCCCGAGCCATAGAAGCAGCCGTGGATTATTTCTCATCCATATCGGTAGAGGCTGATGTAGAAGGAAAAAGTTAGTTCCGGGTTGTTATTAAGCCATAGGTGGTGAGTCTCATAATTGAAGCCAAAGGGCAGAAAAAGGGGAGCAGGTCTAGCCAGGAGAGAGTAAAGTATTCACAAGAGGTTGATAAATGTCACTCGTAAGGATGTGTTGGAGCGGCTAAAGGTCTCCTGTCGTCACTGCAGACCCCACTAGGTGGAAACGTAGCAAGGCAAAAACCAGGAGACAACTTAAAGGTTCAGTTCACTCACAGAAAATAGTTTCTCACATACCCCTCGTGGTGTGCAGCCATGCACGTAGTTTCGTTTTTATGTGCTGAGGTTTTGACATACTTGCTTCTGAGATTCTTACTGTCACCCCAATGCAATGCAGGCCCAACAGGTTTGACGGGATTATCCACAGAACACATTACCAAGTTGGATATCTCAAAAACTCTGCACGCAAAGCTGAAACTGTCTGCATGCCCCAGTATTACCAGGGGGTGAGTGAAATAAAGATTATTGTGTGTTTCGTGAACCAACCCTACGGCGAAGGTTTTGGTTTATAGTTCAGTGATGGATTTCACCCGTTAACGCAGAGTTTTAACCGTAGCAGTGGCACATCAGAAAACGCTATTATGGGTTGGATTAGAGTCAAGACCTGAAATGTATATTATTTGTCACATCTGGTGGTAATTGTGATCAAAAGCATTACTTTCATGCACCCTAATTTAGCTTTCATGTGTGCTTTACCATCCTGTGCTATAACAACGCCACATTTAAGCCCCTAACGCATACATCTTCTATTTTCTTCAGATACAAGGACATCTTATTGAAGCCACATTTGCTTCTCTTACAGTGCTCTTAAAGGGGTAGGTTGTGGTAATAACCCATTTATACCCATATCCATTGAAAGTGCGCAGACATTTCTGCCAGGTCATAGTGCTCTTTCTCCTGTGAAATGTAGTGTGTGCAGCCAGCAATTTTATTTGCGCTTTAGAAAAATGGGTCTGCACTTTTGGGTCAGCCTCGCTGGAACTCAGTAAGAGTAAATTGACTGAGTGAAGTGTTAAGTTTTTAATGCTGCTACATGCCATGGAAAACATTTTATATTCTAACCACTTAGACTCTTGACAGTTTGCCATGCGCCGTGTGTCCATGCTTGCATGAAACCACTGTTTATGTCACTGATGTCACTTACACCTGTAGATAACCATTCACTGTCAGCTGCCACTAAATGAGATGGTTAACAATTACAAAGTTAATGCTAACAGACATAAGGGGAGACTGGCAGCATTACTAATCATGTAACTGTACTCCTCGTAGACCAGGAGGCCCCTGCTAAGTTAACACGGTTCCACACGGACACACAAACTGTCCGCACTGACAGCACGGAGCCAATCAAATCCCTCTCGCTACTTCTTCCCCTGAATATTCATGACAAACACCAGCTATCAAACTCCGACGAGCTGCGCGGCTCTTAGTGCAGAACATGAAACCAAAAAGAGTGGATGCGCACGTTCATAATTATGACCCCCCCCCCACACACACACACACCCTCCCGCCTTGTCCACTACATCGACCAGGTGCTTTCAACTGTTCGATCCGTCTTATTAAACGCAACTCCTGTCTCTTGATCTGAGGCATTTAAGCCCGGGCTAATTGAACACTGCCTGACATTTTAGCTCACCCAAACCCCTGCCAGACCTGACAAACAGCAGCGTGTCAGTTTAATTGGGTTTCACAATCTCGGCTAGCGAGCTAGCTCCCCTTATGGCAGTGCATAAGCTGGGAGGCGTGCAGGCTGTGTGCGGAAAACACGGAGCTCCACATTCATTACGTATGAATGAACAGAGACAAGACAAACAAGATGCGTTTAGATAATTAACCAGCAGCATTCCCACTTTAGACATCTTGATCTGTGTTGAGAACAGAAATAATGAATTCTTCACAGTGATCATTAATAAATAACATAACAGCATATGCCATTTGGCGCACCCTTTGGTTTAGCTTGAGTTAATGCTTATTTGGAGGGGATTTCAGGTCCCTTACCCTGGCAGTGTCAGGTGCATTTAATTGAATAGCTTCCACTCCCATACTGAGAAAGTGGGCAATTTCCCCTTGGAGGCAAGTAAAAGAATATTGATGGAATCCCACAGCTCACCAAGGATTTACCCATCCCATCTTCTCTCCAACTCCAGCTCTCCCTCCCTCTTCTATCTCTGTGTCTCACACTCTGTCAACCTGTCTCCATTCTCCCTCCATCTCTCTGTCCATCTGCATTTGCGTCTCCCGGCCCGTCTCTCCTCCTCTGTCGCAGTGTCTTCTCGCAGGCTCCGGGGCTCTTGCCTCTCCGCTCGTCGCAGCCATTTGGAGATGGCGCCTTAGGGCTGACAGATGTTGCGTCCCCTCTCGGCGCCACCAACCCCCCCCCCACCACCACCACCACCCATCAAACTGAACCGTCATCCGTTAGCTTGTCCTCGGTTGCGTTGCCGCTGCTGTGTGCGCAGCAATTCATGCATTGTGTCCTTAAAAGGCCGCTGGATAAAATGACACTTCACCTTCCTTTCGCCTGCTTTGTCCCGACACAGTGTGCAGTCAGAGGGTGTGTTGACGTCAGTGTGCTGTCCTCGCACCAGGTGGTATTGCTCCAGGTATGTCAGCAGTAACTAAGCATGTGTCCTAGTGACACTTGGCCTTTTTCATCAGGAACAGCTCCATCATTTTTCTGTAGCACTAATTTAATTAACAGTTCATGTTTTCAAATATGTACAAAGTTACAACAAAAGGTTTCCTTTGCACTCTACCTTCTTGCATATTGATTTTCCATATAGTATCTGTAACTCTTATCTTGATGTCTTAAGTCTCAACAGGCAATGTCTCGTCTTTTTAGCTGTCATTGAAACTGCAGTACATCTGTTCACAGTTTAGGGCTGTCCTCAATTAACAAATCTTAGCTGTCTTACACTGATCCATCAGGTGATCTGATGGAGAAATCTGGAAGTTGTTTATCAGATGCGTGCAGTCATGCAGAAGGATCTTTTAAAACATGATGCTCATTAAAGACAAAGCCGGATAGGAAATATTATTGTGAAGCCTGAGATGTGACACTGGTTTTCCACTCAATGCTATATAATTGCTTGTCAGAGCACAGAATCTGGATTTAGAAATCTGAATAAGAACACTACATAACGTCTGTCCTCTTCGCTCCTCTCACCTGGACTATGAAGCTTTCGCAAATGTCACATTTACTACCCTTAAAAGCATTTGAACAGCACTGTCAAAATTCATCAGACATATTCAGCAGTGTGAGGCTGCCAAACTTTGACCTACATTGCAAATACAAAATCAAGATTTCTTATTGTTTCCTTTGGGTACTGTAGCTGCATTCAGTAAGCAACAGAGTTAAAAAATGGCACCTCATTCATTTAATGTATTTATTCTTAGTTTTTAAAGGTCACACAATTCATTACGAATCGGGCTTGACTTGTTGTTAGAGGTGTACAGAGACGTTATTATCTGTATCTGTTCAACCAATAAAACTTATTTGTCTCTGTCTCTGTATTCCAATGGAAGGCCGGTGGTGGGCATAGTTTAAACCGGACGTCACGTTAAATCGGGCTAATGTTGTATTTTCTAACCTAACATTCATTGGCAATGTAACCGTTGTACCTTCAAAGCATCAAACTGATTTAATATTGGCATATAAGGAATTATGAAATATATTTGCACATCCTCATACTGCATTTTTCATTTCTCTCCTTTTAATTTCATTTTTAACAAAACTACGTTTTATGAACTGTTTGAACCTACCACCAAACCCCCACCCCCCTTTCAACCAGGACATTGAACAATCAGAAAACGGAAAAATAAAACTAAAAATTATAAATCAGAAGTTTCTCTTTTGCTTAGAAAAATATATATAGAAAAAAATCCTTCAGTTGAAGAGAATGACTAATGCCACACTTCAGATCTGGTACAAAAAAGGCCTGAAATGCTTTGGTGATCTATTTTTTGACACAAAGCTTGCCAACTCACACACACACACACACACTTGTTTAATATTTTTTTGACAGTTGAACAGTAATTTTAATAGTTAGAAGGCTTTCATTTATTACACATTATTGAAAAGTGATTGTCATATTCTGTAGTCGCCCCCACCGAGTCAACGCACAGCGGGCTGAGAGCTGACCGGTGGGGACGACTCTAGAAATTTAGAGATCACTTTTCAATAATGTGTAGTGAATGAAATGACTAATTGGTGAAACCAAAGTCCCATGTTGCAAACAGAACCAAATTTTTATCGTATGGCCCCCCACAATGATATGAATCAATTTGAAGGCACAGACTTTTTTTTTCTCTGAATAATAATGAGCAACTTTGAGTAGAAGAAATATCTGTTTCCATCGCATTATTTGTGCTTTCCCAAATAAAGGGTTCGGGTACAGCCCTTTTGTTATCATCCTAATGTCAGAAGTGAAAATCTGATCACACGACACTTAGATTTTGCACACATTTTGTTGTCCATTCTATTCTCCATTGTTGTTTTCATTGTTGGTGGCAGAGTCCATCGTTCCCGTGCACAATTCAGTTTGTCTACCGAAGCATGAGGGATTCACAGGGAATGATGTATGGCTGAAATCCAGCATTATCTTCATTTACATTTTTTCATCTAGATATCAGTCTCACTGTTTTCTGTTAACTCGCCTAACGCTGTGCCAGGTCTGTATGGACTTACTGCTAATGCCAACGGAACTTCCTGCTGCTGCTCCACATTAAAAGTTTTCAATTGGTCGAACACTGGGTGGCTACTACTGTGAAGAAGCTACACATTTGTCACTCTTCACAATATGTCCATAAAACAAGGAAACAGTCAGATTTGGCTTTTTTTTTTTTTTTTGACAATTAATCAGTTTTTAATATGTCATGTGGTAATGGAACAAGTGGAGCAGAGTGGAGCTGTAAGATGAAGAGCTGCAGGCGACTCCTCCGCGAGTTAACAAACTTTAATGTGTCTTGCTGTTGTGTAAAAAGCTACTACCATGCAGAGCTTGGAATCACATGGCGTTTGCTCATAGCATAATGGAAAATGGCCAATTATTGACTGACCTCTTTATTAAAACAACCTGAGTCAGTTGCTGTTCTGCTGTATAAGTAGGTGCTCAAGGAGTGTTGGCTTCCTCCGGAATTTCAGTATTAAAACTTAAAGATTATAGGCCTGTCCTTGAGCAAAGCAGATGACCTCTCCCGCTATGCTGTGTGAAACAATCGCGGCCATCCACAAGCAAACTTCAACAAACTATGTTTGCTTTGCACAGTCAGACAGTTGGAAATACCAGCCTCTCCTCTGCAACAGCAACCAGCACCTGAGGAAACCGACAGAACCTTGGAGGAGACGGCGCCGCATCTACACTCCATGGAATGATTTAGAGAGTGGCTGAAAGTAGCTTAACTGGCTCGTCCAGCTTCAGAGAGCCGTGACGAGCCCGTCTGATCCAGTGCCAAGGAACCCGGCTCAATGCAGAACCAAAAAAAAAAAAAAAAAGACATAAAACAAACCTGACTGTATTATTTTCTCCTTTTGGCTCATTTGGCGCGTTGTTGTTTCTTTGTTGTTGTTTTTTTGCTTTGTTGTTTTCTGATTAGTTTTTTTCATCCATAGTCTGATATTGCTTTTTGTCTCATTATTTCATGCATACATCCCAAGACTATTAGATTCTTCAACCTCACAATTCTCACTTGTCCATGACCCTAATGACCTATCATCACACTAATTGGCTGAGAGGGGACGGCCCTGTGTATTTGTATATTAAACATGGTTATCTGTATTTGTATAAATGCAAATAAAGGAAAATGTCCAAGAAAAGACATGTAGTTTGTGCTTTTTCAAATGAATTTGTTGACAGGTTTAAAATGAGAAGAGAGATGTTTTGGTGATACTATCATCAGGTTGTTCTGTTGCTCTCACACTTTATGAATATATATCGAGCTTAACCTTCCCGTAAGGTGACACTCACCGCAACATCAATTTTATATAACGTTGAGTATTTATGTATGACATTCCTCTAGGTTTTTGCATCATACCTTAAGTCTGTGGACACTCTTTTTTCTCTGACAGTTTATGGATTCTGTTTGTCTTTCTGCTCGACTTTTTTTTTGTCATTGCCATTTTGAGGACAGTTCGAGGACATGAAATATTAAAGTTCACTTTTAAGTCTGAGCTTGTATCCAAAAGCGAAACAATAAACAAAAGTCTTTGAAGCTCAGGAGTGGGAGAGGTCTCATATGAGGTGAATTCATATTCCACCCACCTGCCTGTTTTTTCTGTTGGAGCCACACAAGGCCGTAATTGTTTTGGAACGCTATGCATGCAAACACATGCATGCACAAGACACGACGGAGGCCCTTGCCATGAAAACACTTGAGCCTAGCGATTGTTGTTTTAGTCAATACATTCATGAGAAAAAGCAGTTATGTATTCCTTAAAGGGATCTCAGACTGAGTGTAAAGTAGCAGAGACAGAATCCATCTGTCACTCACGTGCTTCCTCTTTGTTTTCAAACCATTAGAGGCATTACCCATTTGTATGAGACTGCAATCTGCGAGGTTTTGTTTTTTGTTTTTGACAAACACTCACCATCCCCAGCCATTTACTGTAATAATGTGCTCTCACACAGAATCTCAGGCTAAAACCCCAAATCATTTCCCCCTAATGTGTTGTCGAGATGTGTCCTCACATGTACGGGCTCAGTATGAAGCCAGAATATGAAAATTGATGTAATTGCTGTGTTGTCAGTCTGCTTCCTCCATGGGTGACCCCTGGGCCAGCTCTCTATTTGGTTTTTTGCTCTGTCACTCTTCCCCCCCCATCGCCCCCCCCACTCCTCCACACTCACTTGCTCTCTGTCGGTTCATTTGCTGTCTTCTTTCTCCCCCCTCTCGTATCTCCTGCCCTCTCTCCCTCCCTCTCCGTCCTCCAGTGCTTCACTCCCTCTATCCCCCACAGCCACAGAGGCCTGATTTACTTCCACTACTGGGTGAAGAGAAGGGCTTTTGTCTGCCACCAGCAGCGGTCACATGGCGCCATGCTGGGGGTGACGGCGAGAGTGACAAACCTGCTACCCTCCCTCACAAGCATGCTTGCGTGTGCTTGGAATTCACTGAACGTGGGCGGGAAGAACAGAGTTTGTGTGCGTGTGTGTGTGCGAGTGAGAAAGTTCCTCCATCCATGTTTGCTCCAAAGTCTGTTTCTCTGAATTGTTTTTAACTTGTATTTCATCGTATCCACACCAGCAGCATGGGTGACAAAGCCGCTCCACCCGTCTACTCTCACGCCATAAGGACCTGGCATGGAAACATCAGAGCCCCGTGGGGCCGCTGGTGTAGCTATAGACTTTTAGTCTTGTTTGAATTTCTTAAAGCATTACAAATGTCATGCTTTGGGAGCATGGGGATAGTATGAGTGTGAGAGAGAAGTCGGACCCAGAGAGGGTGTGTAAACACGTGTGAGACAAAGAAAATTAGACTGCATGTCTGTCTGAATGTAAGTGAGGGTGACAGGAGAAAGACAGACACAGGCAGACGCTACGTGTATGTGTTTACATCTGAGAGCCTGATGGTGTGCATGAGTGTCTGCCGTTTTGTTTGTATCCTTGTGTGTGTGTGAGAGAGTGTGTTTAAGTGTTTCTCTGTGTCCCTGTGTGTGTGAAAAGATATTAACAACCTGTCAAGTTGTTTGCAGGTCTTCATCTGCTCGCTGCTCTGTGTGTTTGAACTGGGGCCTGGTGGCGTTGAGCTCGCTGGCTATTGTGCTTACCCATCGTCTCCTCTCTTTATATAATCTACAAGCAATGGCAACAAAAGGTAGCAAAGAAGGCCATTTCCACCTCAGTCTGCGTCTCTCATCCTTCAATTCAATGGGTGTTGTAAATGGAATATTATAGAGGAACCACACTAAGTAAAAATAACACATTAAACTAGAGCTGTTAGCTGGGATGCCCCCCCCCCCCCAAACCCTCTAGAGGATAAGCTGGTTTAGCTAATGGATGGACAGTCAAAACTGTGAAAGAGTCACGTTGAAACAGACAGGAAAAAGAGGTCCTTTTGGGTTGGAGAAATATGTCTGGACCTATGTCCATTAAATGGACATGGACAAACTATTCAAAAAAAAAAGAGAAATCACAAATGTCCAAACACCATAATGAACCAGAGGCTTTATGGAACCTGAGTGAATTAATCCAAATGGACCTGAGCGCAGAAAAATTAGTTGACTCAATATGTACTGCCTCTAATTTGTTTTAAGCCTGCATAAAGACCTTGACTCTGTAACCTCATCCAACTCCAAATCAGCTGAGAAAAACCTCATTAAAAACTAACTGGCTCTTAATCATTATATTCAAAACATGCATTTCCAAGTTCACTTCAGCATTAGGAAGGAGTCCTTTTTATGGCTTATTCTCAGGGCACATTCCTGGTGGATTACTCTACACGAGCACCGTATTTCTACTGTTTATCTTGGTGATGCTCCCAATAAGAGATAAAACACTGAAAACTTTCCAGAGGTGTAAAATCTTGTCGCAAATTAAATCAAACCACTGGGGAGAATCTTGGCAGCTGAATAGCCTTCAAGCCCATGGATCTATTACAAATACTGGACCGCCTGGATCATACTTCATTGTCTCATCTGTACCTGAAGCAACAAGCTGCCGCCAATGTGGTCTATTGTATTTTTTAAAGCTGGTGAAACAGCCCTTGTTTTCAGTCTGAACGCTGACTCACAGATGAGTCACAGAAACAGAGTAGCTGAAAGTAGATAGTTCTAATATGATGAAACATTTAAATCCATAAAATTCCGATTACCCAGCTAAATATGCTACTGTTTTGCTTGTATTATCAAGTCAGATCAAGTCAAAATGTTGCAGGGATCCAAAACCTTTGGTCAATTAAGTTGCTGGACCCACCAACTATTATGTCCGCTTTTCAGTCACCACCCAAAGCTCGTGACAAACTCATGGGCGACGGTTGGAACACATTACTGCTGACACTGCACCAAACCATCTGTTGATCTAACGCTCAGTTTTACCCTCTACTGTGAGTAAAACCCCCCTTCACTTGGTGCAGCAACTCACTCTGAACCTACCTACCTATAGGGTAAGGACATCCAGAGAGAGCTCGGAGTAGAACCTTAGCAATAAAAAAACAGCCCACTGAGGTGGTGTGGGAATCTAATAAGGATGTCTCTCTCCTTGGCATCTCCCATTGGGAGCATGTCCATCTGTAGGAGACCCCGGGATGGACCCAGAAACCACTGGAGTGATTATAAATGTCATCTAGCGTGGGGACCCCTCAGGATCCCCCAGGGGGAGCTGGAAGACATTGCTGCAGAGAGGGACGTCTAGACTACTTTGCGTATTAGGCTGCTGCCACCGTGACCTGCCCTTGATAAGTGCCAAAAAATAGATGGATGGACCCACCCATCAACCAAAGTAGACTACAAGGTGTGGGGGGTGGGAAGACATATAAGGCTGCTAGTCCAAAAGTATAACAGGAAATATTCAAACATAACTTAAGTAGAAGTGGTAAATTAATAAAAAGTGGACAAAACAAGGAGTGGGTTATAGTGAACATTCGATGACGATGGCCCTGGTTGTTTAACAACTGTTGCATACACCAGACATGTCATACAGACAGAAGTAATCAGAATACTATATATATATATATATATACACACACACACACATACATACACGTATATAGATAAATAAAGTGGCATATAGTGATCTGGGAATGTTAGGAAATAGTTGCTTATCTAAATGATAGACATGAGTCATCACCGGATGGAAAGAGTATAAGAATATTATACTGAAGTAAAAGTACTGTTACTTAAAATAAATTTTACTCCAGTGAAAAGTAAAGTGTGTTTGATTTGGGTCACTTTGGGAACTCGCAGAGTGGTGAATTCAATCAGCAGTTGGGGTAGATGCCAAGGTGCAGTAATGCTAAACATAACCCACACTGACATCATCCTTAATTTTATTGCATTATTGTGTATTTTTCTACTGTTCATTGTCTACTAGCCCCTGCCCAGATGCAACCCCCCCACACCCCATGACACTAGGCCAATGAACGTACACAGAGGACATGTATCTTTTCCAGAAGTATGCCCTTTTCATGTCATTTTGTTTGCAACTTAGTCTGTAACGGATGTGACTTGAAATGTAATGAAGTACAAAGCTTGTGATAAATAGTACTTGAGTAAAAGTAAAATTACTGATTTTTAAAAAGCAACTGTTACAGTAAACATAATTTGTTACTTCAACCCCTGGAAATGGGACAATGGTTTTTTCTGTGGTCATGTTTTTTTTCCTATATTGCGAAAATCTCATTTGTTCAAGTTCCACTCACTATCTCTGTCTCGTCGGCTGGCTGGCACCTTACCTGACCTCAGAGATGTCCCACTGACAGACCACCTAACTGGATCAGGGGGGCGGTTGGGATTCTGAACTGAGGTGGGGCTGCATTTCATCTTCATTATTGGACAATAATTAACTCAGAGAAAACGACCCTTCCTGATTAGAGTCGTGTAAAGGGAGAGAGGTGAAACTGTGGTGTGAACAGAGACAGATGGTTATAACTATCACCTGACCCGAACCCAGAAAACTGCACGGACGCCAGCTGAGGGAACGGCTGCAAACATGAAGACATCCTTTTCATCTGGCTTATAATTGATTTAGTTCCGGATGGACAGAAAGAAGAATCTATAGCCAAGCTATTCATTTCAGAAATTGGAAAGTATTTTCCTTGCTGCCAGCTAACTGTCTAGATGAATTCCACTTGTTAATAAATGAACTACTGTTCAATGCTTCTTACTGACATTATAGGAAGTGACAAAGGGAAAGACAGACATCAGAGAACGATGAGTCATCAATATGACATCAATATGTCTGCCCGTGCTTGACTTTGCACACCATGTATCAGTGAAGAGGAAAGTAAAAACAACTCACACAATCAAGACAATTAGCAAACTAAAAGGAAATAACAAAAAAAGATAATTACCTTTCTCTTGTTGTTAGGGCTCACGTACAAATAGCTGAGTATTGTCTTTGCTCCTACTTTGTCATTCAGCTTCTGGTACGTTGCACCGTAGTCGGTTGACCTGAAATTTAATCAGAAAGGTCTGATGAACACTTGAAGAATTACTTGTTGCAATTAAAAGCCCCTCTTGAGAATTCAGTGCTGTCCCTTTTGTGCTCAACGCAGCAATGTGAACCCCAGCGGGAGTAAAGAGGCCACATTGCTACGTTGCTGTGTGGAGACTGAAATCAGAGCTATCACTGAATATCAAATATTTACTTTAGATAAAAAGGTGGAAACATTGGTGAAAGTTAATGTTAAGCTACCGCTTAGTACACCACACACATCAACAGATATACAATGACACAGTTTTTTACTCCGGATGTCCATTATCAGTGTTGTTCAATACAAATGATATTCTTTGTTTTACTAGTAACAATGAAAACTTTTACAATCCAGTATCACAGAAATGATTAGTTAAATTTTTCAAATCCGAATGTGCTTCCACATATTGAGTTCTTAAGTGCCACAGAACTAAATAAACGACATCAAAATTGAATTCCCTCCCTGCCAGGTACAATAAGTACACTGTACAGGGAGTCTTTGTGGCATTCATGCAGAAATGTAAACAACTTAGATACAGCAGTGCATACTGTAGGCAGCCACAAGAGACATGTTAAAAGGAACTAGCTGAACAAAGAGGCAACAAGTGGAACATAAAAGTGTGGACAAAAAACTGAAATATTGTAGAGAAGTGAAGAGAATACTGAAACAGTATATTTACGATTCAAGCTAAATTTCTGTTAATTTGTGAAAGAGATATAGAAATAATAAAGCAATGTTTTTGGCTCAATTATGTGTTGATTAAACCAAATGAACACCCGTTTTGAGTAGATTTACAGTAGTATAACAGTTTGTATAATAGTTAACTCAGTATATTACTCTCAAATTTGATAAGAAGAAAAATGAGAGCATTACACTGAAAATGATCTCCTTCTGTGTTGCTGTTCACATTGTGGGACTGTTCTACAGTATATGGTTTCTCACTTGCTGAGATGTACTTGCTAGACAAGTACAGGAGTGTCTGGTGGAGAGCCTTCCAAGAAAGGTGAAGGCTGGTATACAGTAGGAGCATATTAATACTCATTGTTGGAATGTTCAACAGTCCATACATGACCATACATCACCATGCATACCATACTTTTGGTAGTGTAGTGTATTTCAGTAATCTGCTGTATTGTATCACATTGACATTTAAATATAAATGTACATTAAATTGATAAATTGTAAATATAAATACATAAAAATACACATGAAGTCTTGCCAAAGAGATTAGACAGACAATGAGGCCTGACAGAGCACAGTTAAAACTGACCTGTTTGTTTGCATAAAGTTTGTTTGTGTGGTTACTTTGCAGCAGACTAGTGCCGACTGTCCAATGACATAATGATGGATCACTGTGTGTAAAACTAAGCTTTTGAATTAGAGGCTACAGATACAACACAAACATCTGCCAGATAGCTGCTTTAATGAGCTGAAGGAGGAGTCGTTCATAAAGATTAAAAGCAGCTATGGATGAAAGATACTGTAAATAATCACTCATTAATCTGCATATAATAAGGGGTTAGAAAAATACCTGAAAAAAAAAAACTGTTTAGGTGGGTGTACAAAGTACAATCATTTTTATGTTTAATCTGATGTAGTGTGCAGAGGTGTTTCTACATTTATATTACAGGAAACTGCATATATTTGTTCCCAATCACTATGAAATTATTATTTAGAAGGAGTCAGCTCAAGCATTTAATGAAAAATCCAAAAATACTTAAACACAAAAGAAACTGAACTCTGAGCATGTATGATAAGATTTTCATTAAACTGATACTGTGTCACATTTCACCTCCTCTTTGCCGCATGCCTCTTATACACAACACATATGTAAATACTTTTCAGCTTTCATCTACTCTGAAATTCTGATCTGCAATCAGAGAATACCAAATGGAAACTGGCAAGGACTTTATTTCCTTTTTCAACACCACAAACCAATTAAGAGAAGACATCGGAGAACTGAAAAAAAGAATGGACGCAGCAGAATTAAGAACTGAGGAAAATGAGATTGTTAATAAATTTCAACTGTAGAAGTCTTCATGCAAGCTTGACTAAGATCAATTTATATTTGAATACATTTAGAAGTAAATTCAAATTGATAACATTATCTGACACATGGTTAAATCAAGAGAAAGGTATTGATTTCCATGTTGAAGGTTATGAGTTACATTATAATAAATATAATCAATAAAAACCAACAAGGTGGGAGAGGCGTGGCCCTGCATGTGGACTGTGACTTGAAATGTAAACCAGCTGAATATATGACAACTTACTAACTGATGATTTAATGGAAAGGATGAGAAATATTGTTGAGACTTGTGTGTACATAACACCAGGGCAGAATGCAGAAACATTTAAAAGATATTTTAAAGAATTAATGAAGTGGCTAAATGAAAGTCAAACATTTGTAATCTGTGTAGATTTTAACATTGACCTAAATGTATCTAAATATAAAACATCATCACATTTCCTGGATGCATTATATATAGTAAAGATTACAAAATTCATGAAAAAAGAAAAACAAACTTACCACTGAAAAGCAACAATTATAATGAGCCAAGCCAAGAAACAATATTATAATAAAATGTTAAAATAAAATAAAAATGATTTTAAAAGTACTTGGAAAATTCTAAACAGTGTAATAGGAAATAAATCTGTGTCAACAGGTCTGCCCAGTCATTTCATTAATGATAATAATAAGGTCATAAAAACATGAATGAAGTGGTAAATTAATTGAATTCCTTTTTTTGTAAATGTTGGGCCTAATCTTGCAAATTCTATTAAAAAAAAACCTAATTACGGGCAAATGGAGGGTGGCTGGAATGGGAAAGTAAAGTGTTGCTATAGCGGCGGTTACATGGACAATATTTCTTCAATCCCATGTAAATCATTCTGATTAGAGATTCCAGCTGTTTACATGGACGCTGAATAAAGTGATGCATTTAATCAGAATATACATTTTTTGACATTTGCAAAGCAGTTTCAACCTTTGAAGAGTCTAATCTGCCGAAAATATAACAGAAGAACACACAAACACACACACACACATACACACACACACACACACACACACACACACACACACACAGAGAGAGAGAGAGACACACAGTATTTGCTGGTCCCTGGCTGTAATATGTAATGTTAACTCCATGCTAACGTTAATGTACATATCAAAATAGCGTTGCTTGACAATGTCACAAGGTGGGAAACTAAAAATCACCCACCAGCCAGAGCCACCACCACCCAACTTAAGCAATATTAGCATAAAGCAATGTTAATGAAATGGCGAAACTTAAAAGATGATTTGATGAAAATAACTTCTTTAAGGTTTTTGCTAATTAAAAAAATGATGGAAAAGTTTCGTCCTCTATAGATGGAGTTTATATTGAAAGAGTGTCTGAATTCAGATTTTTGGGAGTGATAATGAATGACAAACTGACATGGAAATCTCATGTATCACATGTAATAAGGTGTCTACGAATATTTCTGTTTGAACAAAGCATGTGTTAGATTACAAGGCAAGGAGAATTCTGTACTGTTCACTTATTATTTTAGCTACTGTGTGGAAATGACAGGCAACACATACATGAGCAACTTAAAGCCGTTGTTTATATTATAGAAAACAGCAGTTAGAATTATACTTAAACTGTAATAAACTGAATTCAGTTTATTAAGTCAGGATTATTGAAACTTAAAGATTCAGTTGAGCTACAGACATTATTAGTTCTGTACAGGGCAAAAAGAAAATTGACAAAAATGGTTTGCTTTTAGCTCAGAGGATGAGGATCATAGAAGGAAATTTAATTTGAAGCATCAGTATGAATGGATTACTTTAAAGCAGATGTGTACCTCAGTGTGTACCTCAGTATATTAAGGTGTTGGGTAATGTGTTTCCTCAGTGGTGAATTATGGTGTATGGCTCTGATTCTTCTTTTTTTTCAAGTTACTGTAAATACTGTTGATAAGTAAGTAGAGTTGTGTCTTGACTGTGAATTGCTTTTTTAAATATTTATTTCTTGAGTTGCGCCTTACCATGAGCAGGGCAAATAAAAAATTAAATGACTATTGGCCATAATTCTATATTCAGTGTCCACTTCACGCCACCTTCTAGGTTATGCTCAGCACGTAACATTAATCTTGGAACTGGAGCAGTGGGTTTTGTCCTTCGTGACTGGCGAGCAGAGGCAGTTCATGTTTTTTTTAACTTCATTTACATAGAGAAGACTGACAAGCTAGCTTTTAAACCAGCTTTGACTGAGTGCTGAAAAATTCAAATGTTGTTTATGCGAAATTTGTGTTTGGTGGAAATTTAGCATTTCAGACTGACTCGGAAAGTTTGAACAACTTATTTGAGCTGTCAGATCTAATTTATTTTGAGCAGCCTGAGGCTCAATCAAGGAGCTATTCTAATTTCACATGAAGATGGAGAAAAAGCCCAAAGCATGCAAATCCTAAAGATGCAGCAAAGACACTGCAGAAAGCCTTGTGTGACTTCAAATGAAGCAATCACTCACATCAAATGTTGTTTTTTTTTCTCCACCTTCTTTCCATGTAGCTGTTAAATCCAGACTAAAGTCCGTGTTTGAAGGGTTCTGATAGCTTCGCGCTTGACGTTTACAGCCATGAAAATACAGAAATATTCATGGCGCCCTGGCAATTTCTCTTATTTACTTGCTCTTTGAGAAAATTACAGGCTGGTTTCCATGGTGAACAAACACATTACCAACAGGCAAACTCCCCTGGATGAGCCTGGTATCATTCATCAGGAACCATCAACACCCAGGAGCATGGGACAATGACATCATCAGGCTATTGATCGGCTCCACAGAGGCCCCTGTCACGGAATCACTTGATTAAGGGGCCAATGACTTATTTTTAGTGTCACTGCAACTTTCAACATGGACCAATAAAATGGCCCAACCCCAGCAGATCCCAGGAAGATGAAAAGTTACATGAAATGGAAAATGACCGTTTCTCAAGGGCAATGATTCTGAGTCAAACTTGTCCGCCTTGCCAGTGGATTTTGGAAGGCTTCTCAGTCGTTAAGTGTGGGTGTAAAATGCAGCTCTGACCACACTTGTTGTGATTTTACCCGTTTGTGAGGGATGTTGGCTCCACAGAGGCAGTAGGTGAGCCAATGCTTCAGACTGTCCCAGCGTGTTGGATTAAACAAGGGGGGAGTTAATGAAACATTGTACGAGGGCACAAGAATGATATCAGTCCTATTACAGTGATATGGCTCACTGAGGAAAATGGATTCTGGATATGCTAGCAGGACGATTGAGCTATTCCCTTTTACATCTTGAAACACACTCTTTCACACACGTACACACACCCAATCAAAAAGCCTAAAACCTCCTTCATTCAACCCCCCTTTTCACTTTCTCTGAAATAGATTAGAATTATGTCCTCGAACACTTATTAAAAGGCTTATTAGATAGAGTTTCAATTATAATTTCCAGAGTCTACTATACATTGATAGGCAGCTGCTAGACCGCTTTTACATTCTCTGAGGGGTTTGATTAATCATGGTTTGGAGGATAAGAGCGGCATGCACGCAACATGAGGTCACTCACTGCATTAGAGCGCTGAAAACACCAACAGCACTGCTTGAGACACTGGACAAATGGCTGAGCTAAATGTTCCAGGATGAATTTATGAAACCCTCAGCACGCTCAGACAGTATATCTTCTGAGTAGCAGGCTAAATCATACCCTTCCCTCCCTCCCTCCCTCCCTCCACATCCGCAATCCCTTTCCATCATATTCCTGCCCTTCAGGTTTGGTGGCAAACTTCCACTCTTAAAGCTACACTAGACAATAGGGTGTTTGAAAAAGTAAGAGAAGGGCGTCCTCAGGGGTGAGTTTGATTGTTTTTTTTTTTGCATTAAAAGACACGCTCCTTTTTCTTAATGTCACAAATACGTCAAATCAGAAGATATTATAGAATGTATGTCTGGCACACTCTGATGTCCATTAAGAATAAACATCCATAAATTCTTATAATTTATCATGCCTCACAATCATCAAATGTTGTGTTTTTTGTCTGTATAAAAAGAAATCCAGTAGATTGTTGCCTATATAGGCTACTCATGGTTACAGAGTGATCAGGAGCTGTTGGTAGCTAATGTAGCATGACTGCATTCTGCAGCTTTGCCAACTTGTGATCTTTATGCTTAAAAAAGGAGGGTTGAGGTGTAAACCACAGCTAATTACTTCCTTTTATCACCCAAAGCATTGTGGGAACCCTGGGGGCAAAATCTTAATATAAAACCTAATTACCCTATAATATAAATAGGGAGTGACAAAATCCAATAACAGTACCCCTTTTTTGGTTTTACAGTATCAATTACACTGTTTTTTAGCCACACTAGTGATGGCAGCCAGTACATCAAAACAATTATTGGAATGGTTTGCTAAGAAATGATGTAGAGATTGATAATCCCCAGAGGACGGCAACTACGAATTCCATCTAGCGCCATCATCAGGTCAGAATTTCAGTTTGGCCAATACTTCAGTTGAAAAGCCCGTCAGCCTCAGCTGTACTTTGAGTTTAGTGCTTATTCGCAAATGTTAGCGTGCTAACAGGCTGAACTACAATGGTGAATGTTGTAAATATCCCTTACTGATCATCAGCATGTTAACAGTGTCATCGTGAGCATGTTGGAATGCTGATGAAAGCATGTCACTCAAAGCACTGACGTGCCTATATACAGCTTTACAGAGCGTGGCTCAAGAGTCTCAGTCTTGTTTGACAGTACCAAGGCGTGGAATGTGATTATTCATATGAGATGTGTCGATAGTTGTGATAAAAATGGACATACAGGGAAAAATAGAACTTTCCTGGCAACGTATGCAACAGCCACGTTTGTCTGAAGTGTCTCTGTCTGACGACGATGGATTGAACTCAGTTAATTACCAGTTAATTCTTCCAATGCTGACATATATTCATGTTCGGACGTGACTTCACCTCAAGCTAGTAAATTCAGGCCTAAGCCTTGCTTATTTCCATTCTCTATTCACTTCTGTCTGACCGTACCTTTGGACCAGCCTAATACTTTATTGGGGTCTGTCAGGTTTGGGCCGTTTTGTTGCGTAAATCTTTGATCTTTGATCTTGATCTTATGGTTCTGGTTATTTCCAAATGCCTTTGTCAGAAATGTATGAAATGAAGCAAAAATATAGCCTTGATTGGGTCTCAAAGGGGTATGGGTACCAGTTCAGGTCTTAGCTTTAAGCCACTGCAGAACGCAGATGACTGTAAACAAAGGGAGTGAAAACTGAGAAAAGACACTTAGCTGTATCAAAGCATATCATTGTGTCCTTTGGCATAAAGCAGTGACAGACAGGTTGACAGGCGGGATTTCTAGGTATAAAAGTTTCAAGCTGTTACCTCATGCTGCTATTTGGGGCCACAACAGGGAGAGATGCCTAGTTTAGCTTCAAACTCTCTCTGGGGAGTGCTGCATTTTCTGGCAGACCAATTGGCTATCTTATATGCAGTTATCTGTTGCTTTGCTACCCTCTCCATCTACCTGGCTGTAAATTGCCCACTAATGTCCCGCACTGTCATTATCCTCTTCGCTATCTCAAATTTGTGCACTCATCTGTCAATCTGTCAATCTGTCTGCTTATCCACATGCACCTTTAATCATCTACCCATTACTAGAAGCTTTGTTTTCTCAGGGCTCTGTTTTGTCTGTGCATCTAACTGCTGAGTGAAACATCAGTAGTGGATGCACCATTACGAGGGTAATGTGCTATCATCATCAGAGACACGGAGCAGTAGCCTGACTTGGGCATCTATGAGGCTAGGGCAGCCATGTAATGGTACATTTACTATAGCTGTGGGTGAGACCTTAAGCCTTTTACTTAGTGCGTTTTTCCTCCATGAACGGAATGACACAATAGAGAATCTGGAAATGCCTTCCACAAACAACAGCAGTTCTGCATCAGTCAATATTCAAGTTAACCTGTCAAAACCACTATATGAAAATTCAAAAGAGTGGTTCACTAAAAGGTTCTTAGTTTGGTTTGAGACAAATTGACTAAAATGATATGAATGTTCCAAATTCCAGAAGTGTATGGACTGAGTGTTAAGAAGTTGTCTCTGCAAACAATTTGATGATGCAATAGAAGTCAAGGTTTTGCTAAAAGTTCTATTATAGTCACTCATATTATTGAAGTTAGTGTATTGGATATGGCGGCCAACAGCAGCAAGTCCAAATACATTTTTATGACTCTCCCTGTTTTTTCCCCAGTACTGTCACCCAACTCTCAAAATGTCCTCTGAAGTCACGATTTATGTATTGAAACTAAAATATAAGATTCCAAAACAGCAAAGATGAAAATGTGAGGGCACTATTGGTGAGACTCGAGAAAAGTAAAGGCTGCACCTCATGTGGTTTACAGAGGCAGAATGTACAAATGTCTGTTAATGACTGCTTTCATACGTTTTTTAAAGTATTTTAGTACATTTTATTTGTTAATAGTCGCTTTGTTACGGAGAATGAAATGAACACATGACATCACTCTTGTGTGTTAGGTATACAGCCGGAGCTGACTGACTTAGCTTACCGTAATACTGGAAGCAGAGGGAGACTGTATAGATTTCAGCAAACAATGTAACATTTCTTTTTGCATGGCATTAAAGACCTAGCATTAACTAGTTACAAAAAAACTACAAAACATGTGATATGTCATCTCTCTTTTGTTGACCCTATTTTTACCTGAAGCACAAGCTATACAATGTAGCCATGTATAAAAGGTGTCAAAAGCCTGTCGGGCTACAAACACACATCCAGGATTTTTTGTATTTTTTTCTGCCTTACAGCTTAAACATTAACCTTAAAAGCAGGGAATTAAATGTTCAAACTTGCAAAGGAGTCTACAGGATCAAACGTTAATGAATAAAATTAAGCTGACAAATATAGCCTAAACCTCAGTGTACAGGTGCAGCTCAACAGATTTTACATTTCATAGCCCCAGAACTACTTTATGTATAAACCGTTAAACAGCAATTAAACGTCAATGCAACTGAGACTTACGACAAAGTATTGAGAGAAAGTAAACTGAATGCCACAGGTTGCCTTGGCCCTCCGCACTAAGTTGGGTATTCATACTGTCGATCGGTATGAAATTCTGTAACTCTTGAGCTTGCCTTTATTTTAACCGTCGCCCTTCTTTAAATTTACATCAAGAAAAGAAAATCACAGATGCAGCATGAGTATCGGCTTGTTTCAACACTTGATGCTACTTAATGTTTATATAAGTGAAACAGCTGAACCATTTCAGCAAATGGAAGTCATCTAGATGTCTTGTGCATTTTTTATATGCTATTCCCTTATAATATAACCTGACATATACAGTATGGTATTTTTTCAAACTTTGGGATCTCCACTAGAATTTAAAATCAACTCTGTGGATTTGAATAAAACTTTGCCAAACAGAACTGTCTTGACTACAGCACAAGAAATGTGGAACCAGGGTAGATCAGGAATAGTTCACAAGCTGAAAATGAAGATGAAATTGTATTTTTGATTTAGTTTTGTAGTTAACATAATAGCTTAAAGCATTTCAACTTTTCAGTTTTCAATTTTTGCAGTCTTGTTGTATATTTCATGTTCATATTTTCTTAAAGGTTCACAAAGGTTCACATAACTGCTTTAGACTTTGTTCTTCTGAACTGAATTTTGAAATTTTGAGGGCCAGAGAGCTAAAAATCTGAAATTGACAATGAAGCTTTTGGAAAAATCTGTCTTATTAAATTAGCTATTCATTTCACTTAAACAATAAAACATTGCCAGTTATTACATGCAGTTTGCAGAGAAGGCTGTTATAAAAACATGAAATAAATACCATGATTTTCTCTCTTTACTCCTTTATATTTCTTTTCATGTCTCTACTCTTTATTCATCCAGATTGTTTTCTTAGAGAAAGCTGTTCGTGTCTGTGGTACTACATTTCATCTGCAAAAATAATAATGAAAAATACATTTCATAATGATAATTACTTTAGCAGATCTTCTTTGGTTATGGCTTTCTTCTTTATTAATGAAGCCACACTCCTTCCCAACTGGCAACTGCCAAAGTTACATCAGAATCAAGTCAGAAACCAGGCCGACGCCCCTAGCAAGGCTATGCTGTGTTCAAGGCTGGATAAGGTAATTTGCTGGATAACATTACCAGCTCCAGTGACGTTGATTAGTGGCTTTCATGTGAGGGATTTCTGGTGCCCACAGACATTCAAACTGATTTAGGACAGTCGGCTACGCAGGCTGGTCATTTGAGAGATCTTTTTTAGACTGTTGCCTCTTTTTTAAGCTTTGGATGTTTCATTAATTCACATTATGAGATCCTCGTGAGTGTTGGTATTCTTTATTCCTAAGAGCAGTGCTGGAAGCAGTTCAAACCAAAGGATTAAAAAGCATCAGTAATATATAGAACTACGTCCAACCGTCCCCTCTGACCAATTTATTGTGTAAAACACATAGCTGCCCGAGGCTTTTCTAGAAATGTCATGAGCTCATGCAGTGTGATAAGCTTACCTCCATAATGAACTCTCAGTCACGCTGTTGAGGTTGAAGTCAAATAGTTTGGTCAGCATCAAAATCACCTGCAGAACAAGACAAGCATCGCAATCAATACACAGGCCTATTTATCGAATGGCTGGTGAGCAAGTTAAACAGTATCAATGCAAAACTGACAGGAAGGAAAACAAACAGCAGTCAAACATTGATTATTTGAGAAAGACCCTTATATCAATTATGGTAGGAGCATAGTCTATAGCAGAGAAAAAACTTTTTTCTACAGTGTTAAACTCAATCACAGATTGCTTTTTATATGTCAGCATGAAGTCTGAAGTTGAGGTCTTCACAGGTCCATGTTCCTAGTAAGTGGGACCCGATCCAGTCAGATTTAAACTGAGTAAAATTGGGTCCAGGTAGAAGAAGAGCACCAGTCAAACCTCAAACCAAACAATGTGGAAAATGTTTAAAATAAGTCTGTGTCCCACTTTGTTTCTATCGATACATCAACCTTTCCAACTCAGCCAATTAAGCTTAAAAACTTGTTTTTCGAACATCCGACATTTTCACTAAAATAATTGGATGAAAAGGCACTTCATATTTTGGATCACATCTAATTATCGGGTCTACTGGGATCGAGTCAGGTTGAATCAGTAAAGACCTGTTGTTTTAAAATATGTTGTCCAGTAAGATCATTCTACCGTACATTAGCTCATTTTTATTAATACTTGTTCTCATTGGAATGCTGTAAAATTCACAGTTGCACTTGGAAAGCAGAACAATGTGTTCTATGATCTCATTTTGTTTAAGCTAAGTCAGTTTTATTTGTATAGCGCCAAATCATAACAAAAGTTATCTTAAGACACTTTTCACATAGAGCAGGTCTAGACCATACTCTTTAAAATATTATTTACAGAGACCCAACAGTTCCCACCATGAGCAGCACTTGGTGACAGTGGCGAGGAAAAACTCCCTTTTAACAGGTAGAAACCTCGAGCAGAACCAGGCTCTGGGTGGGCGGCCATCTGCATCGATGGAGTTGGGTTGAAAGGGGAGGAGAGAGGGGGAGAGGGGAGACAGGAGGAGAGACAACAAATCAGACTAATAATAATAAAAATTGCAGCAGTGAGTGTGGAGCAGAAACATGGGGGCAGAAGACGGCCTGCAGCCACAGTCTTAATTCTTTAGACTACATTAGTTTGTTGGTGCTTTTGTTAAGGTTTATTTTTCTTGTTATGTTTTAATTGTAGTGAATTGATAGTTTTTTGTCTTTGTGTTGTCCCCGTCTTTTAAAAATGGTCTGGTCAGTCATTATATTCCCCTTTGTGCTTAGTTTGGTTAGGTCAGTTTTGTCTTCATTAGGTCAGCTGGTCTGTTCAGTTTTATTTAGTTTGTTAAGTTATCATAGCAGGAGTTAAATTCTGTTTAGTTGACCTGTTTTATGGGCCCAGAACTTTATTGTATATTTTGTGAATTGTTTTGCTTCATTTTTGGGTGAATAAAACACTCTTTTTGAAAATCCACCTGTGACTCCCTCACACTAACCTGCAAATAAATATTCAAACTGCAAGTCCCATAAAACCAGACAAAAAATAAAATGTACCTATTCTGAATTTCCCTGAGGGAGTCATCCCAAAGGGATCAATAAAGTTGAGTCTAAGTCTAAGTCTAAGTCTTCTCATCCTGTGTTCCTGTGTTTTAACGTTCCTGTAAAACATTGAAATGCATTTACAGAAATGTATCCAATCTAGGGTCATCTGTGACAGCTTACCCATCCCATCATATACAATGCACTTGACTTTGTTAGCTTGCAAGTTGTATTAACAGAGTTTCCAACAGCCATTCCACTATTTAAAACCATGACATTTTCTTTGATCAGTTTAGATTTTGTGACACCAATCACCATGTAAGATGAGAAACTCATTCATTCCAACACCAGGGATCTGCAGACATGCCACACTGTATTTTGCAGTACCACTGTACACTGCATCGCTTAAACGTTATCCCCTCTAATTGTTTCAAACTCATTACTTAATCATATCAGATGGATTCTAAACACTCCACTGTAAATATTCCTTATTCCGTGAACACCCTCAAGGTGCATGGGATGAGGGAAAGTGGGTCAGCCAAAGTCTTCAGGGAAAAACAGAGGCAGAATCATCACATTTCGCTTCGAGCATTAAAGAAGTAAAGCAGCACGGAAACTTGTCTATTTACTTTGTGACTGGAGGTGTATTTGAAATGGATGAAACTCCAAAGAAGCAGAAGAGGCAAGAAAATCTTCATAGGGAACGCTGCAGCTTCAGTTTAATATACTCTTTTTGTAACAGTTGTGTGGTGTTCTTACTTCTGTTGCTCACGAGTTATGTTTCACATCGATAACGCTGCGGAAATCCCCAGGGATATTTTGTGGGGATTCTGACAGTTATCTGATGACCTCTATGCATTGTGAGTAACCCGCGGCACAATGGTCAGGTGATATGGCGTGGGCGAAGACCTTAGAGGAGATGCTGCCAATGGAGAAATATCTATTCACATAATGTATCGCTGGTGCATCCTTATCGTCAACATTGCTATCGGGAAAACGGCTGTATGGACAAGGCAGATGATGCACGCAGATATTTCCCAGAGCATGGAGTAATAAACAACCTGAGTCTATAATATTTATACTGTTGCCTTGAAGTCGTGTGCCACGCTGCGCACGGCCAATATCCAACTGTTTCCCCTTGGCCCGACTGCCCTTTGATACCTCCACCGCCTGTTCTTGAGGCAGCAGCCGAGCCACTGTGCGACTTGCGTGACTTTGTGAAACAGTTCCGGCAGCATGGGGTTCCTGTGAGTACAAGCAGAACAGATGCACCTTGGGTAGCGGAATTACATTGCGAGGTTGGGGCTCCCGTGATTAAGCTTATTAAGTATGAGCTAACATCTGCAGCCCCCGAAACACTCGACACGTGCGGCGCACTCAGCCGGCCCGGGGCTGGCAGGGGTTTTGGAGTGTCGTTGCGGGTGTGTTGTTGTTGAAAATAACCACCCGGAAAACAACAAGTAGTAAAAAGGCTTTGATGGAGAGCAATTCAGGAAGTAGCTGGGCGTTTTCAGCATGGGGAGGATTAGCTCGGGGAATGAATAACCTTAAATGTCCGGCCTACACCGTTGCATGCTAATGACTGACCCAGACCATTTAGCTGCCCAGCTGGAGGCTGAATTCACACTCGCACCACGCAGCTTCTCTCCTTCTCCGTATTCCCTCACTTTCTTTTTTTGCCCGCTCCCCCTCCTTATTTCTCTCTCTCCATCACATTTCAACACCATTTTCCCCTGTGAGTCCACATGTGTGCGTGTGTGTGTGAGAGAGAGAGGGGTGAAGGTGAGGGTAATGGCGCAATTTTGTTTTTAGCAACTCTGTGTGTTTGCGTGCGTGCATGTATGTATGTATGTGTGTATCCATCATGTGTAGGTGAAGGTGAGGGAGCTGTTATGCTTTTACTTTAACTCTGAGTTGTCCCTTATAGTTCGTGTGTACGTTTGTGATCTGGCTCCAGATTCTGGATAACCAGAAGTCCTCTAAAACGCCGAGTTATAAGCCGAGGAACTTGGCTTCATTAGTTGAAGGGCAGTGTGCGAGCGGGCCCTTCTGTCTGCCACATATGGAGACCGTGCAGGCAGTCATCGGCGAGTTGCCCTGTCAGATGGGCTCCCACTGGAAGGTGCATATGCTCCATCGCTGACCATGCCAATTAGGCCTGTGGGTTTCTCCTACTGTAAATACTACAATGAGGCGAGGCAGCAGGGACGGCCTCCGGACAGACACGCGCTCACCTCTGACAGTTTGGAGAGGTGCAGAGGAGCGTGAAGGCATCAGACTGAGAGGGAACGTAGCTGGTGTCGGCGTGTTGCAGTGCGAGAACAGAGGCGCGGTGATTAACAGATGCTTTAAGACACTGCGGCTACAAGCCCCATGCAGTTAGAACGCAGCCTGGCCCTTTGCACACGACTGTGCTGTACCTGTGAGCCACAGTGTCCGCGCGCCTTTGTATGGAGGCTGCATTCACTGAAAGAGAGAAGATGATATCGTAGATGTGTGTGCCCCAAAACAGCAACCAGAATGATATCCGCTAATGAAACAGTGGCTGCCATAGTGTCAGACATCTGACTCGGAACAGTAGCTTCAGGACCACCAGTCACCTCCGCCTGCTGCAGTCGAGATAACAAGTGAAACAAACAGGGAGAACATTGTTATCTTTGTGGCAAGTTGCTTCCTGAAAAGTTAAAACTGCAACCCGTAACTTTCTGCACATTCAAACTACACCGTAGACGACTGTTGTATGTGTACAGCTGTTTCACCTCATAGTCTGTGGTGTGAGGTGAAAGTGTCCCTGACTGATGCCGCAGCTTACTTTAAGGTTACCACTAGCTTACTGTGTGTTACAGCAGTACATTATGATGAGTCAGGTTATGGGTAATTACCTGTGTTGATAATGTAATTTTAAAGGTTCTTGCATTTGCCACAAACAATCACTAAAACACATTACAGACAGTTTCCAAAAGGTTGCTGTATTGTTATTCCTGTTTCAACTGCTGTTTCTGTGAATTCTAAACACAACTACATGAGTGCTTTGTGTTTTCTGGACTAAAAGAAATGTTTGAAACAATACAAAGGCATTTAATAACATAATAATTAAGAACTTCTTAAGCGCTGTCCTTGTGTGGTTGTGGTCTTGTGACCTTAATCATACCATCAAAACCTGATTCATGCTTTGTTGAAAACTCACGATCTTTATCAGCTGAGGAGCTTCTACAGAGGAAGTGATTTTGAATGACAAACAGCGCAGTTCAGAGAAAAAAACTTGGATGTATCTCAGGAAGTTGTTTCAGAAGGTTTCCAAAAGTGTAAAGGAAGAGTGCAGTGGTATTAGTCATGCAAAGGAAAGCCTCAGCTCCAGGTGGGGATCAGTAACAACTGTGTCTGTGCAAAGCTTTGGGTCTTTAAAGTATCTCCCCATTATTTCTTTTTAATCAAAAGTATGCCTTTGCTGCTAGCAAACATTGTTATCTCTTATACTGTTTGGTAATTGTCCTTGGATGGAGGAGAGAAAATATCACATCGAATCAAAATACCCAAACATGCATATACAAACAACAATTACCATGTCCTGGGGCACACGAAGGCAGAATAAACAAATATGAAATGCAGAGTATTAGCACACATTCTAAAGCTCCCAAAACAGGGAAATGTGCTGGGTTCATGTTCTGCAGGGCATTATGAACTATTTGTTTTTCTCACATCTCATTTTTGTAATCACGTGAGACCAGATTTCTCCAGGGGACAGATCTTTTTGCACCATTTCATTACTTGGAGAGAAAAAAAAAATGAAATGATCAGAGCGCAGGCGATGCATATTCAGAGGAACAAAAAGAAAGTTTCTTGCCACACACAGAGGCATTTAATGAAACTGAAAACTTGCAGTTTCTTTTTAATCAATTCATTCATTCTGTAATGAAGACTCAGAGAGGGAAAACACTGCAACACACACATAATGATGTAAACAAGTTTTACCTGCCGACATTTCCAAATAGCTCAAACTGTCAGGCTCATGGGGGATCATTGAGCCAGGAACGCTCCTCTCTGTGGATTAGCCTGTCACATCTTCCTTTGGAAGATTCACCACTTGTGCCTATCGCTAATATAAAAGTGAAACATGCCTGGGAAACAGGATTTGCAGGTGCTTGTCACATATCTAAAAATAATATGTCTTCATCGACATCAAAATTGATCAAGACTTGTCAGAGGTGTGTGCCCTGGGGAGGTTATATATTTATATATATGATGACGCGTACCAATCTTCATCAATCTGGGCAGCAAATAATCAACTCTTCTGTGGCCTCATTTAGCCTGATTGCTTTCAGTCTTCATTAGAAGGCACAGAAGCTGGAGAAAAGCATAATTTAAACAATCACCCGCAATGTGGAGTGTGTTATGCCCTCAAATGATTAAAATCTCAATTCTCCATTTTTTGTTTGTCTTGAGATAAAAGAAAAGACATACATTTTCTATTTTCGATTCCATTGGAGCAAATTATTTTTGGATGTGTGATGTTTACAGAGATGCTCACAGAATACTGAGGAAGTCTTGAGATTCTGTGACTACCTGCAGTTTCATGTGCTGCTTGTTAGATCCATGGAGACCTGTCGACCTTTGTTTTGTTTGTTTTTTGATGAAGATCTGGTCTTAGGAGTTATTTCCTTGATCTTTAGTTATTTGCTGCTCCTAATTGCTTGTTAACCCACTTTGCATCTTGTAGGTTTTCTTCTGCAGTATTTCTAATGGATCGTTGGATGAAAATTATTGCAGTTAACTAGCCGATCTTTCAAGTGTGGAGCAATTAATGCATTTCAACACATGAAAGGCTTAAGGAAGACATTAAGGGGATACTTACTGGTAATAAGCATTCAAAGTAAGCAGAGAAATGATTAAATGTACATAACCATTACATAGCATTAGTTTTTTTGTGATGTGACACAGTATGATAGAGCTTTCCTCATTTTGCATTTTGCTTTTATATTATGTACATGAGGAAAGCTGTTGTGTAAACATATGCATGGACATGTATGAGTATGTGCATGCACAACGGGGTTTCTACATGTGTCGGCAAGTTAAATTTAAGACTTTTAATCCCACCGTTTAAGTCAATTTAAGGCCAATTTTGAATAAAAATAAATGTGAAAATATAGGCGTATACTCTTCTGAGTAAATACATATATTGTCAGTTCAAAATATAAAGGAAAATGAAAATACTTGGTTGAGTTTAAAAACATTTGTCCAAATATGTTTATTAGTGAGAAAGAAATATAGTTTTCCCTAATGATATTAATCACTACAGTCGGTCTGTTGTGTTCTTCAGGGAATCTCATGCCTTTTTTAAAAGTTTTTGCCAATTTCTATGCTGACAGTCATTTACACCCCTGTATTATTATGCCTTTCTGTATTATAGTTTATACATGGCCTTTAAATAAACTTGATTGGACTGATGATTGCCTTACTTTTTTAAGCTTGTCATTTGCCCAAATATTGGGAGTTGGACAGCTATTTACCTGGCAATGTTTCCGACACATTATTTAGCTAATATAGTTCCTTGTATTTATTTTCTAAAAAAATGACCACGCGGTGCGAATCACCAGTTCCAGTTGACGGTTGCAATGACATGAATGAGACTGAAAAACTGGACATTAACGGCCAAACAGAAGCACTGCAGAAAGAGGTCAAATGATTGAGAAGGTAAACCCACGGAAAGTGGAGGGTTTGCAGGTCAGTTAGCCAACTAGCTCCTCCATGACATCCAGACAGACGCTACGGTGGTCACCAGGGGACAGAGTTTGTGAACAGTAATAGC
Organism: Lateolabrax maculatus; assembly: GCA_031216445.1. Classification (NCBI taxonomy): domain Eukaryota; kingdom Metazoa; phylum Chordata; class Actinopteri; order Acropomatiformes; family Lateolabracidae; genus Lateolabrax; species Lateolabrax maculatus. The sequence continues at coordinate 26,842,481 of CM062204.1, forward strand.
AAAAACCTAAAAGACTGTAGCAGGATAACAGGGCCATTCAAATTCATCTAGTTGATTTTGCAGGAGATTAAATGAACAAAGTCATTTTGTGCTTGTAGTAAATTTTAGACCATGCTTACAGCCTTCAATAAATAAATATTTAATACTGTCCCAAACAGAATTTAAGACATTTTAAGACTTTTTAAGGACCCGCGGCCACCCTGGCATAAGTCCCTGCGAAATGTGTCTGTGTGTATAAGCGGCCATGGTACTCTTGACTTTCACTGGCTCAGGAAGTTCCTCCTTGACCGGAAATCCTCTCCCAAACCAGGAAATACATTTGCTTTGCTTGTTTAACTTCTGTTACACTGCTGTGGAATAGCTTTCCTCTACAGTGCTATTAATGGTAATCCTGTTTACAATAGTAGACATTTTTAATAGTGTCTTAGAGTACATTGAGAAATACAAACAGAAGCTAAAGATTCTACAGATATGTGAGAAGTCTCTCATCTGTGTGTGTACTTGCCTGTGAAAAACTTTCACAGATTTAAAAAGGAGTGAAATAGCCTGGATAGAAGTATATATAGGTAATAAATCACTGTTTAGCACTTTGTCATAAAGGGGGAGATAACACATGACACAATTATTGAACAGAAATTCATGGACACTTGTCCTGCTGATAACAGACACAACATCACTCCAAGAGTGTCATGTGCTCCTGCACTGAATGAAAAGCTAAACAACATTGTTTAACTTCAAAACTGGGTTACTCCCCTACTCAAAGTAAATCAAGCTTGAGAGAAACCTTCACTATTCTGATCATTGGAACAAAAACACAGAATATGTGAATTTGAACATGTATCAATTTTTATTGTTACCCTTGGATGTTTTTTATATGCAGTGATAAATAAAAGCATGGATCCGAGTGCCGCTTGGTAGACAATCCACTTCTGTGAAGTTTGTGAGAACTGCTGAAGGCACTGTCTCGCCCCAGAGGTAGATGAATTCATCCCCAAGCAGTGTTATGAAGTAGAATCAGGACTTTTAATGTAATGAAGCGAGAGTACATGCTGGGGAGAGGCTGCTGGGACCTAGGAGATAATTCAGAAAATCAGGGAGATCTGTCATGTCATCATTTTAGCTTACTTTCAAATCTGTTATCATATACGTACAGTGGATGGACTGTGATGAATTGAACCAGAGGAATTTTGCTTCCAGTGTACATTAATTATTCAAATTGGCATTGTCAGGAGTACCACTGGTTGGCTAATTGTTAAATAGGCCTATAAAGGAATTTACAATAACATCATCCCCAGCCAAGATGCTGTGGTAACAGAGGAAAAAAAGAATTTGTCAACTATCTCAAAGAGAATTAAGCCTCGTTGATTTTTCTTAATTTCTTCCAGTTTGGGCGCTTTAGGGCTGGGTAGCTGTTGCCCAAGGCGATGCTAGATTAAAAGAAGTCCCCTTAGGACTTGCCTGGAGAGCAAACCGATGGTGGTTACTAACAAGCTCTTATGTTTCCTCTCAACTCGCCCTTTGTTCCCATTATTCTGAATTAAAGATTCCCTATTCTCATCATTTGCACTTGATTAAAGGTGATTAGACAAGGCTGTGATGAAAAAGGAAGCTTTTCTTCAGAGTGGCTCACCTTAACTCCGCTAGGGCTTAATCAACACAGACAACAATGCAGAACCGGCATTGACCCTCTTTTGTTATTTACCTTCTGTGTCATCAAAGCACTGTGTAAATTGCTCTTGCAGATGCCAGCATTATAGATGTGATTAATTTGTGTGTCATATATTTCAAGTACTTGTGTTAAAGGAGACTGACAGCATGTTAAGTAAAGATAGAAATTTAGATGATAAAACAAAAGATCAATGGCTTCTCAAGGAGGAAAGTTGTAAAGGCGTCGTACAGGATTGTAAGTTGTGATCATGCTGGCTGTGACCTTGTCTCGACGCCATGATAATGAGATGATCAAGTGCCGTCCCCCCGGGAGCCTGGAAGCAGCCTGTTTTCCACATGTACGCACACAGCTGTGTCAAGTCCCGCACAGTTGTTAGGAGCGTTGAATCGGACGACATGTGCTGCACCCAAACTATGGATCACTTAATGTAAGTGCTGCAGCTGTTGGTTTTAAATACACAACCATACACCTTACAGTCAGGAAGGTCAAAGCCGAACTGTCAGACTTTACTTGAGTCACCGTGGGCATTTGAGCCGTCCCCTCATGATACCAGTCCTGACCAAAAATTCAACCCAGCCCACACAGGAAGTCTTTCAAGGCCAGGCTGCTGAGCCAGCCGTGGCCTTGGCTGCAGTGTGCATGTACAAGCTGAGACAGAAGGCATGCTGGCTCCCCTATTAGAGGAATAAATCCAAGGACAAATGAGCAAGCTTGGCAGGACTGAAAGTGAAAGGAGAGCAGGCAAATCAGAGGAATTGAGTTGTTTCTCTCTTGAAGTATCATCTATGGAGGCTCAGTAGCTTCTAACCACAGAATCCATTTGTAGACAGTGTAGTCAGAACCATTGATCTGAATGGTTTGTCATTACCTGCAGGTTAATGTACACGACATGAGTAAACATGATCAATGTCTATCTGATGTGGCCTGTCAGCATGGTATTGATGACCAGGGGCCTTCAATGTGTACTTCAGTTCAATACAACTGTTGTCCTTCTAGCACTGCTGGGATTCACTTACCAAGGTGGTCTTTAATTCTTAAGATATTAATTACATCAAATCCTTTTTTTTAATTTATTTATGGTTTGCAATTTTCAGCAATAGCAGTTCAATGTTCAGTATTTGCATTCTGCAATTGGCTTTCTACAATTGAATCTGAATCTCTCTTCAAATTGCATTACCATGTACAAAGGACTAACAAGAAATGATTCATGCACGTAATGGGCATAATGGAAGACAAAAGCCAAAACTACTGTTCTTATCATGCTATCACTAGAAAGAATGAGTCATACTGATTTCAGGAATGTGTATGTCTGTATGTTCAGATTTGACTGAATTATAAATCTTATAAGAAAGGGTGTTAGTTTTGACAAAAATGGCATTTATCAAGATGGAAAGGTTAAGCTTATAATAGTGCACGCACTCTGCTGACCTCCAGTATGTGCAGCATTGTATTTTACAGTTAAAAACATTAAACCGTTAACAATGGGCTGAAAATAAAAAAGACAAATTCCTATTAAAAAATAACTGAAAGGAAATTAAATGTGATGTTCTATGGGCTGAGGCTTGATGGTTGCGGAGCTAGAGTGATTGATTGTTGACCTGCTTCTGCCAGCCGCTTCATAGTTTTTAATGGCATTCCTAACACCACCCAATTACTTACTGTGGTATCATTTGAGCTTGCACCGACAAGTGGATGCCATTGGAAATTTCAAACTGGACCTGTTCCAAGTTAATGCATAAATTATTAAGGGGCTGACTGGGAGGGGAATGTGGAGTCTATTGCAGAGCGTAGGGCGCAGGAGCAAACTCTAAATACAGCTCTGCCATGGAAAGCAATAAACCACAGAGTTATTGGTAAACCATAACTTTCCACTCCGTTATCTGCAAGTGTATTTATTGCTTACTGTGGCTTCCTATAGCCACAAAACAAAGGCTCAACTCACCTCTGCTCACTAGAAAATAGTGAAGTGATCCAGTAGGATTCTCTGTGTGGTCAGCTAAAACAAGCAGAAGGATGGAGTCCTCTGAAAAGCTAAATGCACATTATGGTGAGAGGAATTACCAGCTGACAGGTGTACAAGTAGCCCGAAGCATTTTTTTCTTTTTATCAATAATGACTCTGAAGCTCTGAATAAGACAATGTTCCATTGTCTGACAAATGCATTGGATTTGTAGGAGTACAGCTTGTCAGTTTCAACACAGACTTGATGAAATGAAACTTATCCAGACTACAATCAAATCAGAAAGTGAATCCATGAAAAGGTCATTGCCTAATTTGTCAAATAGTTATGAGCAGATTGATTTGTGGGCTTTGACAATCCCCAGTAAATCTGCACATTTGTGCTGAGTAAATGACATTTTCAAAAGGTTCTCTGTGGTTGGCGAAATATGAATGGAGGGGCTTTATTGTACTTCAGCTTCGGTGTATTCAGTGAAATGTAATTACTGTTGTGTATCCAGGAGATATTATGATTAGCAAAGGTGTGCCTAAAGGAGCAATGGCCTGGCTCAACATTACAATTCTTTTCATTCTCTCACCAAATTTACCTTATCAGCACTTACATGTAATTTGCATGATCAATTTCACTGTCTGCATATTTACCTTCTATAATTAAAAATGGGCTCACTGTTGGAGGAGGTAATTGTTACTCATGAGCAAGACTACGCGGCAAACAGGGACTTGTGTAAGACAAATATCGGAATTCATTTTCTGATGGCTTCATAGTGTTAATAAGACTGTCTGCATGATTGTCCTCAATTGTCTAAGAAAATGGCACCTAAGTCCAAAACTGTCAAAACTTCACAAGGTACACAGACAGCGTCCAACAGTAAACTTGGGATAATGTCCTAGACAAAAATGTCAGAGAAGAGTCTGGGTGTGCACATCTTTTGTGATTACTTCACCTCAAAGTATACCATTTCTAGACAACTGATAAACCCTACATATTGCCGCTGCGTCACCCGTCAGGCCTGGTTATAGGCCTCTATATTGCCAACATCTCAGAGTTTTTTTCAGTGATGCAAATAGATGCAAATTATGTAAATTTGATGCAAATGTTGTGCTCATTGACCACTGGAAAAAAGACTAAGCCAATCAGAGTTTTGTTGGCAAGATTTAAAAATGTGTACCATGGTATTATCATCATCCAGTGTGGAGATTGACGCAGTTGTACAGAGTGTTCTAAATTGACTTTTAGAAATATCAAACCCGTATGTAGACATATTTTTTTAATTGAATGCTTTTAGACTGAAAAGGACACATACAGGATTGATACGCCACTCTTGATTGTTTAAAATAATAACCCCCAAGAAACTATCAAGAACACAATGCCAGACTGAGTAATGACATCGAAGTAAAATGCCGGTTACATGTTACAAAGATGAACAAGACTTTGAAGACATAGTTTTAGTTTTACTCCACCCAAACATTTTGTGTAAAAGTAGTACTTTGAATTCAAGTTACAATGGTATTGATGTCAAATACTCCAAATTAAAATGCCCATAGATACCCAAATGTACCCCGGTAACATATAATATTGACTCACTGTACTCACCTATTAGTATGGGTGTGGCATCTAGTCTATTTGACACCCTGAAATAAATGCAATAAAATATCAAGAGCTGTTTGACAGTGCAGTGGACCTCATCACTTAAATACAAATTTTCTATTTTGTGTAACTAAATCTGATTGACATATTTGATAATGTGTGTGTATATATATATACATTACATACATATATTAGCATTCATGTGGAATCCGTCCATCTGATGAATTGGAGTCCAATTGAATTGGAGTATTCACTCTCCGTTGACATCTGCTTGGTCTTGGGAAAAATCTGGCTCTTTAGCTACTAAATACTCCACTATGTTCAGTAGGCTTGTTGCGGTAATCGATATAACACGGTTTTCAGGCATACACTGATTACATTACTGCCCCCACCGGCGTTTTGCATTTTTTCCCCCTTTTTTTATAGAAATAAAACCCATTTAGTTATTTTTCGCTTATCATCACCCACGTTCATCAAAAAAAACCTCTAATTTGTAAAATACTGAGTGTTACCAATACTTAGTTGGGAGAGGGACGCTACAATTATAAACTGAAAGATTTAGTCATGTTTAATATAAGTTTGTCATTGAACTGTTTTATTGTTGTTGCATTTTTCATTAAAAAATAATAATGAAAAGCAAATAAGGGGATGATCCGTTGATCTCACCCTAACCCGGGATAATGGCAATATACTGTTACGCACATCAACAAGCATGGCTGGAAGTAAAATTGCTACTAGTTCCACTTGGAGGGGTTAATTCAACACAAGCTATCATACTTTCCCCAAACTTATGGCCATTCTTTACTTATATAAGTGGAGCAGAGTGGAAAGCTGCTTCTGAAACATCTGGTGGAATCACGCAGAGTGTCAACTGCACCCAGCTTGATTCCAGTGGACACAGCTGGAACGCAGCATTCCATTAGCAGATCTCGACGTCAATTACCATGGCAACGGTAGAAGGTTTGAAGTTTCGAATCTTACAGTCCTAAGTCCTGTAAAGAACTAAACTCATTTTTGTGTTTTTGAGTTCTTGTCCCATGTTGAATGGGCTGACATTACTGGGAGCTGCATCCTGTTTCTCATTCGTCTCTGCTTGCCACAACACTGAGCGTCAACGACGAATACCTTTTCCTGTAAAATGACACACCGGTGTTGTCACAAGTTTATTAACCGGTGGGAACATTTCCTCACCATGGCATCCTTAATGTTCACCACCTAGTTGCTAACTTTGTCTATCTGCGTTTTGATGCTGGGCTGGTAGCTAGTGGATTTATTAAAGCCTTTTCAATTAAAAAAAAAACAGCTGCGTGATGCACTGTTGATGAGAGCAGCAAAACTGAACCAAAACAGTAAAGTTGTGAAGCCTCTGTAACTCTGTAGTGTTGTGGGAAACAGATTGCGGTGATAATTCTTTATGGTTTCTCGCTACGAGCAGCACCTTTCACGTTACAGTCAGTCATTTGATCAATTTTTAATATAAAAATATTTATTAATGCAGCTTTAAATTCACATTTAGGTAACATTTACTATGACAGCTTGCCAGTAAGCTACATTGTGGGGCTAATACTACTACAATTTGAGATTGGCCTTTCAGAGCAAAGTAAATGGCAGTCACAAACATACCCTGCATAATCGATACTGTGACAACTGCATAGCAGGATCAATACTGCACTAGCTAAATGTTCTAATATTAAAGCTAAACTGAGGCCACACAACTGCATCATGGCCACCTACTGCCAAAGAGGAAACTTGTCATCCCCTGTCCTACCTTGATCTTCTTCAGCCCAGATGGTCATGTTATACTGTATAGTGCCACAGTTTTGATCAAACATATAAAGAGTTATTGAGGAGAAAGAGTGCACACAGCAACAAAGAGGGGAAGCCTCAGTGAGACCAAAACAATTTTCACTGATGGTTGCCCTCCAGATACGCAGAGAGTTTTCAGATAGAATTCTACTAAATTATTTTATTATTTATTATTGTTATTATCATTATGAAGGAGTGCACTGCAGGAATATTGTTGAGATTGATATTTTCAATTAGCCTGTACTGTCAGTCTCCTTCCTTTACTGAGAATGCCTAAAAGCCTGCTGCCTGAGAGTGATGACCCTGAATGCCACATGTATTTTTTTCTTAGGTTATACTGTTATGTGTGATTTACTGAAAATGACAGACTACTCAAAGTTGCTCCTTGGCTTATGGAGCATTTGTTGAGGGACCTTCCAGAAACTTTAAATTATACACTCCAGTGAGTGACTGAACTGCAGAGATGTCATCATTCTAAGGTAGCAACAGTTAACTTAATGAAGATGTAGCGCACAAACAGTAATGACTCAGTCAACAAAAGACATTCTGTACATCATATAATCGATCACACATTAAATACAAGAAGAACAAAAAAAAAAATCATACAAATATCCAACAGCTAACTAGAGACCAATCATCAAAAGTAAGTTGGAAGGATAAAAATTGGTCAAATGGGAAATAGGGTTAAATAATATCAATATAATAGACATTAGATTTGATCCAGAAATATGTAAAGATTATCAGTAGATATGATCAGCTTTTTATTATACCAATACTTCCCAATTGAAGCTGTATCCATCATGTTCAAAACTGATGAAAGCAGAATGTGTTCTTCTACTGGATTAGTGAGGATTGCACTCTGAGGCTCACACAAACACAGACACATCCACAGTCCATCTCTCAATGGTACAAAACACGGATGGGCAGCAGATGGTAGAGAGTAAAAGCTGTTTTTAGAGTAACATTAAATCTGCCCATGATGGGATGGACTATTCATATCTAGGGTGAAAGAAATGTTGTATGCTTTGGTGGAAGAGTTTTGTCCTGTGTCTTTATATTTGTATTTTTTGGAGACATGTATTTGTAGTGAGGGAGATTTGAGGTTTGGTGGGTTCATGCAGTAGGCTGGACTCATCTGGTCAGAGATTTGAACATGTCAGTCTTCCCTGGATAGTGAGCAGTAGCTTGGGGGTTTCATGTAGGTGCTGAAAGATGGAGAGGAACTCTGTAGTTTTCTTTGTGTTCACAATCTGCCACATCCATTCTCTGCTCTGCAATCTAGAGTCAATCTTCAGTGTGTTGCACTTCATTCTCCATCCATCCAATTTCATTTAAGGTAGCACCTCTCTAGTTGTTTGAGCAGGTTCCTTTTCACTGCCTCCCACCGTTCCATTTAATAATCCCCATCTCTTTAAGCAGGGATTCAATGGGTGGACAGGCCCGTTTTTTTTCCCTGATGCTTGGAATTAGGCAGACTTCTGTGCTGAGCTGGAGGCAAGGGCTAACCGGAGCAAGCAGACAGAGTACAGCCCATCAACATAGCACAGTATGATTGTTCTAAGGGCTTCTAGAGCTACACTCTATGGCCGCTACATGTGATTGGACCAAATGAGAGGCCTCAAGTTACCCATCTGTCTTGTAAAGCTTGCTCTTTCAACAGTGCCGTTGGGTTATTTTGACATTGTTTTGTCTTTTAGTTAAATCTGTACTTCCTTCAGCATGTAAGACTTTACTCGCACAGAGCATGCTCTGCTACACATTACTTAAACCCAAAAATCATCTCAAAGAAGCTACAAATTCTAAAACATGGATGCTCAACACACATCATCTTGGCAGCACAGAAGATCGATACAATCAACAGAGTTTCAAGTTGGGCACCCAGGACTAGTGTCACCAAGTCAGTATCCAACCAAATGTAAAATATGATTATCAGCTCCGCTTCCGTTCCTGAGTTATGGTGTTGAGTAATGGCCAGGTGTTTATGCAGTGTTTAGACATTTGTGTAAATTTTGGCATAATTAGAGCATTCATGCTTGAGTTATTGCCAAAAACTTGTTTTGTGAGGTCACAGTGACCTTGACCTTTGACCACCAAAATCTAATCAGTTTGTTCTTGAGTCCAAGTGGACGCCTGTGTTGGGCATGACAGGTGATAAAAATAAATGCATTAAATACAGAAGGATTGTTTCAGGAAAAACTGGGAATACAGCAACATGCTAAAGCACCTCATGATGTTGAAAATTACACTGCCCAAATAATATTTCATTATACAGTTTTGTACAGTTATTTAATAACATTTAAGATTTCAACACTTTCAAATTTTATTTATGGAAAAATTTGATTGGTATCATATTTTTTTCAGTGACACCCAGTTCTATTTTATAAGCAACTGTTTGTTACTTCACAATGTCATAATAAGTCAGTGTTGTGTTTACAGTTTGTTGTGCTGCCCCCAGTGGCCTTATCAATTCATGTTCATTTAAAGGTGCCCTGTGGAGTTTTCTTCCAAAGAGATAAAGCTATTTACATTTTGTATTTCTAACCAGAACAAAATGTGCATATCCTTGAGGCTTAACAAAAATGTGCAAAGAGGATTTTTTAAATATTGAAATACCCACAACGGTTAAATCCATGTTTGCTAGCTAGCAGTCTTTTTTCTGGCCAACTTTTGCTGCCCCACAATTAGTGGAATAGCATAATACCTTGTAAAATTAGTATCATGTTGCCTGTTGCCTGTGAGCATGTGCATGACATCAAAAACAAACCGAAGACCAAAACATTAAAACATCAATGAACGAGTTGAGAAGCAACAAGATGGTTAAAGTTTACCTGAATAATATGATAAGGTCACCTGAAAAATATAAATTACAAATTTAAATGGTCAGATTAGAGTTTTAAGTCCAAATAATATAGACAGCACAAAAAAAAACTAATGAACAAGATGGTTAGCCTATGTTGCATTATTTTCACAAGTATGCAACATAACCAAGACTTTCCTGTCTCTGTCTATAAATACTAAATTAAGAACACATGCAGACAGTATCATTACTAAATATATGTATAATTATGATTTAAAAAACTAATATATTACGTTATTATGATTAGATGTGAACTAGATTATTGTTGGATGTGTCATAGATAATTTAACAAATTAATGTAAACTAGGCGTTCAGCATCAACATAAATATCCTCATTTTACTGCCTCTTTAATGTGTTTTGTAACCCTGTATGATTGTTTATAATAACCTTTCATAGATTAGAAACAGGATCGTAAACATGCGCCGCCCAGCCACAATCTGTGAAAGGAAGATAATGAACCAAATTAGTCCAATTAGGTTAATTATTTAGACTAATTATCCAAATTAAATGATGTCATTGAAAAGGTTTCTCTAGACTGCACAATATTTGTAATTCTACATCTCAGGCTGTTGAACCCTCTTGCAACTTTCTCCATCATCTAATAATTCCAATGATAACAGCAGAATTAATGAGGGGATTTTCAACGCTGTCTGGCTGACAGTCTTTCTAATTCAGGATCATTTCCAACCAAAACAACATGTAAGGAGCAATTAAAAAGCGATTAAAAGAGAAAGGGCCGATGTTCAACTGGAGGTTTACAGTTGGAGTCTTATTCTTTTGTGTCTCCATTATTGTTAAGCTGCTCTCAGTGCCCATGAAAAGAGACAGAAAATATTGGAAAGTAAAGCAATGAGTAGATTTACCTTCACAGGAAACCTTCAGGTAGCTTATTTATCAAAACCAACACAACCTGCTGGTTTTGGCAGTTGCACTGAATAACCATTTCAACCATGAAGGTGTTCTAGATGATTCACTAGTGAGGAATCAATGATACTTCTGTGAAAAAAAGATGACCACATGCTGATAGAGGTATAGAAATATATCCGGCATACACCTCATTTATGTGTGTTTTCAGGCAGCTGTTTCCTGTAAAAGAAGGCCAGTGGATAACATATTCAACATCAGGCACCATGAAAGCCCATCAGCACATTATGCCTTCATGCAAGGTTTATTTATTGCAACAAAATGTCATTCCTCTTCTCATTCTTCCTCCTTAACCCCTTAGTGTCTTTTGACTGCTGCAACAGCACATTTCTAAATATGTGTTAAATCCATTGGCTATGCTTTGTATAGTGGCAGACGCTCTCCTCCCAGTATGCTGACGTCTGGCGGTCTCAAAGTGGAGCTGTTTCACTGCATAGATCTCATTACTTAAAATCCTCAGCTCTGAAACAGAAGGTCAGGGATCAGCAAATCCTCACTTCTGGCCAGGCTTATGATTCCATTCTGATGCAATTTTCCGACTCCAATTCCCTGATTATCACACTCCTGCCCGCCAATTTGATATCTCATCTGTCTAAGTTCAGACACATTCACTCTGCTTCAATTTCCACCAAGCTCTGGCACTGACAAAGCATTCCACGGGCTGCTTTTCCAAAACAATTTATAACTTGCTTTTTTTTCACTTTTGGCATGCAGTCGCTGACAACTCTGAACAAGGATTGATCTGAAAGGATCTGAAAAGCTGATCCATTAAGCTTTTATTTTTTGTTTCATGAACAAAACGGTTAATATCTTGGCAAAAAAATATTTGGAAACCAAAAGGTATACTGCACAAGAAATTACTAAATTCCCTGTTCCTGGCTGTGATGTGTGTAACTGTTTACCACACTGAATCTATACAAATCCTTCAAAAAAATAGTACATTAGATAAATGTAATAAACACTTGAGCCTGGGGGTGCAATTTAATTTGGTGTTTGCAGTGTTGTGTCAACAGTTATACATTTAATAAATACAGTTATTTTATACTGAAGTTTTGGGTAATTTGGGTACTAAAAAAAACGTTATAAAATAAATAATAAATTCATAGTGTATTGTGTGAACTACTATGCATCAACCCTTTAATGGTACCATCCAGGAAAGCAGTTACATCATCAGAGTCTACAGCCACGCCAGCGGCTCGGTGAAGCTGTACATCAGCAGGTATAATGTTCACCGTCTACGCTAAGGGTGTTAGCATGCTGTCATTTGCTGATTAGCATAAAACACAATGTACAGCGGAGTGCTGCTGAATGTCATTAGTATTTTGACGAAAAGTTACGGGATCACCAAAGGCCGTTCTTTGGGAAACATGAAAGCTGTAACAAATTTCTAGACATTTCCATCAGAACCAAAACAAAGTTTGACCTCCTAGCGGCACTAAAAGAAAATAATCAAAATCAGTAGGATTCATCCTTTGGGGACCATGAATTTATGTACAAAATTTCATGGCAATACATCCAATAGTTGTTGAGATATCTCAGTCTGGACTAAAGTGGTGGACCAACCGACCAACATTGCCAAAAATATGTTTAACTATGGAAACATCACCATAAACAGGCTGACATCCTGGAAGGAAGCCACCTGAACAGGTGTGGTTCCCAAAAAATAAAATATGAGGTGCGCCTAACGCACTGCTAAAGATGGCTTCATCAGGTTGTTGAGTGCAAATCCCTTTCGACAAGATATCACAATTTAAAATGTGCTCTACCAGACATGGAGAAGATCAATAAAGGGTTAAAAAGGTCCAGTCAAAGTTTACAGTACACAAGCAATATAGCTGTCAATTTTATCCAAAGGAAGTGAATTATTTTCCGTGCCCACAGGCAAACGATAAACAAGCACACATGGTATTCCCACCTAAATCTAATGCAAATCCTGGAAGCCTCTCCAACAATTCCATAATGTTATCAAAAACATAGCATCAGATGACACATAATTAGGTGTCTCTGTGGTGAAAAATGTCCCAGAAGCTAGACAAACAGGTGGTGAATCTGATTACGACAGTGTCAAGGTGCAAGGAATCTGTATCAGCTTTGAACCATTCTTGGAGGAACTGCAGGAATGATTTATAGTGGACAAAATGAGGAGTGTTCACATGATACAAATGAATCCACCCATCCAGCATCAATAAGATGCTCTGCCATCTTGTAGGTAAGTACTGGGACGGTATGTATGGTATATTTTGGGGTTAGCATCGGTAACTTAATGTTCAGAGGTGTTCTACAAATATACTGTATTTGGACACCTCTGAGCCAGGGAAAAGTAGCAGAGAATTGAAGTGATGAATAAAAAGCAGCAAAAATAGGGGGAAAAAATACTTTGACACATACATTTACATTTAGGGGATTATATCTCCCAAACATATATACAAGTTTAAGCTGCGGTTTATCATCAATGCACACTAAAGAATTGTAGCATGCATAAATGCAACTTTAATGTTGCCTATTATTACACAGCCTGATTCCCTTTGATGCAGCCTTTTCTCGGGGACCTTTTAAAAGGGAGCTGCTTAGTGAGAGCCATAAAGATTCAAGGGTGAATAATGTCCCGACTTTCCTTATCAGGGTCTGACACACTAGCTGACAAAGTATTACCATAACAAGCTGCAGCTCATTTTCATGACTTAGCAGAATTGTTGGTGTCAGCAAAACAAAATATGGCCACAACAACATGCACACCCCTGATCTTACGACATTAAAGGGGGAAAAAGAAAAGAGAGGGGTATGAGCCAGAGCAGCAGCCTTTGAAATTACATTCATTATGTATTTGATGCTAATATTTATTGCTAACTCCTCAACAATAAGGGCATGGAAAACATGCTCCGGGATCCAAATATAGAACAAAAACACATTTTGTAACCACACTGGGTGTTGCCATTACTGTATCAGGCAAACAGTCTCTAATTACCTTCACGAGGTAGCATTTGGGGAAAATGTAGGGCATTAATAGATGCACCTCCCCACCATTTCAGGGGCGTCCAAAAACTGAAAAAGGAAGCCTTTTCCCCTGTGTCTGCGCCGGGTGAGACATGACTAGGAGTTGTGCCAGGAACTTGCAAATGCGGTCTGAGCCCCTCAATAGCGATCCTTTAAGCTGCTATCAGCACAAATAGAACAGAAAGCCACTGCTTTACATTTTCATTGATTGAGGATTAACTTTTCTTGTGATTAAAAAGAAAATGTTCTTTCAAAAGAGGAATGCCTCTGTGTGGCCATTAGGCTGTATCTTGCCTTTTTGCTCCTCACCACCACCACCACCCACAGACCCCATTACTGTCAGCAAATCTATGATATCCACGAGCAAAGCTTCAAGGCAGGGCTTTGCTTCTACCGACAGTCCCGAGTGGACAGAATGCCAACACAGTAGCTGAGGTTTCCAATTGTTTAAAGCATCTGGTCCTGTATTCTAAAGGCTTGGTACACATTAGCAGCCCAAACCTATTTATATAGAGAGATCATTTATCTAATCATATCTGTGAACACATGTAGAATGAAGTGTATGCTGTTCTTCACAATTAGCAGGAGCTGGAATATGTTAATTAGTTCCCAAAGTGCATAAACAGCTCACACCAGGCAGCTGCGTGTTTGTGTTTTTTTTATAAATAGAATGCACACTCCTGTGAGCAGAGGGAATGCATTTCTAGAGGAAGGATAGAGCATTTAATATATATGTAATATATGCAGCCCATTTTATAGTAAGCTGGAGATGTTAGGTGATAGCTCAGAGGTGAACATGTACAAAATCAAAGTGGTCGAGCTGGGCTTCAGCTCCGTGTTACTCAGCCAAGATCATCGTACAGTTTTTCTTCAATAAGTTCACAAACTAAAAGGAAGACATAATGCAATAAATACATTTTGAATCCATGATATACAAGAATCTTTCCATCATTTGAATTTTGGACATCTTGTTTCCAAGCGATTTAATGCATTGTACTTAATAGAGGTCATAGAGTTCACACTTTTGAAAGATCAAAATAGTCAGCAAACAACCTGAAAATGAAAGAATCTTTAAAGTCAGGCAGCATTACGTTGCAGAAGTTTTGGGCCCTTTCTCTTACATTCAGATTTATTACCTGCATATTATTGCTCATGAATTAAACATTGCAGTACATTTGGAGGCAATTTTATCAATTTAGGGATTATGGCTTAGTTAAAATTCTCTAACTGATCCCATAAAACAGCCACTTTAGATGCATTACATAGGCAAAGGAGAGACTACAGATGCTGCCTTCCTGTCACTTTGCAATTTCCAGGTAAATGTATAATAAAGATTAATTGCTTGCATAAAAGAAAAGCATGGGAGCTAAACTGCAGTTTTAGAATAGCAGCATATCATAATGACACAAGTGTTTCAACAGTCTATACTGACTCCCAGCACAGGCCTGAGACCGCACTGCAGCACTGCTCAGTAATGCCTCATCATGTCTCCCCAACAATCAAACACAGGAATCAAAGAGGTGATTACTGGGGAATAAGTGCACTCGTTCTTTGTGACTCTTATCCCTCTTATTCGAGGGATAAGAAATAAACAAAAGACGCAGTGTTTAGTCCCATATGTTCTTAAATGCTGGAATTACAGCAATTACCAAAGAGCAAGGGACTGAATAGTAAACAGTCAACCTAAAAGCAAAAGTACTTAGCATTATACAGCCCAACATAATCCCTCCCCTATGTAATCAATTTAAGGAGAAACATCTCATTAGGGGCCAGCAACGCAGCCGCTGATCTCCATACAACAGCTGGCAAGGGCGCTATAAAGGGGCAACCATGGCTGGTGCTCCTCACATTAACTTTCAACTTATGGATAGTGTGGCTCTTCTCCAGCTATATCTTCAGCCCCACCATTATGACTGCCAAGGTCATATCTGATGAAAACATGATGAAGCAGCAGTTTATCTTTCTACTTTTTTCTCTCTTTCCTTCCCCCTCTTTCAATCTCCCTCCCCACCTGTCTGTGTCTCCCTCTCTCTCTCCTGGCACAGAGTTATTGAACAGTGGGGGACCGCTGAGTTTTAATTACAAGAAGATCCGCGGAGTTAATTGAACATAGCGCAGGCCCTAATTTCACTTTACAGCAAATCAAGATGTTAGTTATGTAAATTCTGTTCTGTCCCACTGGGAGACTGGGGACTTCTGCCAGACGCCAAAGTCATTCTCCCCCCACTGGCACTAAGCTGCTGTCTCTGCAACTTACCTGAAGGACTTTTTATTAGAATACTCTCTTAAAGATACTTCATATACTCATAATTCCCACCAGGGCAGCACTAAGGCCACATATCTACATGTACAACTTTTATGAGGAAAAAGGAAAAAGGCACTCAGTGATAGCATTCATCCACCAAGGCAGTACAATCCTCTAGATTTGTTAGGCTGAAAAATGTTTTAAAAAAAAGCTTTAATGTGCATCTAAATTTGGATCTGCATCAAAATACATGGTGTGATGGATAATCAATCATCAACGTGACACATTCCTGCTGTTTCATGCTATTCAACTTATTGACTGAGAAATATGTAAATGAAAACAACTATAAGGTGAATTTGGCTGTTTTAAAACACAGTGACAGTGGCCGCAGACAGCAGGAGGAGCAAAGTTAGGAACATTCTGTCAAACCTTTCTTTTTCTGGGATCAGGTATTTTAAACGCCAGCGGTGGATGGCGTGATGTAGACATAGTCTAAGACATCAAGATACAGACAACACGTTTCTCGAAACTCCACAGGGCTTGTGTAAATGCTTTAGGAGGACATGGACATGGCCTATACTGATAGATTTGTCTTGAACCAGAAAATCCAGAAAAGTATGCTGATGATTAAAGACACTATGTGTAAAATGTGTAATGTGATTATAGCATTTTTTCAAATGTCTGAATCTTTGATTTAAACTGGTGAAAATTGGTGCAGTTTATGTGTTGCTTTCAGCCCATTCATCTCAGTGACCCTGGGTGTGATACTACCAATACGGGGTGCAAAAGTAAAGAAAATAAATCAAATCCACATGTTGCTTTAAGGAGAAATAAGTTAGAGTTAGATAGATAGATAGAGAATGTTTAAATGGCAAAATGGTAGTTAAGTAAAAAAATATAAATAAATAAATAATATATATATATATATATATATATACACACACACACACAGTCTACCTCCCTGGTGGAAGAAATACCTTATTTACACCTTCACCCAAAATCTTGTATACACGTGCTGTAAATACATTTTTTAGACTGACAGCTGTAGAGAGCCAGCTGTAGCACGACTGCATGCTATGGAGCATTTTAATGAGATCAAATAGATTAGAAGGAATCCTTTACTGCTGACAAGGTGTTAACTGTAGCCTGTCTCTTAAGGCCCTTTCCAATATGCCAAGGACTTATGGGAACCCAGTAAAACTGACTGAAATCTCTGATCCAATTTGGAAACAATGTGGCGCCATTAAATTCATCACTATATAAACCTGAACATAACTAGGGATTATGTTTGTTGGGTTGATTTGATTTAATAGCGTTGATGAGGTCTGAAGGGGAGAGACATCTGGATGGCAATCTTGCATCTGAACGCAACACTATTGAGCTGTAAAAGGTAAGGAAGCTCCACATGTATTCACAGAAGTAAGTTCTCTGAGGGGGCTGAGTGGCTGGCGACGTCCGGATGGGCTTTTGTTTTAAGTCCCATGATACCGGGCGCAGCCTCACTAATGTTTCTGCAGGAGGTTCGTTCACTCAGTTCCCCATAAGGTGTGTTTGCACTGCAGGCCTCATGGGAAATTCCATACAGCATGGTTGATAACATAAGAAAATGTTGAGGCGGTCCCCTGCCCTTCTGCTCTCTCTCCATCTCCACCCGGGCCTTATCTTAAATACCTTGAGGAGGATGGAGGCACTGGTTTGTTGGAAGCTGTCAGTAGCGCTCCAATGAGAGGGGCCTAGCTGGACTTGATAGGACTGAGGGAAGCTCCATGCTCAACACAACAGGGGCTGTATAAGACAGTTGGGGCTTGTACATTTTTCACATGCTGTGGTGAAATTTCCCTAAAAAATTCCATAAATATGGAAAGATTCTTAAAGAAATGATGTGTGGACTGAAAAAGTTACGCCTACTTCTGATCCCTCCTTCATTGTGGATACATCTTGAAAAAGCTCGAGTGAAACAAAGAAAAGGTTAATAAACCTTTTATTAGAGGTGTAAGAATAAATGTCTTGCATTTCCCCAATTTTGTTCAATTCTGTGACCTGACCACAAATTGTGCAGATGGCTTTCAGCTCAGCAGGATCACTCTAAAAGCCCTGAGAACTCGATACGACAGCGTGAGTCCTTGTGATTTGCCACAAGAAGTGCTTTTGTGAATACTTCTAACAGACCTGACGACACCTCTTCCACACCGGGCCAAGCTGAGGGGCTATTTTGCCACTCCGGCGTCTCGGCATAAACGAACGATGCATAGCGTTCCTCTGCAGGGATCCACAGCCCTCATGGTGAGGACTGCTTGCATCAGTTTCCAAGGCAAGACAGCGAGTGAGAGACTTGGGGAAAGTAAGTCAAAGGCGAAGGCATGGCAGTTACTTAAATGTCATACTGTCTATTTCATTTGCATGTGGGAGGCATCAGGACCAGAGAGACTGCCAATTCGCCGACAGCCGCATTCTGCGTATTGGCTCGCGCGTGATTGGTTGGATTAATGCGGAGCTCTTGGAAGACAGCGAGTTGGATGAGCTATCGAATGTAAACATCACCATTTACTTTAAGAAAGTTGAGTCTTGAATGCTGCAGATTATCACTGAAAGCATATTTTACAGTTCTGATCCAGTTCCTAGTCAAGCATGAGGAGGATTTCTCAGCAGGTGTTTCTTGCAGCTGAACATTTTGCCTCCACTTCCCAAAGCCTTACATTTCAAGTCAGAAAGCAGTGTATCATTTTTGAGAATATTTTATATACAGTATTTAAAATCAAGTGGGTATTATGTTTTTTCACGCCAGTCATTCATGTTTCAGTCAAATAGGTCAACCAAGAAAAGATCTTAGAGAGAGAAAGAGAGAAAATCTCAGCTCGGCCCCCAAAACTCAGTGGCTATAATAATTACAAGTGCTAAAATAAGAGCAAACTGAGCCAAATATCACAGGTAGGAGAAGAAAAATGATGTCTGTGTTCTCTGGGAATGAAGAAAAAAGGCTTGGCACGGAACGGGCCCAGCAATGACAAAAAAAAAAAAGAAAGCTGTCTCTGCCTTGCTCTTCATTCCTGTCCTTTGCTTGGTTTACATTTCTCTATTCCTCTCATCCCTACAGAGACTAATTATTTTATCTGTTCCTAGTCCTCTATATTTAACAGAGGAGGATGACAAAAATGGAGTGGCGGGGTGAAAAACAGTAACCTGGCATCGCCAGACTTTTTCGCAAATGCGTATTAGTCTGGAACCTCTCAGTTCATATTCAATTTCCAAGGGGCGTTTATCCACAGGCGGAGACAACCAATCAGAGCAACGAAACGCTGTCCTGTCCTGTCATTCTGTCAGAAGAACGACAAACACATATTTCCTATCAACATAAAGTTTAATTGCAGTTGTTTGTTCTTCTTTTAGAGAAAATGTTCCGTCCAGTCTGTTTAATACTGCCGCTGTAGCCGGCTGTGGAACAGCAGCCGCAATCTTCAATATTTACAAAGATGCTTCAACGGCGCTCCTCTCCGTCAGTCTTTGTAATAAAATCGCCTCATACTAGATAAATGCTTGTGATTGGTTCGCCCGACACAATGTTCAGCACAATTCCAGTAGCAAGGAAATCAGTCTGAATGGGAGAGGGGCCAAGCGTATCTGCCAGAGCAAGAGAGCTTGTAGATTCGTCTGGTTCCCATGCCAGAAAGACCATGCCATGTTTTTCCACTTGACTTTCATTCCTTTTCTCACTCAGGTCTTACTGTTTTTTTGTATGTGGTTTATTTCTGCTGTCATGTCTTTTTCAAGGGGCAGGGTTTGGATGCATGGGAACTGCTGCGTAAGTCAACACATTGTGGAAGGGGTCAAAAGAATCATGTTACTTCTTTGTGGGTCTTTCACATCATATCAGCATATTCACGTGGGAGCCTTGTCACTTCACAGTGTAATCATAGTGAACGAGTTCTGCCAAAATTACAGTCAATGATGATAAACTGTACTCCCTGGTAAAAAAAAAAAAAAAGGAGGTAAAAGAAGTGTGGTTTTTCTTTCAACCACACTGTCAACACTTCTCCCAGAAACATGATAAGCACAGAGCCTCAAGCACACTAACACGTTTTATTTGGCTTATTCAAATTTCTAGACTTGGGCGGATTGTGGCTGACAAGATATATGTGTTTTCGTTTTTATGAGAAGCACATCTCTGGCTAAAACCGGAGACTCATTTGCACACCGGCTCACACACAGTCTAATGATTGATAATGTTTTATTAATGCAAAATATTCTCTGCCAAGGATCTAAACAAATTGTGGCAATTTAGTCCTTCCAATGTGTGGTATCAATCATTTCCACCAAGAAAGGATCATGCATCAATGCCGTTTCCTTCTAAAAGAGGTTCATAGGTCCGGAGGCGGCAGCTGCATATTTTTGGCAGAAGAAAATCAAAAGTGTTTTTTTTTTTTTGTTGTTGTTGTTTTTTTTTTTTACAAAAGCCTGATGACATTTTCTGAATTGTTTATGTGCTAAATGATTTACCTGAAGAGAAAGGCTTTGATTTTAACACTTGGTATGTACACAATAAACAATTCATGGACACAGAATTTTACATAGAGAATAAACCAAATGTAGGTGTATGTTTTCTACAGGCCTAATGAGTAACCAGCCAAAGACACGCAGCAAGGCAAGCCCGAGGGCATACTGCAGCAGTGAGGTTTGCTTCTCTCGATGAAAAGGCTTTTTTCATGTATTTTGACATGGAAGCCATTTAATAAGGAAGTCCCATTGACTGGATAAGGTGTGCGTATCTCGTTTGTGTTCTGTACTGCTCACAGAGGGGAAAAATACTACAAAATGTCTTCATTTATAGTATGCCTTACGTGTATAATTAGTTCATAATCCGCTCAAGTCATGCCACGAGTTGACACCATATATAACAACTAAACAGAAAGACACAACATGCAGACAACACCGCATGGGTGTTAAAGTAGAGTATATGCCGTAAGAAAGCTTTTTGTAGCTAAGTGCGTCATTGTCATCCTCGGTGCAGTGTCTTTAAAAACAGGGATGGAGGCTTAATGGCATTCTGGGTTATTATTATATCAACTTAACAATCTTTGAAACATTTAAAATCATAATTTGGGGTGCAAACCACATAACTGCAAAACTCTGATTTTGGCTTTTGTTGAATGTCATACCTCTCTCTCCCTATGTCTATGTTACTGTATTAGTGCATGTGCGCATATACATACATAGTTTTAAATTAGTTTTGAGTTTGAGGTTTTGCAGTGATTACATTGTTTACCGCGACTGGATTCACTAACTGCAGAACTCATCCCCATTTTAAATTCCTTTAACACCAACTCCCCGGACACACACAAACACACACATACACACACACACACACACACACACACGTAGCTTGACTTTAAGGAGTCAACCTAATGCTACACATTCTGAATACACACTTGTCTATATGTCAATAAAAGCTAAAAAAAATGTTACTGATGTTGGTGTCGAATACTCCTGGCAGTCACTTGTGAATGATGCCTGCCAGCCTGACCTTCACAAGTCTCCCTGCAGATTCAGCTGGAGGAGAAGGAAGGAATGGAAATATGTCGTCCAGCTGCCAGATCAGGGAGATCAATCACTTTAGACAGGTCATTGTTCTTCTCAGTGGTTAAAAGGACCGAGGTCTATCCCTGAAGTAAGGAAGGTGCTTCAGGCAGGAGCTTTGGCTGCCGGCCGGCATGCCGGTGCCCCTGGATTAATCATGAAGGTGCAAGGCAGGGGTGAGCTGGAGGGACAGCAGGATGGACTATTTGGAAGTGAAATAAATGTTTACACATCTTGAAATCTCATTTTTGAAAATAAATATAAATGCATATGTTCTTGAAAGTCTAGATTTTATGTAACTTTGATATCACCTTCGATGTCCATCAGCCTCTCACTCAAACAAAACCAACTCGTCTGTATCCACAACTCAGAGTTTGCAAAAAAAGCCTTACACAAATAAGCTTAACAAAAGCGTTAGTGTATGGACATTTCTGCACTCACTGACAAATATCCTTCCCTGGCCATGTCACCCTTTATTCATGTACTGTACTGTGTTTTGAGTCACAGCAGGATAGGCACATTTCTCAAGGTTGTCAGGTTCTAATGTAATATCAACTAATATCAAATGGGGACTAATTAGTCTGTGGTTTACAAGAGTGGCAGCTTGGGCTGCACTGTGCCCAGTTCACTGAAAAGCATCAGGGTACTAATCAAACTCAAAATCAAAGTGAATCGTGTATAACCATCAAATGTGATTAGAGCTAGGATTGATTAAAAAACACTTTTGAGCATGGTTTGGTGAATAGGTGTGCCAAATCAAGCTGAGATTTTCATTTTGGGAAAAGCAGATCTCTGTTGAGAGCAACGAAAATTGCCACACGATGTTCTCTAGATCCACTTTTTGATTTATACTGAAGGTGGAAAAGGCCTGAGCATTAGTACAGTACTGATGTGGCAGCACTAACCTGGGAAACCATAAACACCATGTACTTTCTGTGAGTCCTTGCTTCCCTTCTTTCATCCAGCAGCACTTTCATTATATTAAAATGGTCTTCTATGGCCCATTTGGTGTTATATGTTAAGAATTAGAGAGAAACCAGCACATTGACCTAGCCGAAATTTCGTACAATGTGTTTATCTCAGAAGTGTTTTTTTTCTTTTTTTTCTTTTCTTTTTCATAACAGGAATAACTTCAAGGTTGATTTCATTGGTTTGGCAAATCTGATAAAGAACAGCTCACAGCTGTTTCCCTGAGCTTTTTCTACTGGAAGCATCAAGCTAATCAAGAACCTCCATTGCTGAAATCAAAAAGGAAGCAAAAAAGACATACAACACCAAGTGGCAGACTTAACAAGCCAACCACAGACCCTCAGTGTGTAAAGAAAAACATCCCCTAAGAAAAATACTGGAGTACTCAAAACTGGAGTCAAATGAAAAGATGAAAACGTTAAATATTTTGACAGTATATATATATCATCATATCATTGTTTTATACGTATATTAGAGTGGGTTCAGTTAAGGGGCTCAGGTTTATATTTTTGTTTACCCATCTCTATAATTGTCTCTACATCACTGGATGTGAGGGAGGCATGGAGCGTTGCTTGCAGACATACATATAATTGACTATGCTGCCCGACAGGCTAGGAAATGGATGGATAGGGCTGAATGTAAATAGCATTACAAAATACCAAAGATGTGTCTATATTTATGGCAGCCAAAAGAAATGACAAGTGAACAGGGAGAAGAGGGAGACAGAAACTTTCATCTTGTGAGAATGAGGGGGAGATGGAGAAAGTTACAGCGGTTGTAATGCTGACTGAAACTTGCTTGTGATGGAGAAAGGGAGAAACTATTTGTGAATCTTCACTGCTTTTGTCATTGATCTATTCTGGCTTGTCATAGGTGCTACAGAAAAAGTTTTGTCTCACTCACCGCGCTCACTCTGGAATAGTCAGTTGCTGGATTGTTATAGCACTGCGGGTGATGGAAATAAGCGAGCGGACATCACCCAACTGGTGAAAAGCTGCCTGAATGGCAGAAAAATCACTGAATTTACTGAATTCAAACACTGTTTGAGCGAACTATTAACTTAGAGATCCACTAGGAAGGAAGCAAGAATAGAGTTAGCTTTGCATTAATACCCACCATTAGGTAAGCAACAGATCACAAAACTCACGGTTCGGAGCATATCACGGTTTTGAGTCACGAATCGGATCATTCTGCCAATCAGCAAAAAAAAAAAAAAGGGTTAGGGTTAAATTCATTTTAAAATGTGCTACTTTGGTTCTGATGCAGTTGCCTCGGTCGGTTTTCACCACTCTGTAGTCTCGCTCTATGTCACAGAGCACTATCTGATTGGTTACATGTCACGAGTAATAGCCTATCGACACTGAAGGTTACTGTGCCACAGTCAGGCAGAGAGACTGGAGCTGCTCTGAGCGGAGCTGTTTGTTGAAGAGGAGGCAGCATTTTGACGACATTGTGATAAACATCACAATATTATGATCTAATTCAACCATGACAAGCATGCCCAGCTTCCCAGTTACACCACTGAAAATGCCCTAAGTCACACCCTACAGAATTTAACTCAATCGAGGAGAAAGCGACAGCTTTTAAATAAGTCGCTCTTACCTTTTTTTTATTCATTGCACTTCAGAGTAAAACACAGCGCGCACCTGTCTTGTCTGTATCTTTTCACTGAAACTCTGCATCGAGATTTAGAGAATTATTATTGAAAAAGTAACGGCGGCAGTAAAACTGTATTTTACACTATGATGGTTAAACTGCAATTAACGTCATGGATGTAAACCGCGGATGGGGGTCCGTACGGATCAAGGATCAACTAATGTCCGTTACACCACTACCCACCATGTAGTAATTGCAGCAGTGACACAAATAATGACCATGTGCAGAGAAATATCAGACAATATTGATCACTAATGGTTAGAAGGGGGTGTAGAAGGTCCAACATTTCAAAAATAATTAGCATGTAAGCATTTTACAGAGTCATGGGGAAGTTTTCAAAAATATGACATTTGGCCAGCTCTCCAGCAGCCATTTGAGATCAATATGCCTGAATTAATGGGCAACTTAAACAAGGCACTTAAAACCCTCTTAACAGGACAGATAAAAACCCAGTGAACTTTGAAAGGAAATGGACATTTTTTATCCCAACGAAGCTGCTGGCTTTATTAGCTGAAACAAATGGAGCAGGCACTTAAATCAGACACTAAAATTGACTTCTAAATAAATTAAGGTGACTGAAAATAGAGCCCAGGTCTTTTGAGTCAGCTTTGCAGCAAATCAAGAGGTACAGGCAAACAGTGAAGAAATGATATTTGTTTTCTCCAACTTCTTCACAGAGAACTCCACAAACACTCCTCTAAGAAAGATTATCTAAGACCATCAGCAGCTTCAGAGCGTTTGAAGAATGGAGCCCTAATTCATCTAATTCATCTCTTTTCTTGTGATGATAGCAGTCAGCCGGTTTGCTGTCAATCAGATTGTTCTGATCGAGGAAATCAAGAAACCAAAGCAAAAGCAAGCCACCATATTTATTTGCTTCAAATCTTTTATCAGGTATTTATCAGGCTTTTAAGAATCATATGTTTATTTGTCAAATTTGCCAGCTTTCGATGTGAATAAATAATATAATTTTTTAGGACCTCATAAATCCTTTCATCAATCTTGTTTCCAGCCGCAGGAAAAGGCTATATTAAGCAGGAAAGCTCTGGTAAACCCACTGTACACTACCTGCCCAGCACCAAACAGCTGAAACACAAAGCAAGCAACAAGATGGTGAACATAGTGGAGCATTTAACAGCTAAAGAGCCAGATATTTCCCTCAGGAGTTGGTGGAGACAAAAAACAGAGCTAAAAGAGAGAGAATAATGGACTTACAAACATCAGGTGACCAGAAATACGATTCCACTGTGTGCTAACATGTTTTCCATAAAAACTTGGTGATAATATGTAAATGTTATTTTTTCAGGGGCAATAAAATGAATGCAGCTTTAAACTTTAGGCTGCTTAAACTACTTGCTGATGATGATTTATCATATGTTAACTATATTGATAATGTATTATGGCAAACTGAACCTGGATCCGTCATAAATGATCCGGTCAGATTTGTACTGAAATCTCGTGAGACAGCTACTGTCAGCACTCACAGCTTCATAACTCAGTTTCACAGCTTTTGTTTAGTTAAAGTATCAAAATGTTTCATTTGGTATGGTTATCCTTGAGTTTTGTTTGGTTTATAGTACAAAACTGCTAAACCTGTAACCTGTTTGCTTACATGCCAGGATGGATAGTTTCTCCTGGAGCTTGCATAAAAACAATGGTCATTATTTGTCAAGAAAGCTTGTCCGTAAAATGTAAAAATAGGCTGTTTAAGCATTTGAACAAATGGCCAATGCTGTTCTTTCTTAGGTGAGGAAGGTAAGAGGCAGGTAAGTATTAGTATAGTAGTATAAAAAATGAATTAGTACTCATTACAAACTTAAAAACCATGTGATGTCTTGAATATTACCGGGGCTTAAGAGAAATATGCTAATGTCGTGCAGAGGAAGGACCTCCAGAAAAGGCCTTCGATATTGCCCTTTAATGAGAAACAAGTCAATCTCATTTCTCGGTGAGCCGATCCAATTTTGAAGAACAGATTAATAGCTAACTGCATTAATTGACTCACACGGAGAGCACCAAGGAGGACCCCATGAAAACATCATCTACATAATATTCATTCACTTGAGATATACCTACATCTTTCAGTTCACCGTGTGACACAAACCTCCGCTCTCTGGATTGCAGATTCTGGATTGCTGATTTTCAAACGGGAGCCACAAACTTTGTTTGGTAAATTATCCGCGGCTGTGATGGGAGCCCCGCTCCCCCAAGCAGATGGCTCCTTTGCCATAATCAGTGTGCTAAACACTGGATAATACAAACTTTAATGAGTTCAATGCAAACTTTCTCTCACTCACTCACAGCTGTTTTGCCTCAGAGTCACAAATCAATCCATTATTACAGGTAAAACAACAGCAGAGCGAGAGGCAGGGAACTGCGGTCATTAGTGCTGACAAATGAAAGGCCTGGGGATCCGGGATAATTCATCTCGAGCTGAATATTTGGCTTCCAAAACCAATAAGGAAGAGATTTTAGACCAATATTACAGACCACACATCCCATTAAAGTCCTATACCCATTTATAATGTAATTAGTCCAAACACAGCTACTACTGTTTAGTTTATGTAACATTCCAAAATAGGTCAACTGCCCTTTAAAATAAAATTTAGCCTGACATTAAAAGGAAAAATCCGGATTATTATAATTCTTTTGAGATTTGAGAACACGGAATTCGGAATTATGTGGGTAAAAACGAAAGTGAGTTCATCTAAAATGTTGGTAATAATCCCATATTGTACAGAAAAATTGTGCCCACAACCGAAGGACAAGGGTCTAACTTAATAATAATATAATAACACTAATATTGCTTCCAACATTCATCACAGTTTGGTAATGATTCCACCGTTTACCTGTGTTCAGACTAGTTTGGTTAACCTTTTGGTTCATATAAAAACATGTCCGATTGTCTGACTGGTTGAGTTTTTTCTCCCTATGGACCTTTTAGTGATGTCACCACATTCACAAACTCAGCAGTTACTTTAATTACTATATATAAACACACACACACACACACACACACACATATATACATACATATACATATATATGTATATATACATACATACATACATACATACAGTTTTTGGGTTTTAAACTCTCTAAAACATATTTTCTTTGACAAAAATTGTTATTTTAACAGTTTGACTTTAAAGGCACTTGCAGTGCATCAAGTTTTTGAACAGAAATACAATAACACTCAACACCAAAAACAAACCAAGTTTAAGAAAGAGTCTGAATAACTCCAAAACTCACTGTACAGTGCCACTGATGGGGCACAAAAAAAACCTCTATGACGTATGTTCCAACCCATAGACAGACTGTTCTCGCATTTCTTAAGCGAACAGGGACTTTCACAAAAACATAAAAATAAAATCCACATAAATCACATGAAGTAGCCTATGTTGTGGAAAGCTCAGCAGCCCCTGGTTGAGTTGCTCTCTGTTCCCGCTTGCACTGAGTCCTACAGACAGCAAATTTAGCTGAGGCCTCTAGCACTGGATCTCTTGGGCACCGAGTGACAGATTTATCAATGGCAGCTAAAGCTACTGTTATTTAAGGCTTCATTTAGTTGGATCCACATTTGTTGAGAATACGTAAAGAAACCAAACGCCATTATTCAAAGGCCTCCAGACTGTGTAGTCCTGTCAATTGAAGCAAATCACATATCTGTGACATTGTTTCTTTCTATTTCTGTATTTATTTTCCCCAGGATACTGCTTCTCTGGTGGAAGAGCAACCTTAAGAAAGCAGAGTAGTTAAAAGGAAGTGCATGGGGTCAGTAAAGCTACGACTTTTCAAAAAACAATTCAAAAGCTTCAGACTCTTGCGCTCGACTTGATGCAACTCATACTTGAAACCATAAATAATTAATTGTTTCTTTAAATACAATAGCTTTATGAATATATTAACATGATGTAGAGAAAGTGTGGGCAGAAATCTCTGCAATTTCCTACATGCTACACTCATATTTAATGAATGTGTTCTAAAAAAGGTCCTTTTGAAGACCACACAAGTTCAATGTGCTATTTCCCAGCCCCCGATGCATGCTGAAGAAAAGAACCGGTTTAAGAATTATACAGATTTTTATTTTAAGAGAAATGTTGATATTTCTGTATGCTGGCAAGTACCTTTATAGGTATAATAACATGACTATACTTAAGTCGAAACTGAATCAGACTTTATGCAGAGTGAAAACACCACATTCCCTTTTTGTGAACACAACCAAAATCCTTCCAAATGACTTGACAGACTTTGTTGCTCCTCAGAAATTACACTTGATATCACCACAAATGACGTAACAACGGAGAGACCAAACATTTGTCTGATGCGCTTTTTAGCACAGGATGACAAATGATGGTGCATAATGTGTTGTAATTATGCAGAGTAATGCTATTCTCCATAAAGCTCTATTCTCTGCAGCCTTTTGATAGGGAAAACAAACCCAAAGCAGAATCAGCTTCAGTTCAGCACAGAGCTGTCTGTCTGGGCCAGCTGTTAAACGGGGATAACAAAGGGCCTGCGTTCAAACTCACACTGAACACTGCATAAAGTCTTTTGATTAGCATTCTCTGAAAAGTGTATGGAAAGCACTAAATGGAAAGAAATTGGATTTGATGCTGTGAACCTCAAAAGTACTCCTTTTTCTGCCGCTGGTAATACTACCTGTCTTCAAGTTTTCATTGATTCATGGAAGTAAGCTGAGCATCATGAGCAACATTTACACAAAGGCTTATCACAAATTTACCACTGTCTTCTACTGTTGTGTAGAGAAGTGGATTTATCTATTTTTTCTTGATTACTGGCTGTTTTATCAGCAAATATGCATTACATTCTGTATTATCATATTGTACAGTGTACACACTGTAATAAAGGATTCTGTGGTCATGTAGACCTTAAACAGTGTAGAAAGTCAAATATATCCAATTGTGTCCTCGATTTCATGGAAATTATTAAAGTAATCTAGTAATGTAATATCTGCTTATTCTAGTTAAATAAAACATTAGCATTCTGTTAATGAATTTCCAATAGGAAGGAATATTGAATGAATCCAACCTAATGTAATCAGGCAGTTTTTAACTGAAAAGCACTTCCTGTTTAATCGTTTTTTTTTTGGATTTAGCAAGCTATCGTCTAGCCACAAGACATCTGAAGAGAGCGCCGCAGAAAATGTATTGTTTTAAGGTTTAGTTAGTTTTGCGATTAGCTACTTATTTTCAGTTTGAGTTTTGTCAAACGCACAATACAGGCTAGCATCAACACAGCTTTATGTTTCTGCTGTGAGACAAACGCGCGCACACACACACACACACACACACACACACACATATATATCACACACTTAAGGCGCCCAGGCACGTACACATAGCCCACCTACTCAATTCTCACTTTACCTTCACTCATTTTACAGTATGTTGTAGTATACCTAACATCAACTCAAACTAGGCTTTGCATGGGTGGTAAATTGGCGAGGGATTTACTATAATATTAAATCAGCATATAGCTCTGGATGGGGTGCAGAGAAGCCTGATGTCTTACTGTAGCAACAACAACAGCCCATGAGTTACCATAACTATCACAACTACAAATCTCTGGATTTCTGTAAATCAGTTGTTGGTCAGTACTCACTGCTCCTTAGAAAGCTGTTAGTCTGTCAACGTGTGTGTGTGTGTGTGTGTGTGTGTGTGGGGCCATCTGATGCACACCATCCACAATACACCAATAAGTTGCCACTCCTTTTAAATCCAAACCTCCATATGAAGTCCGTGCATAGATAGTGGCCATACTCAGTCAGAAGTGTGTTTCCCTCACACACTGAGCCTCTGCTCACAGCTCCAAACGAAGCTCACTTTCCCTTTTTATAAGATTAAAAAAACAATACAAAATGTCAGTCTTTTAGCTGAAGTAATAAACAATAACTTCACAGGCTTTACCGAACATAAAACCTGGGTTTTGTTAAAAGCTTAATAGCTTTTCTCCACTCATTTGTCCTGTTCACTTTGGTCCCGCCCATCCAGGAACTTGATAGGACACGGTCCTCATCACTGATTAGCTGATACTGAAGACTGACACCTGGCGGACCAATGTACAACAGAGAAATAGATAATGACAGGTTCAAGGACTGCTTTAAACGTAGGACATTTAACTAACTTCACAAAACAAATGCTGATTTAGTACCCACAAAATACTATTCAGTGAGTCACTCTGTACTTATTATAGTCTATGAACACAAGTGGGTTTCTGGTACAGGTGCATCACAGTAGTTTCAATGTCAAAGACACGTCTGAAGTGGATTTCGCAGGTGAAATCAACCGAATTGTCAGCACTTGCGCACCGTTTCGAAATTCAGCCAATGAAGTGCACTGAAGCGAACAGGGGCACTTGAGGGGTCAATCAGATGTCAGATGCCTATGTGGCCCCGCCCCTGGATCCGCCCATGGGTGAATCTAAAACATTGCATCATATTTTAGAGCTATGTCAAATCTGCAAATGTAAATAGTAACTAGAGATTGCAATATAACCAGGACTATATGTACTGGAGTTAGTACAATGTTAGCCTCTTAAATGTAGTGAACTACCTCAAATTTGAACTTAAGTACAACAATAAATGTATTTACATTTAAACGGGGGGCTCCACTTATTTATATGCACTAGTTATAAAGAATGAATATCCCAAATTAAAATATCCCTTTAATTCTGAACATTGGAAGGAACACACAAAGATTAGTACTTCTCCATCAGTGTGTAGAATGTCTTCTGTCATATAACCCTAGAGGAGCTATACATTTTATTATCAGTCATGTTATTAAAACAGAGGCGGAGTTCTCACCCTTCTGATCTTTACACAAGCTGAAGTGAGACGAAATAATTTCTTTGCGATTTTCACCATGACCGAAAGAAAATGGCCTCCAACCTGAACCTATAGATTAAAAGAAACTGCTTTCCTTCCACAACTCTTGCCATTTTAATTTCATATGTTCTGCCGATATGGAATGCCTTCACTTGATGTTAAGGGACTCTTGATGCACTTTGGTGGTGAGTGAGCTGTCGTCACTCACTGCCTAAAAAAATATACATGCATGAATGACTTTCATGTCGTTTGGAATCGTAAACTGTGTGAGAAGAGAGAATGAAGAAAAATCAGACTGCCTCGGTTTATCTCACCTAGAGGCTCTTATTCTGGTATATTGCACTATTTCCTCGCAACCTTGAAGGCACTGAATAACTGAGACTGCTTTAATTTTATCAAGACCTTTAATAAAACAATAATTCTGTTAATATTTCACAACCATACACCACCTTGGGGAAACAGTATATTAGACCAAGACTTGGTAAATGTGGCACATGCTGATTTGATTTGAATTTTCTTAATTCTAATGAAGATGCCCATCATTCTGCAAATGTGAGCGATACGTTTCTAAATCGAGCTGTGGTGCAACATTAATCTCCCCTGATGCGACTAGGAGGTGTGAAAAAGAATTACAAATTACAATATGGTGCACATCAGAGTGCTGAAACTCCTACCTGTTTGATGCCTGCCTTGATGTAATGACTACACACAATGACTGATGGATATACACAACCTGTCCTCTCTTCTGGGCGCTGACGGGCCGGAGTCAGAATAATAAATGCCAGTGACATTATAAAAAGAGTTATGGTCCTCTAGGGGGGAATTCAGAGGGAAGCATCACACAGTTGCTCTCTGCAGGGATTACTACAAGCATGCTATTCAAATGACAGCAAAGAGCTTGATTATCAGCCACACGGAGGGGAGTGGGAAAAAAAACAGTAACATGCCAATATAAAGGAAAAGAAAACAGATGTCTGTCCAATTTGCGGCTAAATGGAGTTACATTGCAAATTGTTCATTCTCCATTTCATCCAATTTCTCGATTTGTCAAGCACACTGTCTAATTGTAAATCAAAACAAGGCGCTACTAATCACACTTATCTGCCTCTGTGAGGAGGAGTCTTGTTCCTGCGGAGAAGTTTGATGATGGCTCGCAACAGCTGCTTTTTCCTACTTCAACCTCTTAGCCTACATCTGATAAAAACAATTATTAAAAACAGTAGCACACAGTTTATCAGGTACATCACCGGGGATATGTTGTTGTGACACTCGGCAGCGTTTGCTTCACTGTAATTACAGCAAAACAACGTTGACTAGGCGGAGGAGGGTTCAGGTGAAGGGCCTTGATGCAAAATTCATGTCACATCTTTTCTATCAGTTGACTGCCACATTCTCACACGTGAGATGCCGCTGCTTAAATATGCCAGGGCCATGCTGTCGATCATACTAACATAATTTAAGCATCCTGATGCTTGCCAAGATCTGCTGCAGGTAATCAGAAGTGAGAAGTCCTACACGTCTTTTTTTTTTTTTTTTTTTACAGGTGAGTAGCAGCATGTCTCCATGAACACCTGAATGCGATATATTTGCTATATTTACGCGGTGTACTGCATATGCAACCCCAAAACAAACGAAAAAACAGAGTGTACTTCTACAGGTAAAATGCAAGGCTACTGTCTGTATCTGGATGTGTTTATTTCACCAACATGGCCGACCGCAGTCATATCATATTCAGTGTTGAATTGTTTTCTACTGCTATTTATAATCTTCATAAGTGTTTAGCACAAAATATACAAAATAACAATATTTGAACTGTGTATCAGAATAAACCACTGTTCCCAAGAGAAGAGATAGAGAGAAAATTAATGCAATGGGGGTTTATAACAGTGAGAAACTAGTCAGAAAAAAAGTGGGTCCGAAGTGTCTATGATTAAAAAATAAGAAAGAAAATGACAGGCCGTAATAGCTCATAGCACTATATTGCATTATATGAAAATTAATAAATAAGTAAATAGCTAAAAACGGTGATTGTGCATGCAGTGGGAGGAGGACCAGATGAAAAGTTGTGTCTATGGCAAAAACTGAAAATGTTTTTGACAAATATATTAAAAGCTTGCACATATAAGTGCAGCAGACCACTTGAAGCAGTTTATCTTGTGATCCAGCAGAGGGAGCTCTAAACATTCACTTTCAGGTTGACCTATTGCATGCTCTATGACTCCATAACCTATCGGTAAACTAAGCTAGTAATGTTTTTTTGTCTGCAACCAAGCTGGAGGACACAAGCGAGCAAAGTCTTCCTGAGCGACAACCACAACACCGAAGCACCTGAGAAGCGCGTGTACAAGTATTTTGGGTTCTACACCATAGATGGCAAAGTAAATAAGTCGTACAACCTCATCTAACTGCCTACTATTGAATTAATTAAATGTATTATTATTATTATTATTAACAATGTGATTTTAGACAGGTGTAATGTAAAGTTAATAAAATAGGCTAACAAAAATAATGTGGTCAACAACATTATTTGTTGGGGCGGCGCGTTCACATTCATTCGAACGAATTGCGTGTCATCTCAAATTCATTCAAACTTGATTTTTCTGGAAGACGTGGAAGTTATAAGGCGTGCCTTCTTTATATGATTTATATTTGTTTTATGGATATTTATCAGAAATATCACCTTTATTGGAAAAGTGAGTTCCAATGTATATGTCTGTGGGTTCCAACTTGACTGAGTTATGTCTCTGAGAAAAAAAGAATTGTGTTTGAATGTCTGGTCTGAAGAAAATTGACAAATAATACTCCACAAATTCAGATGCCATTCACATCTATTAAGAGCATAATTTTCTGTTCATGCATATGTTATATTCAGTCCCATCACTACTCACTAATATATTCCAATGATAGCTGGTAACATCTTGTATGCCAAATGAGGGGTGTGAGCATCCAACCACTTGCAGCCACAACTTACTCATCCCAATTAACTATTTTTCTAAACAAACATTTCATTTCTATTCATCATTAAGTCTTAAATCATTTCATGTTAATGAAGACTGCTAATTATGCATTCACATTTATTTTTCTGCAACATTAATTTATATGAAAAAAAGGCCTGATTTCTCCTTGCTGTGACATTGATTTGGCTGGAACCATCCCTATGAGCTAAATATGTGAATAAAGACAGGCAGAAATAGTAAAGGAGACTGAAGCCAACATTAATCACTGAAATTAACAAGTTCATGATTGATGGTAATGAAAAAACTGCCTCAACTCTCCTCCCCTGTGAATTCCATTAGCCAAGTTCAACACCCTCATGGATGCTGGAGATATCTGTTTTATCTGCGGCCCCATTACCATAACAACAAATGCAGAAGCTCGAGTTATGTTGGTTTGGATTATACGTGTGGATATGTAAATACCAAACTGTCAGAAATAGAGGAAATGTACCCAAATGTATCAAGCTGCACCCGCTGTCTGTGGGCTGCAGGGAACAGCTAGAAGCCAAAATATAAATGCACTGAGTGCAATAAAAACTGAGACTGTATTACAGGACAAATGAAATTTTGGGAGGGGTAAGTTACAAGTTAAAAACATACCTTTTGGAAATCATCAACATAGCAAGACGCTACCATCTGTCACTGAAAGGTACACTGATTAAAGCTGCTCTAATTATCCTTTCCATATGGATTCTGGTTGACAAGACAGAAAATTCCTTATTCCTGTTTTAATGCCTGCATCATTCTGACCTGATCCTCATTCTTCCAGCAATTAAAACCTGCAAAGTGCCGGTAGACACAGCATGCCTCCATCTCTCATCATCTGAGAGTGAAGCATTTTTTTTTTTAAATGATTTTTTTTTATTTTGCCCTCAGATCATCTCATCAGTGCAGTGCTGAGGGATCAAACAGGCTGGAATTTGCTTGAGGTGTGAATGTGAAGTCCTTCGATTGACGAATACGGTAATAAGACCTCCACTTGAACTAAGCAAGGCTCTTGAAGCCCCCAGGCGAGGGGAAAAGCATGAGGAAATCTCATTAGGCAACACTTTTTCTACACGGCTGCCCCATCACAATGTGGCGCTTAAGAAATCCCAGCAGTCAAGTTTAAGGACAGTGAAAAAAAAAAGTAGCACCCTAAAAGAAACAAAGACATCCCGCTCGCCTCGGTGTGCCTCGGTGGCACTCAAACAGACGCTTTTAAAAAAGCTGCCAAGCTGCAAATTTCCTGCCATGAGATGAAGCAAAAGTGCTCGAACCAGCAATATTTCAGATTCCCAAGTGGAGGAACGGAAGCTCTTGCATA
The DNA here is from genome assembly GCA_031216445.1 of Lateolabrax maculatus. Classification (NCBI taxonomy): domain Eukaryota; kingdom Metazoa; phylum Chordata; class Actinopteri; order Acropomatiformes; family Lateolabracidae; genus Lateolabrax; species Lateolabrax maculatus. Next base: position 26,877,869 of record CM062204.1, read on the forward strand.
CGAAGCACATACAAACAAAAAAGTCTCCCCAAGATAACTAGGAAAAAAGTCTCCACGAGATAAAAATAGACAGCTTGATACAAGTCTAGACTTTGTTCCGTTACTCGCTGAGTGAAGAAACCTTTCTATGAGTTTACGCTGCTGCTAAAGAGATGCTGGTGGAACTATGTTCAAGGCTAACTTCAACTTTATGGTCCTTAGAAAAATGCACTCATGTAGCATTCTACATTTTCAATGAGGAACTTTTTAGTCACTTTTCATCTATAAAAATGTTTTTTATAAATATTGTAAAATCTAGATGAAACCCTCTCAGTCATTGCATTCATGAGGGAGTTTTATGGATGACTAAGCTGATTAAATTGATAGAGCAAAGAATTGATTATTCCTGTGCACATGGTTGACCTTGGTACTGAAACTGACCTTTTTGCTGAACAACTTGTTTTTGTGCAAAAACACTTCAAAGTCAAGTGCCTCCATGTTAATGTTGTTTTACTTTTGTTATTTTTCACGGAATTTTGATTGAAATTGAAAGTAAAATCTTATCAAATCATAGGTCGAAAAGATTAAAGCCGCATTTGCAATGTGACGCACTGTTTATGGCCACTTAAACAACATTAGATATGGTTTCATCAGTTGGGTGATAATTCTCTAAAGGCTCGTTACTATCAGTAATACATTTCATATAACACGTAGTCATCTGATTCGTTAGTTAGTGCAGTTTTAACAAGCTAAAGAAGCCTTTGTTGCTATCTTTGGCACTTGAAAGTTTATGTATGTATAAGTTTATGTTAACCCCCCCAGTCTGTGCCTCTCACACATAGCTCCTGGCTGCAGTAGCATGCTAAATGTAGGACTATGATATATTTCCCTGATGGAAGGACTCTTTGGGCCGCATCCATCAAAGCCCACACACAATTCAAGCTGTGGGATCACTTAAAAACAACAGTTATACCATTGCCCGTCAGGTATAGGCCAAATCTGATTGAGGCTCATACTGACTTTGGGCCAAGATGGTTTTGGGCAAAAGGGCCAATAACCCTATGAGGTCCAGATATTTGTTAGACATTTAAAATGAATCCAATTAAATTGCAAGCGTGCAGATCACAGTTTTTCTTTTTATGCGTATTGCATAATTACAGTGAGTATAGATGCAACAGTAACAATATGGCTACTCAGAGTACTAAAGTTAGAGCTCAGTGGTGTCTCACCTTACAGTTAAGAGCTCCAGGCTTTAAAACTCAGCCGTGGTCATTTTTATGTGTTGTTTATCATGTTTTTGTGTGGGGTTTACTCCCACGACCAAAGACGTGCTGAGAACTAACTTGTTGTGAGTGTGAACGTGTGTCATGACCCTCCACTTCCCACTCTCTGTGACTCTAAACACGCCAAAAAAATGGATGAACACAAGGCTGTTTGACAACGGGTGTGTAATGGATTTGCATCCCTGAACGAAGGCAACAGACTTCAGCTCATTTTTCCCACTTATATTTAACACTAACATGCACTCAATTGCTATTCAGGTAATGCACACTGCACTGCACATAATTATCGTGTTATTCTGGGTGGTGATAAAGTGTGATGCGAGTGTGAGGTGAGCACACTGCTGAAAACAAGTAGAGGGATGTGTCGCGGGTGAAACTACAGACTCTGGCAATGCAGACAGATAGAGAGCTCCTTAATGTCAAGACTATCTGTGCTCATTGTGTCAGACTTTATTTGAATAACAAATCAGTAAATGTCAGTCACATCAAATAAAACCTGTAGAGCGTTCTATTTTGCAAAGCGCTTTATTACCCTTTGTCTCTGTGCTGCCTATAAATCAGAAAACATTTGTATTACAATATCCTTGGATTTTGCAAGTGTTAGAGATTATAAATCTCCCAGAATGACATGAATATTTCAATAGCCTTTGCTTGTAAGTTTTTAATCCTTGTATAAATCTGTTTCCCTTTCCAATTACTCCTGCACACCTGCACCAGGCATTTGCAGGTCTTTTTTTTTTTACAGGTTACATAAGCTCATGTTTTCCTGGGGAAGGGAGCAAGTTTGTGCATCTCAATACCCAAACAGGCTGGATGCATTGTCATTTTCATCAGCGATGCTTCTGTTTCTGCACCTCCCATCTCTAACCTGATTCAGTCAACATCTGACGGCAGAGAGTGAGATGGAAAAAGAAACAGTGGAAGGAGGGAGAGAGGGCGATGTAAGTAAGTACCCCCACACAAAGCAAATACTGTTCCCGTCTCTCTCCCCGCCGCTGAGAAATTCGAGAGGTGCCATGTCGTGTGTAGTTGCTTCTTTTTAAGGGTTGACACTTATTGCAGCGGAATAATGGCATTGTTGATCTGGTGAGAAACTGCTAATTTAGGAGGACACAACACCAAAGTTTCTGACATCAGATGTTAAAAAAATAATCTAATTATTTTTTAACTCTTCTGACTGCGTTCAGCTAAATTTGTAAGGTCAGAATAACCCAGATATTTTAACTATTACATTCAGAGATTTTGTATGCTCTCTCACCTTCAGAACTCATATTTGTATAAAGAAAAAAAAAAAGTTTTTAATCGCTATCTGAGCTCACGATCTCCATCCGCAGAGAGATAACATTGTATCAACAGCTTGGCAGTGTTCAGCCCAGGGGGGTGTTTCACATGAGCCACCGACTGAGCCGCTTTTAACAGATATGAAGTGAATAGATATGCTTGTACAGTTTTCTTCTGCCAGTAACCTTGACCTTGTACGGGCCTGCAGGGGGAGCGTGCATTGTGTGGAGAGAGTGGCCAGATCACTTTGAGCCCCAACTTCCCTCAGCATGCTCTGCTGCAATGCAGTCCGTCATTTGACCATTGATTGTTCCTTTTCTTAATTTACAGCAATCACGCGCTGGTAGAAGTGTAAGAAAAGGGCTACATGGCCAATAGCTCGGTAGGGTGCATTGGACTTTAAATCTGTCCTGATTGGCCATACCCTGTAAAGAACTGCTGTCATTTCAAAAATGTCATTTCAAACCTGGGTGGACTGTAATATGCTGTAAAATGGATCCATGTTCAGAGAACTTCCATACATCTGATATTGATTTAAGCCCAAACATCTCCACTGGGCATTGTATCTAATGTCAGTTTTGCATGGTAAGCGACATACAGTACGATAGCAACTGATGCTGCTTCAGTCTGTGTTTGTTCATGATCTTTTTTAATCTCAGTGTTGTTTGTAGTCATACATTTCTGCCTCTTTAGGATTTTTCATTTTCATGCCCAGTGGTCTCCAGAAGGGCTCGGGGGGAGGGCTGAGTGATGTAGCCCCATGGAAGGGCCATCTGGCCTGAAGAGCGCTACCTAACTCCGGCCGCTACACCGGGGCCACGGGCACCTGGTAAAGCTGGCAGGGCACGCCTTGGCAGCTTGCCCGATATGGAAAGACACCACTCCGATTTGGATGGACCCTCTCAGCATGGAGGTCCTCTGGCTGGAAGGTTACCAAATGGAGCAACGGAAGTTCAAAGGGCAGCTCAGTTGGAGCTTCATATGCAACTCACACTCTCCGAAACAATCTAACGGAAAAAGGGATGCTTTTCAGATATTAAGCAGCCTATGCGATTGAATTGGACATTAATGCTTAATTTACTACTAACAAATTTAAAGTGAAGAGAGTAAAACTTTTTAGGCGGCATTTTCTGTATTCTTATTATTGTTAACAAATCCCATAAAAAGACGAAAACTGACAATTGCCATTTTTTTTGACTTTCCTACCCAGCCTGTCAGTCCCAAGCCCTTATGTTCCCACTGAAGACATACATCTTTAAAAAACAGGTCATGGATATATTTTGATAATATATATATATATATATATATATATATATATATATAATGCAATGTAGAATTTTGCAAATGTTACTCAAACAGAAGTAAACATTGTATTTTGAGCTTTTTAGCTAGGATTTGCTGCGCTGTTGAATATTTCCAACAGTAGGATGGGGTATATAAGACAGGTTTGAAATAAACTACATGTTAATGGTAATAAAGGAACATGTTAGCCAGTGTAATGTGTGGCTCATTAATGTGTTTCTAATTTAGTTTCATTAAATTTGTTTAATTTGATCTGTGTTCAATGGTTTTTATGCAACAATGGATCTCTATAGCACAGAGGAAGAAGCTAAACCAGATCCTAACCAAATCCTTGTTAGTAGGATCAATTCACAGTTGGTTTTTGGTCTTTTCATGGGACAATAAGAAAATAGTAGAATATCACCAGACTAATCGTAGGGGTTATATTTGTGTTTCAGGGTTTATTTCTGCTACTAACATGTCTGTTCATCACTTCCTGTAGAGGGATAAAAACTGCTGTTGAGAATAATCACAGTAAGTGTCATGCAGATAGGGTGTGATTCAGCTGAAGTCAGGTGACGCTTAGGAAAGTGTTGACTATATTTTTGTGTAGTAACAGCTAATCTTTCTGCCGAATCTCACCGCCTCACAACACCACTGATGACTGTTGTTTGTTCCAGTTCAGCACATCTATAAGCTCATTTGTTCAAACTGGTAAATTTCTGATTTGTGTTTAATAGTTAAATGCCATATACACTCCAGTAGATTCTTAGAATATTAAAAGTCCTGAATTCAGCGAACTACTCCTCATCTGCCTCCCACTATCACACACCTCCACACCGCACCACTCGGGCAAGTGGTGAGTCAAAGATGTGAAGTGCCTACCATCGCTCACTCAACCATAATCACATGGAGTATCACCTTATGTCACACCGCTGAACTTGAGCATTCTTTCAACTCTCCGCGCATTACCTCGACAGCAGGAAAAAGTATGAAAGAGGACAGCACTCAATTAGGCGTGACGGCCACACTACCTGGAGCGGGCTGACGTCTTTTCAGTCCATCTCAGCCCTGGGCAGGATTCCTGGTGTATAATATAGTCCCGCTTTATAAGGTCTTCGCTGGCCCCTGGACTGACTCACTGCTGAGTGGATGCATTAATTAGACCCTTGTCTTCCTGGTGGCCAACAGGAAGACCTGAAATACTAATGAGCTGACGCCAGATGTAGACGGACACACTTCTCTCAATCTATCATCCTGCACTCCACTGCAAAACCTTGTTTTATTTAGTTTATTTTATTCTAGGGTAATTTAATATGCAATGTTTGGTTGTGTCTTTCACGTCTGAAAGGTGGAAATCAATCAATATAATAATTGTGATTAGCAAGACAGTGAGTCCAACTTAGAATCTACATAATGTAGTTTTTCAGTTAATCGCTACAGGGCCTTTATCGACCTCATTATTTGAAGGCTTATATTTGAGATCTTTATTCCAAGTTTTCCTCATTCTATAAGTATATTTAATCATATTTTATTAGAATGTCTAATTGTATGTTGCTCTAATATTCTGTTGATGCCATATGCTATTTATGCTAACTAAAAAGCTCCTCCATCTGTACCCATTGTCAAATAACCTGTCTAATAAATTCTGCATAATCTATATTTTCCCAGCTCTAACTCCATGTACAACAACAGAATCATGTCATACTCACCACTCTGTTGCTGAATTCCTCTTTTTATTGGAAATACCGTTTTCATCCACTGATAAATTGCAGTCACTTCTACTTTGCCATTCTTTTAATCAGTGGGAAGCTATTGTCAATGCAGCTCAACACTTCCAGCACAGGAGGTGTTTCACATTAAACTCCTTCCAGCAGCTTAAAAGCTGAAACTCTTAATTTCACATATGCTTGAGACATTACAGGGAAGAAAATGTTGGGTTTCAGTGACAATAGCTCAACAGTAAACAAAAAGACATGACTTTGTTGTTGTCCTGATGTTGAGTTAGTTCTGTGAAAATGATCCTGAATTTATAACTGGAATACATGTAATTCCACCCCTGACCGTAAAGACTGTTGTTTTCATTTGTTTGTTTATCTGATCATTTATGGTTCACAGACTTGCTCTCTGCAGGTTTTCTAAACTGTGACTAGCATATTCTCTGTGTGTTATATATACACACACATATACATATATACATGTAATTATCAAGTCAACATTACTTCATTGGTGCAACCACAGAGTCATGTCATACTCACTTCTGTTTCTCAGAAATACTGTTTTTATCTACTGATTTAATTGTAGTCGCTTCCACTTTGTTGTTTCTTTTGTTTGTTCGACGTTAAGTGATGGTCAATAAAACTCAACACTTCCTGCACAGATTAAAGGTTTTCCAGCGGCCAGATTGGCGTGCAGTCACTTCCTTTCCTGGTAGCATCGTAATATGAAACATCTGCAGGAAGTGTTTAGTTTTATTGACAGTAACTTTCAATCGATTTTCCATCCCCGCCCCCTCATGTTTTTTAACTGGCCTATATTTGGTTATACCAGACCATTATCTGCATACTTTCTTTCACTTTTTTGAGAATGTAATATGCAGTATGCACTAACTTGCAAATATGTGACCCTCTCTCTGCATGTTTCTGAGCTGTTAATAGCAGATGGATATTTTCTAAATATGATCCAGCGCTGCTCTGTAGCTGCAGTGTCAACAGCCTTACTTTGCTGCTGTCTAATGGGCTCTGATGGCTGGGTGCTGGCTTCAAGAGCCGTGACAAGGGGAGCTGGGCCGATCAAAGCATCATCCGAGGGATACATGGTAATTCACATGGTAATGACAGGGTTGAGGTAAATGTGTTTAGACATTAGCAGATGTGGCAGGTACTGTATCTCCAGATGTCTTCATCTGTCCCCGGTGTGCCTTTTCAAGGATGATTCTATACACAGATGGGGCCTGCCAAAAAGCAGGAAGTGATTTATTTTTCTAGGCAAGTGTTCTTGGTTCATAAAACACATGGACACCTCTTGCAGGGCATTGCCAGTGGCAGAAAAAAAGCTGGGGACTGTTCATGCAAAGCTGGTGCCAAAAGTCAGCCAGAATGTAGGACACTTTGTTTTGCGTGCATGTTGTGTACTGAACAGTATATATATATATATATATATATATATATATATATATATATATATATATATATATATAATGTATGATTGCACGCCTGTTGATGAGATGCTTGTCAACTGTAAAATGGCTCCCACTCAGTCAATACTGTAGCGCCTTTGTGTCCACAGATCTCTACTTTACAGAGGACTCTTCAGCAGCCATCAGTCCTAAGACTACAAGAACACTGAACTTTTAAAACACACTCACCGGCATGCCAATTACTTTGGATGAAAACCTGTCAAACATCTTTTCAGCGGTTCCCTTATATATAAAACAAAGAATTAAGCAAAGAGCTTATTAATCTATTTGTTTTGGTATGTCTGAGTGTAAATTACACCCTAACCTGCCACAAAACTGTTGCGCTGTCATCAATAGAGCCAGAGACCAGGGACTATAATGGGCTGTAGAGAAAGAAAGCACTGTCATCATCTGTAATTGGATGCGTTTGACCCTTAGCACCTGATTGATGCGTTTTGTATCAAAACCGCACCATTTTATCTCTGTGTCGTGACTCATAAATCCTCAGATTTAGTAATCACGATGTTGTTGTCTGTACACCCATGGTCACAGAGCATGACCTATAATGGTGCAGATTAGGCAAAAGAAATTTAGGCTAAAACTGTTTTATACTTACATAAAATTATACAACACATGTGCAAAAGTACTAGACATCAAAATGTTTTTCCAAAGATTTAATAGCTATTTTTTAATGTTGTAAATTTGTTTCTTTAAGCAGTTAGAAGTATCTCTCTTTCATTACTGCAATGCATCGTTGGAAAATGGTTTCCAGTAGCACACACAGTTTTCATACTGACTTTTTTGAGTATACTTGAGCATACCATTTTGTTACTGTGTGAACACTCTCTATATTCAGAATTAGTATGTACTACATAGTTCTTATCTTAGTATACATTCTAGCAGCTTTGGGAATTGATTGCCAATGAAACTTCCCAATTAGACATCAAAATATTTTTTGCTTCCTTGCTGCATTGCATTGTGGGAGAATATTGGGCATTAACAGCCCACTCAAAAATTGACCATATTTAGTAAGAATGTTGTCTGCTTTGACTTTACTTTACCACTTTTCCTATATGAACACACTACATATTCAAGATCGGCTTAGAATTAGTATGTAGTTAGTTTCGCCATGGCAACAGTGTACTTACTGTTTGCATCACCATCAAGTAGGGCTAAAAGTTACAGAACATTGAAGAAAAAAATATGAATGCCTTAATAAGTAATCAGAATTATCTATTTTTGTGTTACACAATCAATGTATTTTTTTGACATTGCAGAGGCTCAGAATGGCCCATCGACATGGCTATTATGGTCATATCTCTAGAACATTGACTTTCTCTTCTATCCATTCATATACAAATATTTGATGGATGTTGAACTCCAGTAGATATAGAGGCAAAAAATGAATATAACATTTTTTTAAAGTTGTATACTTGCACACTTACACACATTTTGTTTAATATAAAGTCTCATAGAACATATATGGTACAAATGACAAGCTGATAGGTCACATTTCTGAGTAACCCACCTCAACGTGAAAATAACCTTATACGGGATTCTTAACTAGGACACAAACCTGTATATAAAGGGGGTGAAAACCAAGCAAAAGCACCCTGGAGTTTGAAGTGTTCATTTCCTTGTTCCATCCAGCCAACAGCATTACCTTACAGAACTCTTGTTACCTCCAGCAAGACGGTAAAGCTGTGAGGTGATTCTCTCCCAGCAGTCAAGTGCATTCTGACAGGGAATATCTATTACAGCTGTAAGACTGACAACCTCCCTACAAAGACCCCCTGTCTGTCTCTGTGTTATCTTTCCGTCAACAAACATCATAATTACAGGATCAACTTTAAGTGTCTATTTTAGATTGTGTACTTGCTTTTGCATTACCAATTAAAACTGTGTTGATTTGCAGCACTAATGTGGAATTATGCACTTCCACCAAACAGAGGTGTTCACTCAGGTATTAGTCACACACTAAAACAAGCATTTTAAATGCCACATGTTTGATGACTATAAAGTCATGTTCATTATAGGTAACTGCAAAGGCTTTGCAGCAGACTATTATCTGTAACTTTTTCTAATCTTGTTAATAGAATTATGAATATTCTGAACAAGAGGCTTTGCTCTTAAGTGTTTGGCTGATCACAGTTTGTAATTTACTCAGTGGTTCTGCAGCTGGTGCTGCAGCATACACTCACATACTGTATATACGTACACACATACACACTCACGCACCCACAATGGATGCCCTACCCCAGCCCTGAAGAACCTTGGCAGCTTACAAAGAAAAGAAACACTATGTGAACTGCAACACCCAGCAACATAAGAGAAAAATGAGAAATAATGAATTTCAGCTCAAGTTCTAAATGGCATTATTTGTGTTGTACATTATCAAGCAGCGGCATTTGTACAAAGAAGCAGGAAAATGCATTGATCATAATGAATAGCAATGTGATCGGGACTCATTAAAAGATTTTGTGAATTTCCACATTGGGTCATCTGTGCATGCAGAGCCAGGAAGTGTGTGGGCTGTTGTAAAGGCAGAGAAAAAGGAACAAAGGCTCAGTTTTACTTTTGAACATTAAGTATTCGGTATGCACCGTGTCAATTTCAAGAGCTTGAGTGGGCAACGGAAGGTCCCTTCTTGAGTCTTATTTTGATACACACACAAACAGAGCCAGAAAAAACAGCTGCTTATCCAAAACAACAACGGACGTGTGTTGAAAAGCAGAGCTTCAGTCATCTCCTCGTCTTCTTTGTGTTATTCAGGGTCTTTTCTGGTCTTTTTTGTACCACTTTCTGTCTCCAAGTTTTATCAGACCTGGTCAATTAACTTGACCGGGCCATCTCATCTGCTTCTCTCAGTCAACAAGCTTGGCCCTTGAGAAACACCTTTTTCATCTTCACTTTCAGACACATTCCTGCGGTTTACAGATTGCCAGGGATTCAATTTGGGCCACAGAAATGTCCCGTGCTATTCTGAACCTGATCAGCGTGAGATGGGGCTCTCTGTCTCCTAAAAGAAGACCTCTGACTGCCTTGCAATGGCTGCAAGAATCATTCTTGTCAATCTGAATTGCTACGAGGGGGAAGAGGCTTCAAAGGAAGCAGATAATATATAAACACCATGACCAGCAATTGAATCCTTACGCCTCAGACTGAAAATCTGCAGTCAGAGGGTATCAGCTATATCTCAGACTCCGCTCAGCAGATCTGACTATTCCAAAGTAATTTTAACTTGTTGCTCTTCCTCAGTGCTCTCTGTGTATTGTATAAACTATGTTTTTTGCCCTACCTGTCACAAATGTCCAGACTGTGAGTGCGCTCCACCTTGCAGCTCAGCCCCTAAGCTGCGCTTCAGTACTCTCGTAATAGCATGCCAAGCTCCTCTCTCCCACAAACCCATCACCTCAATCGCTGTCATTCACATCAAAGTGTCAATCACATCGCAGGGCAGCGGCGCAGCAGTGGTAATGTCGCCAACCGCAGCAGAAAAGACAGTAAGTAAAGCACAGGTGTTGCAGACGTTGACCACAGGCCACAGCGTTGTGTAGGTTTTGCTTCCGATAGCCGGTTCCATTGTGAATACAAAAATAGCACTGACAATTATGTTGAAATGGCAGACTTTGCTTCCAGCACATTATATCAACTTTAGTTCCGTAATTCTCTAAATAGCTCATCTGAGGACCAAAATTAAACTATTGTACTCCCTGCATTGAAGAGGAAATAGTTCAACATTGTGTGAGGTACCCGTCTTCGGTTTCTTCCCGAGTTTGATCAAAAGATCAATACCGCTCTCATGTTTGTGTGTTCAGTACAGAGGTGGGGCCAGGAGGCAAATAGCTTAGCAGCTGATCAACAGCTCGACTGGCTCTAACGTGTAGTGCAGGTTTATATCACCAGCGTGTGCTCGCCAGCAGCCTCTGCTTATTCACAGACTTGGTGTCCCCGTCCAACTGCTTGCATTGTGCCATGCTATCTTCTTCCTGCCAAGAGTATGACTTTGAGGTGGCGTTGTACAGATCTGGTGATGCTGAAACACAGAGAGTGAGCTTTTAATCTAATCGCAGGCAAAGCCTGAGGCAGCACTGCCACATGGTGTGGTGTGTTCACTGAGGGGCTCAAGAGGCAGAGGTACACGTACAGGTAGGTTAGTCCGCATGTCCAAGTGTCCTTGGACGAGACACTGGACACCAAAAATTGCTCAAATTGCACTTCTACCTGAGTTAACACCTCTGTTTGGTGGAAGAGTCTTCCACATTATTGCTGCAAGTCAACGCAGTTTTAATTGGTAATGCAAAAGCAAGTACACAATCCAAAATCAATTGTGTGTGTGAATAGGGTAATAAAATAATTTGGAATTGGAACAACTTTTGTTACTTTTCGAAACCAACAATCTAACTGCTAATCAAAACTATTTACCATTTATTTTTTTGTCTACAGCCAGGTTGAACACTAAGTCTGTGACATTATCATTAACTATTAATTTTTAATTACTATTAATTATTAACGGCAGACATGGGGATATGATGGCAGGTTTTCTGCTTTGTACTTTGTTGTTTACACGTACCACCTTATTTTAAGTGTATCAACGTCATAGTTTGGAGAAAGTAGCTCATGAAAATTGAGTGTTCAAACGTAAGTGGGCTACAGCTGATATTTCAATGTGTCAGATTCATATTGAATCAATATTTCATATCTTATGCTGCTAATCTAATTTTATGGTTGTAGCTAGTGGTCGTGCACAATAATTAGGCTACCAGTAAAAACTCTGGTGTCTCTGCCTTCTCGGCCAACAAAATATGATTGCAGATCTCAAATGAATATTTGAGTTTTAGTCATTTATGACTTTAGCTACTTGCAAATGTTCAAAGCTAAACTTAAATCGATTCAGATATGCATATTTGATACTGGATTTGATCAAATTTTATTGCTCCCCTACCCCTACTTAAGCATAATAACTAATGCGTGGGTTAGACAAAAGCTATTACTGCTTACATGGATGCACAATTTGCAGATTATTATACATCTAAAAAAAGGAAACCAAAGAGCAAGGGCTTCCATAAAACGCAGCCTCCCTCATGAGGTCCTCTGTAATCCACGCTGTGAGTGAATGAATTTCTGTGTGTACAGTACAAGACAAATTCTCCCCACTTACTGTAAATTGAAGGGGCCACAAATTGAGTGGGCTGGGAAAAAGCACAAGCAGAAAACATTTTCATTGCATGATTGAAAAAGGACTTAAGAAGGAGAGAGGAAAGGTGGGAGCAATAGGAATGACACTCTCAGGAGCACCTAAGGGTACTTACTGAAATAAAGGGTGCGTTCCTGAGGCCTCGAAGGCCTGGCTGAGAGTGCCCCATCATATTATCCGTAAAGTGTATATTTTTTTGTCAAGAGCCTGCCTACAGGAAGACTCCGATTACTCGAGAGACGTAGAATTTCACAGCACATAACTTCAGACTAACGGAAATAATGACTTATTTGTGAGTTTTTCACGTGGGATTTTTGCTTCTAGAAAGAGAGAGGGACTGGGAACTTAATTTGTTTATGGGCATATGCAGCCTGATGGCAAGTAAACGCTGCTCATTGGAGCGTGGCAGCGTCCGCCTGCCTGATCACTCCCAGGCACATACCCGAAGGATCGCTTAGCCCACACAGTGGCTTCGGTTATGTTAGCTGTTTCTGTGTTTTTCTGTGTTTCATTTATTTATTTATTTTTTTAAATTCTTTCCTCTCAGCAGGATGTGTTAAGTAACAGGTCTGAAAGCACAAAGATTAGACTCTGCTCTACAAGTGGATGTTCACAACCTGATTTGGAAGCTCATATTGTAATTAGAGCATTACACAGGAAGAGTGTGGCTGAGACACAAGGTGTGTGTGAGCAAAGTGCGGGGAGAGAGAGTGGAGGAGAGGCAGAAAAGAAACTCGGACAAATTTACAAAAATGTGACCAAATCCACTTACAGACATGTTACATAAAACAGAAGAAGACCACATTGCCACAGCTTTGGCTCACATGTGTTGGATAATGTAAACCTTTCATCTATAATGAATAGCTCGAGTAGGTAAGACTCGTAATTTTTTTCAGATTTTCCAATTTTTACCAATTTCTCCTTTAAAGGAGAAGATAAGTTAAAGTGGATAATCACCTGGATTTTTCTACCTGCATCCAAACTTGAGACCGTGGTTTACAGTAGACAAGGTCCTCTTGCAACAACAAAGAGCTCAGAAAACTAGAAGTTGTAGAAAGTGAGGAGAAAATCTAAAAAATGCTGTTAAATTTGGTACAATTAAAATAAAAATTGAATTAGGTACAATTAAATAATTGAAAAACACAATACTATTTTTGAAATCCAATTTTCACCTTTAAAATAAACACACCTGAATTACTGACTTTTCTACTTGAAAAGTAAAAACTAAGAGTGACAAGTTTTGCAGGTCCAAAGTATCGGACGAATTGACATTTTGAACTGATGATGGCGCTACATGAAAAGTCAGGATGATCAGCAAAGTGATTACAATGAAACATGAATGTCTGTACCAAATTTCACTAAACATCACAAATGCCAACCTTATGGTGATGTTAAAGGATGCTAGAGGAAAAGACTGAGGATCACCAAAGTCATTAGAATTCATCCTCCTCCTCATCCTCTACTACTCTACTATTTCACCGGATAAGTAAAAACTTGGACCTGCTGATGATGCTAGAGGAAGATTGGGCTTCATTCTCTAGGCACCATAAATATCTGCCCCAAATCTCATGGCAATCCAAAAACAAAAAATGTAAACCTCATTGTGGTGCATGAGGAAAAGTCACCACCAAATCCTGACAGGCAGACCTGAAGCTGAGCGGATAGGCACCACCAAATCCTCCACCCTGACTCTCAACACCAGCGCCCCCCCAGGGCTGCCTGCTCAGCCCTCTCCTGAACTCCCTGTTCACGCACGACTGCGTGGCCACCAACAGCTCCAACACCGTCGTCAAGTTGGCTGACCATACGACTGCCACGGTTGAGGCGGCCTACACAGAAGAGGTCAGAGCCCTGACATCTTGGTATCAGGACAACAATCTCCATCTCAACCTCAGCTAAACAAAGCTGATGGTGGACTACAAGAAGCGACAGGGAGAAGGACAGGCCCCCATCAACATCAGTGGGACTACGGTGGAGAGGGTCAGCAGCTTCGGGTTCATCTGGGGTCCACCCTAGTGAGGACCTGACTTGGACTCATCACAAAGACAGTGAGGCAACGGCTCTTTGGAGGTTCAACATGGACTCCAGGATACTCTGCAACTTCTACAGGTGCACTACTGAGAGTATCCTGACTGACTAGTATCACTCCCGGGTTTCATCGGAGACCCCAATCCCCCCCAGCCACTATGACAGCTTTTCACTTTGACACTCGCACCACAGTGATAGATGGATGTCACTTTACCTTTATACTACTTTTTACTTATTACTACCTGTTTACATCTCTATATAGAAGCTACAGTTAAAAAGCTTGGAATCAACTGTTATACTGATGTCCTTCAAGGGCAAAAATGTTTCATTTACATTTGAAATAGTTTCAGCCCCAAATTCCATATATTCTGTATTTGTTTTCCAGTCCAGAGAGGTGTATGTGTCCGAGATCATTACTGAGCCACAGCGGTGAAATTGGACTCTAAACATTTTGGGAACCCGTTTTTCTTTGGGCCCTGCAGTCTACTGAGTGGTTAGTTTGAATAGGTTTAAACTGTGGCTTGTCAGTCAGTCCATAGTGTGTTCAACTTATATTCCATGATCCAATTCCAATAATGCTAACCCTAGACTTTCTATTTCTATTGTGAAGTATTAAGAATTGCTTTGCTAAAGCAACACGCCTGTCAAATCCAGCTTGTTATAAGCTTTATTGTGCACTTGACACTGAAACACAGGAACCTGTTCCTGTTTAAATCTGTACCAATTTTGATGCTTAGCTTCCAGTTTCTTTTACTACTGACTGTTGATTTTTTATATTCTTTTTTTACTGCTGCTCAGGGGGATCTTTGTCTCTTTCTGCCCTTTCAGTTGTCAGTCTGGTTGAACCTTTGTACAGCGTTATTTTTCTACATGTACAAACAGTTCTTTTTTTAATATAAATTTGTAAAGAGGACTTTCTACAACCTAAAATCAT
The DNA here is from genome assembly GCA_031216445.1 of Lateolabrax maculatus. Lineage (NCBI taxonomy): Eukaryota > Metazoa > Chordata > Actinopteri > Acropomatiformes > Lateolabracidae > Lateolabrax > Lateolabrax maculatus. The sequence continues at coordinate 26,893,030 of CM062204.1, forward strand.
GAAAGACCATTGTGTGAGTGTGTGCATTACCTGTCTACAACTGGTTCTCATCACACATATACATTTACTACATTACTCCACAACCTGTTTACATTACAGTTAATTAATTTACCATTATAGTACACCTGTCTACAACTGTACTAATACTATTAGATTGTATTCCTATATTTTAACTTCTGCACCTTTTTTATGTCTTTATGTTATCCTCAGTTCTACTTGCCTGATTTTCTTTTTATACATATTTGTATGAGCATTGTTGGAGGGAGCCTGAATACAAAGAATTCCATTGCCAATGACTGCTTCCCTGTAATTGTGCTCATTACAGTAAAAAAACATTAATTTGAATGTCCTTGTGGTAATCCATCATATAGCTGTTGGGATATTTCTGTCTGGACCAAAGTGGTGGACCAACTGACAGACACTGCCAATCAGATGCATACTAAACTTTTATGACTGAAAAATCATTTAATTTCAACTGTTACAAACTCGACAAACTGCTCGATAATACTGCACTGTAAATCAAAGGGTGCGTTGTGCTGTCCTCTAAGCTCGCCACTTTCCCCCCACTGCACAAATCTTGTCAATTAAGCATGTCTGTTTTAAATGGCATGTTTGATTTTGAGCAGGTTGTAAATGTGTTTCATTTATAGCTTGTCCTAGAACTCCACGCGGTGTTGACAGCCTTCAAAGATCTGGAAATGAGCAAATTATGAAGGCTTGATGGTGTAGAGAGAATACCACTGCACAGCAGAGATGTGACTCTGGTGAAACAAAGCTGGCGTTGGCAGCAAATTGGGCGTTGCCATGGCTATGAGAACGCAGACACAACCATATATTCCCTCAACACCTAGAGAGGTAGAGCGAGACTGTCAACACAGACGGCATATATGAGTGAGGTTCTCACAACGCTTCAAAGAGCGCCATGTGATCGACTCCTCGTTAATTGGTGACGAAATCTTTTTGATATATTACTGGTGTGTCTGTGCGACAGAGACGGAGACACTACTGTTGTCTCTGTAGGGTTTGGTTTTATAATTTACCGTCGTCTGTTTGCTTTTACTTGGCTTGTTCCAGCAGGACATGTCCTGCGTCTGTGGAAGCATCAAAGCTCAAGAGTAAACCGCTTAGACTGATAGACAATATGTCAGCTTGAATCCATCTGAGTGACAGAGCAAAGTACTGAATACCTGACATTTCATAATGTAAATAGTACTGTCCCGCTGCATGTTGTACATCCATTTAGGCAATATGCCACAGGCCCCACGGTGAGACTGCTCTTTGCCTGTAACCTTTTTCTCAGAATCTCAATGCTGCTCTACCAGTGCCAAGAACTCTGCAGGTATTTGTTTGATCAGTTATATTTCTGTGTGTGTGTGTGCTCCATAATTGTAGAGCAGAGTCGTTGGTAACGGTTGTTGTGTATAATTCTGACATGGTGACATAAAGAGATTAAATAGCAGTATCCAAATGTTTTGGCGGTCCTTATGGATGTGCATTTATTTCCTGGACCAGTCAATTTTTCACAACTACAATGACATCTTGGCACAGAGTTGATTTGCAATTTGAGAAGTGCTTTCACGTGTACCAGCAATGGATTAATTAAAGTCATGTACACAATATTTTCAAATTTGGCACAGTGGTAGTATCAAAAGGACAGTGTGGCACACAGCAAATTGGATTATTGAATCAAAATGAATGTGGCTAACCCAGCCCCTTGTTTTAAACCTTTATGATTGTCTGACCACTCGTGTTTGTTGCCCCATGGCATAAGCAATAACTTCAGACAGTGCAGTGTTACCATAACTGAGAGAACCAATGGCCTCAGCCTCACCAAGATGTAATAAGCAATAATTTTCTTTACCTTGGTGGGGACAATACACAGTCAGAGAGGATGGGCTGCCTTACGGTCAAAACTCAGACAGTCTCCCACATTACACAATGTGTAACAGCTTGTTCTGATCATCTATTTAGAAAGCAAATAATGCCATGAAATGGTGATATCAAAATTGAACATTTTAATGGTTGTAGTTTAAATTCTGAAAAAAAAAAAATGGTGGTTATAATGGGGAATTATGTGACACTTAATGCTAATAAATTGACAGGCAAACATGCTAATGTTAAAAGCACTAACAGTCAAATGTGGCTGAGCACTAGAAAAGACAGGAAATACACTATGTGTCACATGCAATACAATAGCAACAGTGTTTAGCTTTTTTTAAATTATAATCAATTTTAATTTGTGTTTAAATATTTATTTTCTTGAAATGCATGGTATTAATGATATCTAATAAGCTGTGGATCAAAAATGCACCATTTGACAGCCCTGGTTATGAATGGGATGGAGGCTGTGACTCTGTGTCTCAACTGCAGAAGGATTCATGCTTCAGACCTTCCCTTGCCATCACCGCAGTGCTGTCCACCTACACAGCCGAATGCAAGTTCACCCCAGCTCTGTGTTCGCACCAGCTCTCTGAGAGTTGTCAAATGTCTTTCTAGAGAATGGAAGGAAATCAGTAGCTGATGCAGACAGACACAAAGGTGAGGTTGAGAGGAGGAAAAAGAAATGAATTCCATCCAAATTACCAAATAAATCCTGGAAGGAACTAAACACAGTAAAACAGTGTAGCCTTGGGGTCATGTCCTCTTGGAGGGTGAGTGAGTTTTAGAGGAGGTTAAGCTTCGGGTCGTTGCCTAATGTGTTACCAAACTTGGGTCATGATCCGATCGTGGACTCGTGAAAACTTGTGTTTGAATGTTTGAACTTGGAACATTCAGAGCTGAAGGCAACTTGTATGTACAACTGAATAAAACAACACACATAAGGGGTATTACGCACTGACTTAAGCCTGAGGTATCCCACACTCCACGGCTGCCGTCTGCATCCCTGTCTTATCATAATGACATTTTGCCATCATTTAATCATTTCAGTACAGTGTGTGTATTTTTACTCATAATTCACTGTATTTGCTGTACGAGGCTTATATGGCTCCTGTGGCCAATGTTTCATGAGTCATAATTATAACCTCCAATCCTGTCTGACATACAGGCTTCCAGTAATGTGGGACGGTTAAAAGAGAAGCTTTGTAAATGCCTTAAAGGTTAAATATTAAGAGCCGCAAAGCCCTTATCTGTATCCCTTTCACTTTAGCTCTGTGGCATGTTGTTGACTCATCTATTTATTTATACAGCAGCTCAGATTGTAAAGGCCCAGGACGTCTGTTCCTGCTTATAGCAACAACTCTACATATTTAATACGGGATCCTCTATTCTCGCACGCCTTGAGTAAGTTGTTTGCGTCAACTGAAAGAATAGGGGCAAATAGATTCCTAGTTACACAAGTAGCATCTATTCACATCACAAAATCAAACAGGGCTGCTAAATAGTAATGACAGTTTTGTTTTTGAGGGCGAATGCAAATTGGCAGAAGCGGAGAAGCAAAAGGTAACCAGGAAAAACGGGAATGGGGGGGGGGGATCATGTTTCTGACATTTTCAGAATTTGCTTTTTCCTCACCTTCACTGTAAGGTCACTTTTTGTCATGAGCTACAGTAGTTTGTCAAGCCCACAGAAACACCTGAGGCACAGGATGGAGTTTCACTCAGAAGCAAGGTGGAGGGCATGGGAGTTGGTGATTCGTGTTTGACTGTAATTGGTTTTGTTGCAGGCAGGGCTAAGTGGTGTGGGTGTAACGCCGGGCTGTGCAGTTGTGGAACAGTCAGGGGCCCTGACTCCCGGGAAGCCAAGTTTGAAGACAAACGCTGACTTTTATTTTCCAGGACAGAAGATTTTGTGGGATAAAGGGACGATTTCTATCGCGTTCCATTCTCAGTCCATGCTAATTATAGTTCCACCCTGAACAGGCAGAAGCAGTTGTGCCGAGATATCAGTACTGAACGCATTTGTTCAAGCTGCCCAAAGACTTTCCTCCCATGTCAATTAGAGACTAAAGCAATCATGTAAAATTGCATTTAGGCTTAGATTATCACTTGGCATGCAACATAAAGCGTGTTTGTATAGGTTCATGCGCAGATTCAACATAAGAAAAGCTTTTATCTCTTCTTCTCCTCCATCCAGAATTTGTTGTCTCTAAAGAATGAACAGAATGCTGCATAAAAGGGAGCTGGTAAAACGAGTGATAAAACACGTCGCAGAACGACACATCCAGGAGCACTGCCTGCTACAAGCACAATGTAGAGGCAGATACACTGCACACTAGTACTCCGAGGAGACGGGCGGTTCGCAGATTCAAGCAGAGAATTATGACGTTCTTCAGCGTTTGGAGTTTTTATTCACACAGAAGTCGGGGGGGGGGGGACTCGCTATCGTTCATGTACAGCTTAGGGTCACGCCTTTTTAAAAAATTTGCCACATCGCTGCCAATATGATACCCAGGTTTCAGTACGGATACCAAAGACAACACTTTAGAGCTGAAATAATTAGTGGATTCATTGTTTAGTCGATCCTCAGAAAAATAACCTGCAACTATTTTGAGATTGTTGGATGGACCAAAAACCTACATTAAGATGTCACACAGGACTCTGCAAAATTATGTTAAGCATTTTTCATATTTTCTTCAAAGTCATAGACTACAAAGAAATCATAAATATGTTGTTTCTATTAAACCCCTTGTTTTCCCTCCATTTCTTCAAAGAAACCAACATTCTCAAAGGTTATATTTTAAACCCTGGCTACAGATGTAAATCTGTCCAGATGTTTGATGTCAGCTTTTTGCACATGATGGCGCTCCATAGCTACATGGTGTTACATACACAGGTGGGTACACCCAGCCTCAGTGCAGCTGCTGCTGGTCATCTGATTTGGATATGGGCTCCATCCCGGAGTTGAACTCAAACGCAGAGCAAATGAACAACTTATCACCTGCTTTAGAGTCTGGAGCACCTGTCAACGCCCCCACCGCCCCTCCTCACGACGAACTCCTTCACTGACCTGCCATGCTGACAAAAACCCTGATCTTCTCATCCCCGCCATTACATGAAAGGATCTAATGCCAACAAGCAGAGAGGCTAAGAAGAGAGGCCGCTCTGCAGCTCCAAAGTTTGCAGGCGCTTTAGGCCCATGGCACAGGAAACCTGGCTTCAGAGGGGGGGGGGAGGAGGGGGAGGAGCGGGGTTGAAATTGCTTAACCTCTCCCACAACCTACAGTGCTACTTGAAAATCCTGCCCTCTGGTCAGAGATGCTCCCTGCTCAACATGTGCAGCTTTAACCCAACATCAATTCAGCTGCTCACAATGGAGAAGCTCCTGAGATAAAGCCCCCCCGTCCTCTACTTGAGGTCACTCTCTCCCTCTAATAGCCCTCACCAGACCAAAAGTGCATGTATTCTTAGGTCTAATTTTAATTTGGAAGCAAAATGTTGTTCTTTGAATAATGTCGGTTGAAATGGCAGAATAAGACTGCTGCTCTCTGCTAAAATCCATGATTATACTGAAACCCAAAGTATTCAACCTTAGTTGTTTCGAAAATGATTAGTGAAAGACAAACGTCTGGCAGCTGTTTCATCTCATAACTTGGAGGTGGCAATTTAATTAAAGAAGTCTCTCTCTCTCTCTCACACACACACACACACACACGCACACACGCGCATGTTAAACAGCGCTCCGGACAGAGATGTGTGTGTGATGCTTAGAGCGGTCACTTACACTGCTGTTCTGCCCGGACCAGTGCACCATCGCCTGGTTGTGCGATGAATCCCCCGTCAGGGCGAACGTTGTACTGTTAACTTTTAGCTCCTCCGGCCTCGGACCGGCGGCTCTCCGCTCCTCTCCGCTCCAGCGCAGCTCGGAGCGCGTCACCCTGCGTCCAGCCGCCGAGCGCCCGCCGTCCCCCGCCGGGTCTGTCCTCCGGGCAGAGCCGGGGGATCCGGCTCTGTCACCGTCGCTGTTCCTCCTGGCGCGCTTCCTGTCGGAGGTGCCTGCGCCATCGCCGCTCTTCTGCGGACCGCTCGTCGGCTCGTCAGAAACTTTCCTCGGCGCCAGCTCGCCCTCGCCGGTCCCGCGCCCTGCGCTCCCTCCCCGCCCCGGCTCCGTGTGCTCCGCCCGGCCCGGGGCGCGCTCGGCGGACCCGGCCGCGCATCGGAGCCGCCGACTCCCGGCGCTCGCCTCCCCGGACCCCCCCGCCGCGTCTCCGCGTCCAAAAACTTCTTCCTTTAATCCTGTTGCGGATTCACTTGAGTCGTATCTCAGCAGTAATTCCTGTGCACGCCACTCATTTGCAGCCCGGCATGACCTGCAAGTTATCTCAGCTCGGGGGCCGTGACAGAAGCAGAGCATCACGAAAAGAAGAAACCAAAGCGCACTGTGCCACTTAGGGCAAAATATGACCTCCCTGTCCATGGCTGTTGGCAGAGGCTGATGCTGTGGATGCAAGAGGTCCTGCTCGCCCCACTCTGGTCTCCGGCTGCTCGGGGTCCTGATTGCCGCGCGGCGGTGGGAGAGGAACTGCTGCGCAAGTTGCGGCGATGCCCAAATGCAGCGTTGTAAAAAGTGCGGCTGAGTGTAAGTGGTGCGAGTTGAAGGATTTGATCAAATGAAGCCGCGCACGCACGGGGGAGGAGCTGAGGATCCAGACTGAGAGATGGAGGATAATGTTGGACCGTCTTTCTCCATATTTGTTATTTTCCACCATATGTTCGGCTATAATTAAAGCAGCCGTAACCCAGCCATGCCGTTCTGCTGCTCTTTTATTTCTCCTCACAGCCACATTTTCTCTGAAGGTATTCCTGGTGTGTGTGTGTGTGTGTGTGTGTGTGTGTGTTATTTTTCCCTCCTGATGCAGATTTTATCACCAGACTCCCTTCAGGGAAAGTAAATCACTTAATTTAGCAAATGAAACTGAGTTATTTCACCTATGATGAACCAGTTTGGATTCAATCCTTTTCCTGTTGGTCTCAACAGGGGCTCCTGGTAATTGGAACATATTAATACGTCTCCAATTAAGTGCGGTGTCAGGGGTGGTGGCTTCTATGACTTATTAAACAGTAATGAAGAATTCAACAGCCCACGTAGGAACACGAGCTTTTTACACAACACGTCTCAGTCTGCGCTCATTCCGCAGCTGATGTTGCGTCCCTGCAGGAGGATTTGATGGCTTTCCGTTTATTGTGTATGCACCAGACCAGCTGAGGGAAATCACCTGTGAGGTGTAACATGCAGTCTGGACTGGCTCATGAATATTTAAATACAAAAAAAAAGATTTTATGAAAAATAAAAGAATAATATCATGTTTAACTGTAGTAGCTCAGGTCAGTTATCTCAGGAGCCAGGGATGTAACTGGTCTCAACTACAAGGCTGGAAGCTCATCTCTTTGATATCAGCCCTGCAGATCTCCCTGTCTAATGAATGGAGGTTATGGTGATTGCTGATGAACACTTACTAGCACAAAGGGAAATAAAAATGGTCAGAGACTACTACAACAGCTGGCTGCTTTCTAGTTCACAGCCAGAGGATGCTGCCAACAGGGAATAAAATGGGGAGATTGTTTCTGGAGAGGTGATTAATTTTACCACAAGGAAAAAAATATCTATAGGCTACAACCAATTAAGATTAAAGAGTCAAAGATTACAGAATTCGAGTGTCTGCTCAAACTCTGTTTAAACAGATGTTTCCTCTAAACACATGTTGCATCATGTGTTCTGAACAAGCGTGCTGAATTTAAACACACTGGTTTTTAGAGTCCTGTGTTGATAATGGCCCATCTGTGGTGATAACAGCGCAACACTGCTCATTCTGCCACATTCATTCTCCCTCTGTTGTTGTAGCATGTAACTGTTTCCTGAGGGAAAATCTACCCAAACCCACCTTCTTATCTGCATATCAATCATAAGGTCATTTAATTGTTTTGAACGGTATAGTATGTAACTTTTCCACATTAAAATCTAAAAACAACTAGGCCTATGTTGTACATTTTATACAGTTGTGCACTTACATTATCCCAAACCTTCCAACAATTTTCAAACCCAGAGAAATATGTCATTTTAATCAAGGTAACGGTCCGTTTCATTTTGTCGCCGGTCAGTGGCGTCATGTCCCCTCTGCGCATGCGTCAGCATGTGGATCTGCCAGAAGCTGTCATAAATAGACTTTATACCCAGTTAAAGCCACATTTTTACGAAACACTTGTTAGGTCTTGGTTGTTTTTTACTGTTTTGACCGGATGAAGGATTTCAGACTCCAGGATCTTATGTTATCAGAAAAACAAGCTGAGCAAAACATTGGCGGCAGCTCATCTCGCAGCTGCTCTGGGACTGAGCGACGGAGAAACACTGAGTTTTTTACGTGAAACTGCTTTATTTAGTATTTTTACCAGTTTGTTTCAGAGAGGAGGAGACCTCTGCGGCTAATTTGGCATCCTGGTAAAACTGTCCTGAACAATGAACACTAAGGGAATCCTCACCGGGAGAAGCTGACTGCAATGGTGGTGAAGACAACAACTCCCATGATCCCACGCTACTTCACAACGTCACCAAACTCCTTCTTTAGTTATTAGCAGCAGAGACAATGAATTTGTGCATTTAAATATTTAGAATTGTAACATGTAAGGGGTGAAGTCTATATGAATGAGAAAATGCAATTCATTTTGTTTTTGTTGATTGGTGTTTAATTATTTTGAGCATTAAGTCGGCAGAGCTATCTTTGTTTCTGTGTTGCAAAAGCAAATCCAAAGTGAGCACCACAAATTAGATCCCATTAATTTCCTTTACAGCAGGAACCTCAGTGACGGCGTCAGGACTGCACATTGGTCAGAGTCCTGATCCTGTGCTTTTTCATGGCTAGGGAGCTGTGGGGAAGGATACTGGCAGCGGGAAGTCCCAGCTAATGACTTACAAATTATTGACTACAGCTAAATGTTCCGCCACGATCACCAGCTAGTCTCTAACTGTGTCTGTCTGCTGTTGGGTGCTGAGCAGGTAGTGTACAGTGGGTTTTTATTGCTTTTTTCACAAAAAAACTGCTGCCTGCTGTTGCCAAAAATGACACTATGAGAGCAGTGAGAGTGAACCAGAACAGTAAAGCTGCGGGCCCTTCAGCTAAACTATGAATTCAAAGTCACTAAAATATATTCTTTCTATATTGTAGGAAGAACCCGACGTGCATAAATACTTTTTCAGAAAAAGAGACCCAGGTAGATCCTAACATAAAGAGACCTGAACAGACTTAAGTGTAGAGAGAACACCAACACTGGCTGCAACGTGATCTGCTATCAATTCACAAGCAGCCATGTATCAGTCATGCTGATACATCCATTACATAGAGCACTGATAAGTTGATTTTTCAATATTAAAATGTTCCACTCAGTATGTAACATCCTCAAAAATCCTATATCTACCACGCTACACAGTACATGTAATTATTCCTGCAGTTCACAGTTCACACTATCTATATTGCTTCAAAACACATATTCGTCTCCAGGGGTGATTATGAAGCACCATGTGATCAGAGCTGTTAGTAGGTCTGCTCAGATCCATTTGGGCATCACTTACTGACACACAGCCCTTACAACCACAGCAACACAAAGAGACCCAACCTGATCAGATCCAGCTTCATATCTGGTTTGGTTTGGGCCGGAACAGAGACCTGTGAAGACCTCTCCTGCCTCTAACTGTGCAGTTAGGCAACCTCAGTGTCTGCATGGCTAGAGAGCACTGAAGGCTAGAGAGAAAATATGTTTTTTCATAATGTGAGTGAAATGACCCTTTAAATTATGCCCTTAAAGTGAAGTCTGATTACACCCTCCCTTTTTTGGGGTGGGGCTGATCCTCCCGAGCCATGTCCTACCAGAGACGCTAAAGATGATAAGTGTTGCCTCTCCTCATGGCACACGGCATTAAGCAGACATATTGTACTGGATTAATGGTGCTGCAATGGACAGGGCTCACATGGCTCGCAGACACTTATCAACCAGTTCTCTTCTCTGTGTGTGTGTGTGTGTGAGTCTCCTGTGGTAACACACAGTATCATCTCCTGTCCCTGCCCAGACTCACCATCCATTCACAGGGAATCAATGTCCTGCCAATAGCAGAAATGGATTTTTGAGGATGTTGCAGAAGGCAATATGCAGGCCTGAGTTGTCTGATTTGTATGTACCCTGTTGGACTATTTATCCACAACAAGGTGGTAAGCTTCAGAAATCAGAGGAAAATGTCCTTGTATTCAAAAGTGAGGGCAGAGAACTTGCCCTCTGGCTTTTCTGTAACATAGTAAGCATGATTTGGAGCATTTCCAGAGGCGGGCAGAGCCTTTCAGTTGGTCTTTATTCCACATGCATTTACTTGCGTGCTTGCAACCCATGTTTACTGACATTTTAAAAAGTGTTATTACAGTCCCGCAGTCCATGTATGACCTTCTTTCAAAGCCACTGCTTCATATTATTTCAGCCATTGGATGGAATCATGACACTTGACTCATAAAGTCCCTTTTCACAACTTTTTACAACATTGTTCCCCATCCCTTGCTCGGCTCCCAGGGCTACCCTCGGCCCAGTGAAAGCTTTAGAGCGTTAACACAAACAAGAGTTGGACTCGGCAGAACAGACGGCAACGTACTGTTTTTCTTTTTTCCCCCCCGAGCCAAAACATCCCTGTTTCGGGAGAGCCAGAGACAAAAGAGGCCCAATAAATGTAGAAGCAAAAGCTTGTGTTTTAAGGGTTCTAGGTGAACAAGTGAGAGCTGAAAAGAGGAAGGAAGTCTCAAAAAAAAAGAAAAGCCAATGCAAGAAAGGCAAGGGGGGTTGGGGGGTGGGGGTGGATTAAGTAAATGGGTCTTTTATATTCCCTGTGTTCAACTCAGATGGAAAGTTACTCCAGATAAATAAGTTTCCCAGTAACATATACTTTATTGGTATTCACTCACAGCAGAGAGCAGACAGGGGGTCAGGAGCAATCAGTCTGCCGTGAGCTCATGGAGAGAGGTTCAACATCTGAGTTCAGCATCTTTCAATTTCCAACACTTTTTGGCATGTTTGTGTCTCAGCCTGCCATTAATTCCAAAACCGTCCACCCATAAAAATAGGAGCGTGTGAGATACAGACCGCAGCCTAAATCAAAGCCAATCCTTTACAAGGCAAAAATAAAAAAATAAATAATAAATAAAAAAACAGCAGAAACAGAAATTGATCAGTGGTTGGTTAGGATTTGGACTGAATTTCAAGTGGTGTCCCACATCGGCCGAGCCGGACCTCAGCTCTGCTCTGTGTCATCATGGTGACCCAAAAGCGATAACTGGGTAACCCTCTTCCAAGATGGCGGCGAAGGATCTCCAAAGCACTGTGATACTGTAATCTCAAACAAGAGCCGCCGTGACGTACGGTGACCTTGACACCGTCAGTCTAGCCGAGCAGTGTGCGGACATCCGGTGAGAATCTCTTCCTGCCCGGCTCTTCTACGGAGAGATATTTCAAGTCCACTTCTTCTCTGTGGAGATTGCTTGTTAGCGGAGAGTGGCTCTTATTTATTCCCCTCACACTGGACTTTATCTTAGAGCAGTTTATGCCCCACTGCCCAGTTTCCAATGGCACTTTTGGGGCCAAGTCTCAATCCTTATTGCCCTCTCCTTAATTCACTTAATGCAGATATAAAAGCCACAAATTGATGTTTTCTTGCAATATACCTAATAGGCCAATGAAGCGACTACAGCACTGTGGCTTGTTGAGATTGTAATTGTCAGTGAACAACAGAGGAAGATGGATGGATCTCTCTGTCTGTTGAAGGAGGCATTTCCCTACACAGGGACTTCATTCATAGGGTTTAGGAAATGTGCATATTTCACACACAAAGCCACCTCTCACGAGCAGTGTTCAACTTCTTCTGAGATGCTTTTCTGCCTTCCTAGAAATCCCCCCCTTTTCAACATCCTGCTGGGGCGAAATGACTCTTCCATAAAGCGCTGGTGATTGGACACATAATCAGCTAATGTTCAGTGCAGAAACTGAATCCAGCTGCTGTTCATTCACTAAGTTTTTATTCAGCCACAGATAAGCCATTAGCTTCCATTCATCCGGCTGGCTTTTCTTTTCGTTTCCTCAAGGAGAATTAGGGCAGAGTGTTTTTTTGGGCTGTCACCGAGGTTTCCTCCTAACATCTCCAGTTCTCATATCAACATGGGGGGGCGGGGGGGTAAAAGTTTTGGAAAGCCAGGTAAAGAGGGAGAGTGAGATCCATCTTAATCCATTTGGAGGGCCATAGGAGTGATTGCTTTAAAAGCTTTTCCTACCGGGGCTGAAATATTAATATTTGCTGCTGAGGAACATTACTAGTATCCTCAGAACGAGGCAACCATAATTATTAATGAATCTCATTTTCAGACCACTGCGCTGGGTGTTCAAAGTGCCTGCGACCTTCAGAGGGAACGCAAAGCACAGCGTCGCCTTCCATCAGGAGTCAGCAGACTAGAAATTAACAATCTGTTACAATTCTCTTATTGCAGTTGGAGCTCATCTGCCTGATTTGTTTACCTCAGCAGTTGTGCTCTAGATGACTTATTCATGAACGTGTAGGAAAGCCACGTCGCTCCAGAAGACGCCACACTTTTATTTGAATAGACCGATCAGGGTCTTTTTTTATATATACACAATGACGCGTCAGGGAAGGACATCATTCCAAGCAGCCAGAGTCACTTCTCGGTCACAGAGAGACATAGTTTGAGTAAGCGTGAGGTCCTTGAAGATAAAAAGCAATATTCTACAATCCAAAAAGCCTTACAAATGGCACCAGAACACATAGGCTCTGGTTTTCCTCTTAAACTTTGGGCTGATTTTTACTAAAACATTTTTCACAAGCAGTGTGAGTTCCTCTACTTTGTACTGAGACTGTGTAACTTTTTTTCAACAGTGGACACAAGTGACAACTATAAGATAATGGCAAAACTGAATCTCCCATAATTTCTCCAGAGCCAATTGCTTTAAAGCTGTTCTATTTGAAAAACAATATATATTAACAATATATCAAATGTGTAATGTGAAACAAATCTGGGACAAATCCACATAAATATCACACAACTCTGCAGTTGCCCTCAGCTCTATGGAGCGTTTTATCATCTATCAGCTCTTTGTTTTGGTTTTCCAATCACGTCTTCATTTGATTCACTCTCAGCGCTCTCATCATCCTCATTATCAGCCACTGCATGCAGCTGTATTCGACAAGTTTAAAGGATAAGGCTGGGGTTCTATTTTTTTTCATATTGTCAAAAAATCCCACGAAGAGACCAAAACCAGCAATGCACTACTCATCTGTCAATGCTTTCCAACTTTCCTGCAGTCTTTGACACATTCCCCGTGTCTACTGAAGCCATTTTCTTTTATATAATTAAAAAAAGGCTACATAAGTGTTTACTTCTTGTTTTACTTTTCTTTCAAACATTATCAAATGTTTCCTCATGCATTCAACTTTAGAAAAAGTAATGCGGAGTTGTAAAGTCAGTGATCCATCTCAAGTTTGCGAACATTAGCCACCATAAGCACCATAACTCGTCATACCAGACCAAGTAAGGTCTAAGAAAACCTTAAGTGTATTGACCTGAGCAGGGCTGCATGTTCTTACTTATGAATTTTCAACTTTTCATGTATTAGAGGAAAAGTGATTTTACTTCAAACTAAACTGCACATAGTCTTGCTTTACCACTGAACTTTCATTTCTACTTTAGCAAAATAATGATCAAGACTTGTATATTTTTGTTAGAACACATCTTTTGGAGTATACACTACAGTTGGCAGATAATCGATTCAATTGTTCCTTAGATTGAAATTGCACACCAGCCGCTAACATGCGCCTCCATGCAAATAAGTATATTTCTAGGTGACCTCGCATCTGAGCGGAGCCACCAGCCTAAGAGGATAATTATGAGAGGAGCCGTGCTAATGATGCCTTTAAGTTTCAGTGCTCTTCGCCACCCAGTCAACTTTGACCCAAGGAATAGTTTGCAATGGCACGATTGTGAAAAATTCAATTAGACTGTAATTTGAGGCAGAGACTGCAGAATAATTGCAAGACAGTGGGTGGTCTTTTGGTTCAGTTTGAGCATGCCTAATAAGCAGTCTGTCTCACTCCGCACCAGCTATTAGCATCTGTTCCCCGATGTGAGATGTTGCTGAATGACAAAAAGAGGCAACAGAATCTTACTGTGTTTATGATTTGAGGCTGGCGTCATCAGAGTTCAGAGGGAAATGATGAAGAAATGTTGTTTGCCTGCATTTAATTGGTCTCTTGTTAAACATGTTCTTATAAAAACGTTTTCCATCGTTACTGTATCTGATATATTGGTCATAATTACTGGAATGGTATGCTGGACTGGATATTAGGACACATCTGTTCCATCAAGCAGCATGTGCTCCTGGGAATTTCTATACCCATGCTTTCCTTAATGAACTCACTTAGAGAGCGGCCCAGAAAAAAAAATAAGATTCAATGAATGCACTTCACTGATGGCGTGAAAGTGCACGTCATCCCGTGTTGTCCTATGAAGTAGAATGTCGATTGTTTTCAATCACCAAAAACCATGTGAAAACAAATCATTCCAAAACTGGCGACAATTACCCCTGCACCTCCGAATCCTTCACCTGAGTCAAATAAATAACGTGCTTGTTTCTGAAAGGGGGTTCACAGTAAACTATGGCCAGGACGGCCGTGCGTATAACACGCTGAGTAATTGAGTCCACCATGCATATTTATGACTAAATAGACACCCTGTCGGTCCCTGGATTTATTGGGGAGGGTTGTGATTTTGGCGAAGGCTTTCCTCTGCAATGTATGGCTTTATTGAAGGGCTTTAGTGAGCAAAACAGTCAATGTGTCATTCCCATTAGAATGGGGTATATCAGCACAGTGGCTGCCTGGTCAACAGATCATGTTTCTGTAGGCAAGGGGTCCAAACAGTCAATAAAAAGGAAGTGATCACCGTTAGCCAAATGCTACAGTAAGAACAGAACAGAGCTGAGTGCACCAATGAGGGAAAGATACAGTAATGCATAGAAATGTAACAACATTTATGTTCTTCATATGATTTACTTCTATAGGCTTACAAGCATGGCCAGGCTTAACAGCTGGGTGTCCTCATCACCCACCTGCTACCATGTTGGGCCCCTGGCTGTGCAAATAGGAAAAAAGTATATAGGAAAAACAAAACTGCTATTGATTTATTGATCAGTTTGTGTCCTACAAAGAGCAGGTGTCCAACTGGGTTATTAAAAAGATTTACAGTCAGCACGGTACATCAGTGTTCTGCATGTTTAAGTTAAAGCTGCATAAATTGATTTTTTTGTTTTGATTTTGCCATGGGGTAAAGCTATCATTGTGGTAGCATTCATTTGGATTTGTTTTTCTGGCCACCCAACAAATCTAAATCTCTGTTTTTGTCTCCACCAATTCCTACAAAATACATTATATCTGGCTCTTTAGCTGCAAAATGCTCTTTGATGTGATCTCTAGCTAGTTGCTAAATTTGTCTATCTGCTGTCCGCTGCTTTTTAGCAGGAAAAATAGACTCAAAAGCTTCATAGCTACATGGAGCTGCAGTTGGGTGATAATACTCTGTGGGTTAGTCACTCTAAGCAACACCTTTCACATTACACATAGACATTTGGTCCATTGGTAATAGAAAACTTATTGATTAGTGCAGCTTTAAATTTGTATTTCAACAAGCTCTGACTGATGTGATCCCATTCAGATCTTCTCCATAACGTTTGAAAGAGACATCCACGAACACATCAGATATTATAAGCCCATGCTCTGACATTTCTTGTGCAACCTTTTTTTCTACTGATGAACTTATTTGAATAAAACAGAGATGTATTCCGTGAACCATTACACAATGCTTGACATGTTTCTTTTTAGCTACTGTATGATGATGAATGTGTGCCTAGAGGATGTTGGGGAAGAAAGATTAAACACAACAGTTATTCTTTTGAAACCTCAGGGAAAATAATGACCTTGAAAAAAAATTTAAGCAAATAAAAAAAAAGCAACAGTAAATCTTTCTTAGACTTTATTCATAAAGAGAAGATTGCTGGCAGACCTCTCATATTGATGTTCTGAAGGTAACGACATGTTGATATTTTGTATGTTAAAATATTGCATATAAGCAATTTACACTTATTACTCTTTCATTTCAGGTTCACAGTGCTGTATGTATTTAAATGAGTCTGGGGTGAAAAATGATCACCACATGAATACTGTATAAAACACGCCACACACACACACACACACACACACACACACACTTCATATTAAATAGGAAATGGTCCAGTCATAAAGATTTTTAAATGAGACATACATCACAGAAAAACCATTGTTTAAATAGAATATGTCACACACAATATCTCAGGTGACTCGTGGTCATAAAAGCCAAATTAATCAGAGCGTGCAGTTGTGATGTGCCACTGAACTGAGGGGAAAAATCCAACATCCAAGCAGGTTTGCTGTGGTGGTGAATTGATAGGAAAGGCTCATTCTTTGAGTTCATTACAGCAAAGTAATTAAAGTGATACTGTGGCTTTCACGTTATTAAACAGCCTGGATATGACACCAGGGCAGCCGGGACCACGCGACAGCAGTGATGTGACCGAACAGTGTTTAACAAACATGCTGCATAGAGATGCGGGGGACTGTCTATGCCCTGGAGGCATTGTTAATGTGATGGCATTTACAACTCTTGGCTCAGAGTCTGGATCAGAGCGAGAAGTGCAGTGTCTGCTAAGTTTTCCCTCTAAATCTCTCAATGACACAGCGATGTGAAAAACACAACATAGCGAGAAACATTAAAAAGGTCATCGTCTAATTAGATGACTCGGAATTGATATTAACCACTTGTTATGCTGATTAAACCAGTGCAGATATAATGACACGCCATGCAGTTATCCCCGTCCGTTTAATGTGTTCTGAGGACACTTTAAAGACTTTCAGGTGTGTTTCTTAAACTCCGGGAAGGGCTTTGCTGACTGTGTGCTCTTTTTGTAAGCAGTGCTGTGCTTCACGTTTAATTCTGCATAGTTACACACTCCACACCTGCCTGCCAAGTGCCGAGTGTCATGACTACTGGCCACTGAGCAGTTTCACTGGAGCAAGAAGTTTCCTGAGAGACACTTACTGTGGAGCATTTTAGATTTACTTTCCAGCTGGGATTTTAACCCATTTCTCCCAGTGGAAATAATATGCATTTAATATCAACTATGAATATTAGAGTGAAGTGTGATGCAATGCAAGACTCATACTACTGTATATTACTTATACTATATTTTTGAATCTTTCATTCATGAAATATTTAATTTCTTGAAGTATTATGTGGTTATAAGGCAAAGCAAAAAATACAATACATACATTTAAAGTGGCAAAAGACAACTTCTTTGCTTTATCTCATCATGAAGTAAATGTTGATAGCACAGTGTAATGGGTATAGAATAATGACACCAGCTGCAGTTAGTTTGGTTTCCTTACTATTAGATAAGCAAGGTTTTCTAATAGTAATACTTATAAAATCATAACCCTATTTTTCTTTAATCAACACGGCAAGACAGTGTACACCCAAGTTCATTCTCTCGGGGTTCACAGCAGACTCCCCACTCTGCTGTTGCACATTACTACATGCTACTCTGCGTCTGTTACGCTCACAACTGCCCCCCGTAAAACAATGGCAGGTAGGAACTCAAATTACTCTTGGGCACAGGGGACATGCACTTAATTGTCACGCATATAAATGTATGAATAAAAGAACAATTAGAGTGCTGTAAATGATAATGAAATCATTACTGTAAGTAACAATAAAACTTAATTCTGCAAGTCCAGAATGATACTGTGGAATTATTCCTACTTAAATGTATACAACTTATCATAGAATACTGTACAGCTTAATAAGCAACATAAATAAAACACTAAACGTAGCATGGTAAACTATGTAATTAAAAATACTTAATATACTGATTAAATGAAGATTCACAAGTCTTTGTTCTTACTGGAACCCTGAACAAACCAGTTTCAGAAAGTACATCCATCAGCCTGTATTCAGATGATATGAGCTATAACAGTTTTGACCCGTGCTCCTCAAGCTAAATGCATGTATCTTTAATCAACCCTTTAACTTTGGAACGCCTCACTGGTTTGGATCAGCTGTAAAATCAATCATTACTCGCTCAGTTAACATGCTACACAACAGCGTCCAGACAAATACTTCAGCACCAAACAAAGTCTTTGTTCTCTCGCGGGCCACAGAACGATTATTTAACACAAGTTGTCTTTCTTTCTTCATGGAGGGCTGGTTACAGGAGCAGACCTTGGTGAGCTGGGGTTTCATGATTGCAGTAAATCAAATAAACTCACAGCAGGTCTCTCATGTGGCTGAACAGCGTAGTTCCATCTTGTGTCCTTCACTGGGGTGTTTGTACAGCACACAAGGACAAGCAGCCTCTAACATCTGACTGCTGTTTGTTGAACTTTCAGTCATTTCTTTTTCGGTGCAGATTGTGTGTAAATACATGGGAGAATAAAATGGATAATGCCATAGGTGCCTGATGTATCCTGCTGTGGTCGCTCCTCATGCCCTCAAGTCACAATAAAGAAATATTGGAAACAAAGAAATATGTAATGTGAACATTATAAATGAGCAACAAAGAAAAAATGTTTCATCCCGATTTCTTTTTATCTACTTACCATCTTCCTCCCGTGTCTGGACCACCATCGTTATGACACCGTGCAACACATACTTTTTTAACGCAGCCACTTTAAATTATTCACCACCCTTGCAATTTTCATGAGCTAGGTGATTACATAGTGAAATGGTACTGCGGGCATAACAGGAAAGTATTTCTTCACAGCATTAGCAGCACAGGGGAAAGGCAGCAGAGGACTTCCCAACATGCCAGAAAAAAAAAAAAAAAAAAAAGGGAACATTTTCAAAGATATTCTAATTCAGTTCAAGGCATCTAAAAATGTCTCTCCTGCAAACCTTCTGTTGCAGCTTCTAATGAGGGTCGTGACCTCTGGCTGGGCACATGCAGCAGGAAAAGATTCTTGCGTATGGGGAGTGTGGGAGCAAAGCATGAATAATGGAGATGTGCAGTTGAAGCAGTGCACAGAGGGTCTTCAGTTTGATGGTTTGGTCAATGACTTCAATTGTGCCAGTGGGAACCTTTTCTTTATATGACTGACGTGGATCAAGACCTACTGCATAGTGCTGTGTGATCAGTGGCAGAAGACCGAGCATTAAAGAAGTAAAATGAACAGCCACAAAATATCTGAGGCCAATTTTAAAGATGGAAATTCTCAGTTTAGATGCACTCTTGACTGTAGAGCTCATGGTCAGTTGTTTTGGTATTAGCTTCTAGCACCTCCGATACATTATGTTAATTCAAGGTAAATAAACCAAGTGTAAATAGTGTCATTAGATGCAGTGTCGAGGTGTAGATGGTTTCTGACCTGGACACCAAACTTTGGTGTATATACAAATATACTGTACAGTAGACTGTATATCCTCTGCATGGTCTCCAAAAGAAATCTATTACATACATATAACTACAAATAGAATCAGAAAAACTTTACTTTGTCGGTCACAGAGCGATGGAAACATACAGGTACACGTAAAAAAACGTACGTAATGGCAGTTCTTGTGTTTGATTTTTTTTATATACATCTGTCCTGGCAAGAGGGTTTTTATAATGGCAGCTTGATGGGAGGAGTTGGAATGAGTTGTGATGTGTAATGAGTGCTGCTTTACGTCTAACTGCCTGCGTGTAGACATCTTATAGTGAGGACTGTGGTCCGATAAAGTTGTCTTCTGCGTACTTAAAAAGTGTCAGTTTGTCAGTGTTGTATGTTGTTTGTGTAGATGGAAATGAGAATGGGAGATAAGACACAGCCCTGTGGGACCCCTGTGCTTAAAGCCACACTTTTGGATTTTGCACCACTCTTACAAGAAGTTTTTAATCTGTAGCGCCAGTATTGGGTTGACCTGTAGACAAGAGAGGTGGTTGAGCAGTTAAGTGTGTATGCTCACTGTATAAAGAGCTGAGGAGAAGTCAATAAATAAAATCCTGGTGCAGGAATGAGATGAGACCAAACTTCTGGTCATAGTGTCCGCTCATGTCAGGCAGGCATCAGCTACCCCTCGCTTCGCTTTACAGCCAAACTGGAGTGGGTTACATGCCACACGCTCCGTACATTTACACAGCACAGGTGTTAGTTTGAGCTACTGGCCTGCAGTCATTTGGCCTTTGAACTTTTTTGGTTCAGGTATAATGGTGGACTCTTTCCATGTTTAGGAAAACAAAACTGGAGTCCAGGAGCCACTGAAAGAGCTGGGTAATGACGTCCCCCAGCTGAGTGGCACATTCCCTGATCACTCTGCCTTTGAGCTTGCCCGGGCCGTAGTGTGGGTTTGCTCTGGACAAGATGGAAACCACTTTCCTCGTCTCCACTGTGACCGACGGGGCATGCTGGGGCTCCAGTTGTCTAGTGGTTGCGAGCTATTGAACCTGCTGTTGAATATATTCAGCTGCTCTGCAAAAGAGGTGGGATCAGGCCATTCGATCAGGGCTGGCCTCTGGCGTTTGCCCATCATGGTGTCGAGCCCTTGCCATGCCTCCCTTGCATTTCCAGCGATGAACTTTTCCTCTACTTTATTCTGATAGTGGACTCTGAACTCATTCTCTAACTCCTCTACCTTGTGTCTGTAACCACATAGTTTGGTGGTTTCTTTATATTCAGGCATATTTTCTGATCTTTAGTAACCACCAACTTGTTGTTTGGAACAGCCTAACCACCTGTTTGGATGGGATAACAGTGTGGGCACAATAAGAGATTGAGTCCGTTTGCAGGTTAAGATCAGACTCTGGAAAAACACATCCCAGTCAGTCAGTTCTCAGCAGCCTCTGATTTTCTCCTTTTCCCATCAGTTTTATTTGGATCTGGTCTGTTTAAAGTGTTTGTCTGTGCCGTTGTAGTAAAAGGTGTGATCTGAACAACAAAGGGGTGGGCAAGCCTCCGAAACATAATGCTCTAGATATATCCCCATAACAGAGGTCAAGCATCCAGTCAAGTCTGGTTGGAAGTAGGGTGGTGATTCGTTGAAGTCCCCCAGCAGAAACACGAGGCTGTTCACCGGCCCGGGTGACAGCTCTGTTGTAACAGACCGGGATGCACTCTGCCGCTAGATTGTTATTAGGCCCATGGACAGAGCTAATATCCCAGCAGTGAACTCGCAGGGCAGGTATAGGCAGTGTCTGCAGCACTCGATCTCTCTCACTGTGTCGTTGGCTGCCCATTTGTTGTTTTCCGTGAAGCCACAGTAAAGAGGTATGATATTAAAGCCATCGAGATGTGTATCAGTTATATCCTCCGACAACCATGTTTCTGTATAACAGATGAGACTAGTTTGCTGATAGTCAGAGTCGAAGTGGATGAGTGCGGGAAGTTCATTCATTTTATTAGATCAGACATAGATTATTAGACACACTGTCTCATAAAATATATACATGGCAGATAATGGTAGCTCTCAGTCCATTTCTGACTCCTTATCTGGACCCTCTTTTCCTGTGAATGCGCTAATGTCTCTGCAGCAGATGGTGAGGGATCGGAACAAGGAGGGAAGTTGACCGTACAGATCTGCATTGCCGCTGGCAGGCCTGAGCTTTAGCAGGTCACAGAGTGAAAAAGTCCTGCATAGCACTCACTGCTGCTCGTTTAGCTTATTGCTTTGAGCGCAAAGGAAAAAATGATGGTGACTCAAATGATCCCATTGACCCCATTTTGTAGTAATTTGGTTCAACACATATTATTTAGGAATATGCACTGGGTGAGATTTGAAAAGCAAGGTAATAATGCAAGACCCGCCTCCAGGAAGTCACTGGCCTGGCCAAAAAATAGTTCCACCATATCATGTCCTATAAAACCACAACTTGGCATTAGTACAATTCTGTTATTGTAGGGATGAAACAAAACAGATATAAAATGTTAATAAGTGAGCTTTAGAGCTGCTGCCTGGCTTTTTTATTTCTTTTTTCTTTTTTTTTTAACCTTTGGACAAAGCCTGGCAAGCTGTTACCAGTCTTTATGCTAAACTAAGCAACTGCCTGCTGACTGTACCTTCATATTCACTGTAGAGACGCGAGAGTGCTATCACCCCTCTCATCTTACCTGAGTGGATAAGTGTATCTGCCAAAATGTCGCACTATTCCTTTAAACCCTTGTAATTTGAGCTGAATTACTGGTGCATATTCCGACGTGGATTTGTGAAAAATCAGGTTACCGCAAACCAACTGACACACAATTAATATAAAACTGATATGTGTGTTTGGATCAAAATGCTACCTGACCCTTGCAGCGTATTAGTATGCATGGCGGCGTGAGAGCACAGGTTAGAAAAATGAGTGCTTGAGACGGAGCAGTGGTTAGAATTCAAAAGAATTAAGGACTGTCAGCCGTGCTCCGTCGGGCTTGGGGAGTCCTTAAATCTCGCGGGTGAGGCGATCCGTCTTTGTCTGCACCCTCAACAAGGGAAAGATAGATGCTTTCAATAAATGTGGTCTTGAGAAATCTGCAGGAAATGATTAAGAGTGATAAATGGGGACAGAGGATTTTTTTCAGGAGCAAGTTTCGTGTGATAGCCATTTATGGCATCAACGGCAAAAAACAGGCTTTTTCAAAGCACGCGGTGGCAACAGCTTAAGCAATCTCTGTAAACTCTCACCACATTTCTGCATGTGTCTTTGAAGTAGGCAGGGAGAATACTGTCTTTTGGAGCCATTATCTTTAAAAAACCTGCGCTGACAATAATAAGAGGTCTATGATGAATGTTTCATTGAGTGAAAAAAATCTCTCAGCTAATTAGGCATCAATTTGTCACATTCTTAAAAAGCACGAAAAGTGAAAATAGTTTTTTTTTACCTAGACCCTGACAATCAGCAAGCTAATAAAAAAGAACTAATTCTCACAGAAGTTGGACACAAAATGCACGGGGCAGCTGACAGCGTGAGTGTCTGTTAGACTGTGTGTTTTTTTAGCTCTGCTGGCATTTCTTTGCACATAATGAGGTGCTAAGGAACGGGAGCTAACTCTAAACGCAGCTAGGCATGAAGGGAAGCAGACAGACCCTGTATTCCCTTCTAGTGTTCAAATGGAGCCTTTGTTAGTGAGGACGGATGCCTGTAGGGGCCGTGTTTGTCACATAGTCTCTGTGTTCCCTTAAAAGAGATCAGACTAACTCTGAAGAGACGGTAGAGAGACCAAACTAAGCTGTCAAAACCTCCAGAGAAAGCACAGTACCTGTAGCGGAGAAAGCGTTATCAAAGCAAGTGCTCCACTTAAGAGGATACAGGTCTGCTTTTAATGTACTTTCCTGCTGATGTATCGTGTTCTTTCTTTTTAGATTTCTTTTTTTTATTATCAAAAAATTCCTTTGGTTGCTGCGGTATTAAAGCATATTTGATTGTCACTCTCTCATCGGGTGTTGTTTTAAATGCATTGGTATTTGTAGCACGTAACATGGAAAGGATCTGTCTACATGAGCATGGCGTCTTCCGGGGTTTTGACAGTGTAAAAACTGCGGAGAGGATCCAGAAAACATATGCCCTCCTTCAGCCTTCAGGGGAAAGGCGCTTCTAGGGGATGTATTAATTCTCCAGCCAGATAGCTGGGCTTGATTGATTCAAAGTCTATTCTTAGTTGGCATTTAGCTTAGCTCTAAATGATTTTCAGCTCGAACTGCCTCTCTGGCCCAGCCGGCCTCTCTCCTCCTCTATTTCCCCCCTTTTTGTGTTTCTGTCTTTCTCCCTTAGTGCCCCCCCATCACCTCATCCTTGCTGTCTTGCTCCCTAATTACATCTCTTTCGCCTTTCTTTATTTCCTTATGCCCCCTCTCCTCCCTCCATCGCTCCTAATTCCTTGGTGTGAAAAAAAAAAGCTGAGATCGAGAACAGCTGCCCGCTGCCCAGGTGTAGTCGGCTCGCGTTGCGGGGCTGGACGAGCTGCTTCTTAGCCGGCCCGTCGTGACCGTGCCACTCTCTCGCTCTCTCCTCTTAGAAGTTTGGGGAGAAACAGCTCTCCCAGTCAGCTTCACACAGAGGAGATACAAGGTGGAATTCTCAACGGAAGGAAACTTTTGCACATTTGCAAAAAGGTCACGGGTTTCTGGCACGTTCATAAAGTTTTTCTTTTTCAGCCTTTTTAGGAAATGAGCTGTGCTGCTAAAAATGAATGCTGCTATTAGATGCATCAGCCACTGTGGGAGACAATGGCAATGAGGCAGAAGCCTTTAAAAGCTTAAAAAGTTGGCTTCTGACCGTGCATGTCTGCATTATGTCAGTGTGTCCAGTCCCACAGCCAAATGGATGGAGTGACTGACCGATATTGGCACCTCTATAGAGCCCCGGTGCTAGTATGGCTTAAAAAAATCAATGTGTTAACAGGTTCATGCTGTCTTTGGTGGCTAAGACCAGGGCTGTAGAACATTTTCATTACAATTGGGTTAAAGTATTATTTCATTATTTAATGTGTAATGTGACACTAATGAAGCGATCAAATTATGTTTGGGGGTTCGGGATTTTACATATTGAAATGGTGACATTAAGACGTTAAGATGTTATTACTGCAATGCTTAAAACATCAGATTAGTTTCTGACTATTTCATTGGAGTTGTATTATCATCTGAATACATGACAAGGAAATTACTAACTGTTAATACTAATGCACAGCTGATTGACTGATTAGCCAGAGGCAGCCTTCATAACGCCGTGTAAAGCAGCAGGAGAAAAGGCAGTGAGATGGATTTCAAATTGTTCAGTCTGAAAAAAAAAAAAAAACAACAACCTACCAACCAACTCATGACAGAAACGCTGACGGATCTTTGAAAAATATTGTAAAGCGGCTCAGTTGGCCGGTTGTTATGGATGCTGAATGATCACTGACTCTCGGCATACCTGCCCCAGTCTGCAGCTGACGAAATGACAGGTTTTCAGATCGGCTTTAGCGATGACCGCGTTTTTACGAGTGAAATAACATCAGCTAACACGTTCTGAGTGAGATTCACTCGGCTGGTTATCGTGACCACTAATTAATGTGACCCGAACCTCTGAGGAAAATTCTACATATTCATGTGCACTGTGCACAAACACTGTGCTTACCACATTTAAGAAGATAAATGAATGCCTGGGAGTTTCTCACTTATGCTGATGGCATCTCCTCCAACCTTCCTGTGCCACTGGCAGCAGGCAAGTGCGCATTACTGGGAGAGGTATAGATTTTGACACTATAGCACTTTGCTTGATTCACTCAATTTTATTCACTATTGATTTTTAATACTCACTATTATTTAAATTGTGTTAATTCATTAAAACTACCTAAAGGAGAGCAGCCTGTGGTAAAACCCAGGTCCAGCTCTGAGCTCCGACTGCCTGTCAAAGGAGAGGTTAATAGTTACGTGAAAGAATAAATTGAGAACCAAAGTAAATCATTATGTTACGCAGGAACTAGAAAAGTTCTAGGAACTGAAAATAGCCAGCCTCGTGTAGCCTCCCTTGTCACTGATGGCACGGACGTGCAGTGATGCATATCGCAGCTTTTCCCAAGTGGGAGGGAGCTGGAGGGGCTCTCGCAGATGACCACGACTCGGCACGGCTTGGCTATGAACATCACAGCACGGGGCTCGGCTACCCCGAGCCCCTGGGAAATGGTGCTCAATGGTATCTTGTCATGACCCTGGAGAACACACGATGAAGACTGGCTGGAGGTCACGTGCGTCATTTCTGGACAGCAGCACAGCTCTGAAGTAGCAGCATTCTTGCTGTTAATACTCATCGCTGGAAGGCGACTGGTCTCTGTCAGCTGCTCCTACTTGTTGCAGTGGTAAAGAAACAAAGCTAACAAAGACACTGCACACGGACACATGGTTCTGTCATTCTGCCAATGTTTCCTGTAAAATCTACACATGGCTATAATGGTATGGTCAGGATTAGGCAACTGAAACACTTGATCAGATTAGCATTAAAACATTGTTATGGTTGATAAAAACGTTATTTGTTGGTCTGTTAGGGGGAAGAAATAAAGAGGTCCCTTTTTTTTCAAGGGGTTTGGTTCTATGCATTCACATAATATCACATTGAAATTAAATCCAATATTAACATGCAATTGACTCAGATAATTAAGGATTAAGTGGCTTTACTAAAGTGGCAACAACCCACTAAAAATATGCAACATGATAAAAGAAAGGCTTCATTTCCATTTGGCTGGTATGACTGCATGGCTATTGTGATACTGCATGAATGCTCCAACGTCAGAATACCGGTGCTGCGGTGGTGACTTGAGGCAATAGGCAAGATGAGGTATACAGTATAAAAGCGGGGTCCGCACTTATGCCATTCATCATCAACCTCTTGTTTCTTGTGGAAACGTGAGGCTCTGAAAGGTCATTTTCCATTTAGACCGAGGAGGTCGGGGCCGGTATCACTCTCAATGGTAAATGGCAGTGGGTTCCCAAACGGAATGGACTCTGCTGATATTTAGCTCAGGCGCGGAGTCATTACCAGGTCGAGGTCAGACTAAAAACAAGGCCACAAACACCCACGCACACACACACACACACAACTTATTTAGGTGGTAAAAAAACATAGTATACAGTGTGTGTAATGCATCTGATTTAACATCTAATATGATTTACTGTTTGATCAGCCTCGCAGAAAATTAATTTTAAGCGAAAACAATCGTCGATAATGGGAGATGGAGCTCTTAACACTAAGAAGTGATTGCCTGTGAGGTCTGCGTTACTGTATTATAAAGATGCATCAGTGAGACTATAAATCATTTATGAATCATATCCCTGTGCAGTAAAACCCCATGCATTTTACCAGGATATTTAATACATGTGCTTAGGTGTCCAGGAGCTTCATGATAATTACAATAACAGTAATACTTCCTACAGCGTCCATTTGTAATTTATGCAGCCTGTCAGTGCTGTTCACTTTTATATAGGTCATTCTGAGTGGCTGATTTATGAAAGCTCCAAGCGAAACTTCTTATCTGTCCAGTTTTATACCTCCATTAGGCCCTCTTTGGGTGTTATTGATGGGTCTGCAGAGATACATCATTTATGTCACTGCCTCTGACATGAGTCCTCTAGATCAAAATCTTGGGCCAAGGCGTTGCATCTCCACTTCCTCCAGCAGCCATGTCTGTTTGTCTCCCTCCCTCCTCCTCCTTCCTGCCTATCTATCTGTCCCCCGCTCTCTTTTTCCTCTCCACTAGTTTATAAAGATGTATGGAGATTAAGTGTCTTGGATGATAACGGTTTTTAATGTCCAAAAGTAATATACAGCTCTGATGTGGCTCGCCAAAATGGACACAGCTGGCCGACAAACTTCAAGTCCCAAACGTGCATTACAATATTTGGCACATGCTGGTTGGTTGACAAAGCCTTAACAGTAGGGGTCGCTTTAATTACACTCATTCACTGGAATGAATGACAAAACTGTATTGATTTGGAGGATTTTAATTGTATTTGTTGCTCAACAGCTCAGAGTTTGTCGCTGTTTTAAAGACCCCGTGACATGGAAATCGGTGCTTAATTCACAAGCGTGGTCTTGTGAGAAATAAAGTGGTAATCGATGCTGTCCAAATGCTCAGTCGCTTTGAGCTGCTGCACGGTACTTGATGAGGTGGAAGTATACAGAAGACTTGACTGTTTCCAAAGAGATTTCATCACCATGCTGATTAATTACAGGTACGCCTTTATTGGAATGACAAGCACGCAAACCTGTGGTCCATACACACGGTAACACTTTACTTCAACCAACCCCCATTTAACTATTATAAGCAGTGCAAAACATCTAATTAATGGTTTATAGCACAATATAATGTAGTTGTAATCAGAATCAGCTTTATTGGCCATGTATGCGTACACATACAAGGAATTTGACTCGGTTTTTCCGTTGCTCTCAATGTACATACACAGAAATAGACAAATAAACAAAAAACAAGGACAACCAAGGTAAGCATAAGCATGTAACTGTTATGTGCAAATATAAACATAAATATATATACAAAGTATATATATCAACATAAACACAACAACAATGAAATGGAAAAATAGTGCAAAGATGCCTGTATAAATGTGAAGAGATTGATTGACAGGATACTTTATATACATGAGGCAGGTGGAATATATATATATATATATACATATATATATATTATAAGAAGAAGAAGCGGTTATGGTAGTTTTGGCCTTCAGTGCTCTGTAGTGCCTACCAGAGCAGAGAAGTTGGAACAGGTTGTGTCCAGGTTGTGATTGTGTGCTGGTCTCCTGAGCTGGAACAGGAAGTTCATCCTCTGCTGGGCCTTTTTTAGTGTTGGTGGGATCCTCCTGTCCACTGTCAACTCCACAGTTTTGAGCTTGTTCAGCTCCAGGTTGTTCTGACCACATCAGAGGGCGAGCTGCTCAGCCTCCCGTCTCTGTCATCTGTGAACTTCTGGAGTTTAACAGAGGAGTCTCCTGAGGTGCTGTCGTTGGTGTAGAGGGAGAAGAGCAGTAGTGAGGCACACATCCCTGGGGGGGCGTCGGTGCTGATGGTCCGTGTGCTGGATGTGATGTTCCCCAGCCTCCTCTGCTGCCTCCTGTCTGTCAGGAATTTTGTCATCCACTGACAAACGGGAGGCTGGCACAGTGAGCTGGGAGAGTTTGGGGTGAAGGCTTTCCAAGATGATGGTGTTGAACGCAGAGCTGATGTCCACAAACAGGACCCTTGGGGAGTCGAGGTGTTGCAGCAGGTGGTGCAGTCCCATGTTGACTGCATCATCCGCTGACCCGTTTGCCCAGTAGGCAAACTGCGGGGGTCCAGCAGGGGGCCTGTGATGTCCTTCAGCAGGGTCAACATCAGTCGCCCCCAACCCAGGTGACTGGTCTGTAGTCATTTAATCCTGTGATGGAGGATTTCTTGGGGACCGGGATGATGGTGGAGCGTTTGAAGCAGGAGGGGACTTCACACAGCTCCAGTGATCGGTTGAAGATCTGCGTGAAGATGAGCACCAGCTGGTCAGCACAGACTTTCAGGCAGGAGGGGGACACACCGTCTGGGCCTGGTGCCTTCCTGATCTTCTGTCTGTGAAAGAGCACACTCACATCCTCTTCACAGATCCTCATGCAGGTGGGGGGTCGATTGGGAGAGGTGAGGAGGTGGCCGGGGGTGTAGGTGGTTGTCTGATGTCAGAGCAGTTGGGGGCGTGAAAGTGGGCCGATCAAACCTGCAGTAGAACACATTCAGGTCGTCAGACAGCCTCTCCACACTGACACAGGGTCGTTGGCTGAAAACCTGTTTTCCAACTTCTCAGTGTAGCTCCTCTTTGCTTCCCTGATCTCATTTGTCAGTGTGTTTCTGGCCTGGTTGTACAGGATTCTGTCCCCACTGCTGTAAGCTTCCTCCTTGGCCTGACAGAGCTGCCTGAGTTTTGTAGTTAACCAGGGTTTATTGTTGTTGTATGAGCAGAAGGTTTTAATTAGTTGGTTTTAGTCGTAAGCAGATATAAGGACATTTGTAAGTGTTCATTAATGTACTGTATTTGTCAACAATTATAACTTCCCATATAAAGAAATACTTGAAATTATTACAGCTGTACTATATTGTAATTAATTCTGTTTTTACACCACAGGAGGAGTTATGGTTCAGTACAATTGCATTAATACATGCTTATGTCGACTTACAACTACATTATAGTGTGTTATAAACCATCTATAACATGTTTATAGACAGCCTATAAATGCTAAATTGGGGTTGGTTAAAGTAAAGTGTTTTTGTAATAGTAACATCTTTGTTTATGCATTACAGCTTCTGTCCCTCAGTTCACTGCCTTCAGCAAAGAGTGAGCAAAACCATCACATCCCTAAATGCAGTTTACAAGAGCTTACCAGTGTTTTTTTGTTATATGTATGTCAATTAAATCCATATTAGGTACACTTCAGGTCACTAGGTCACTTACTGTTGACATTTTCCAAAGCATACCTTAAGGTTAAGACTAATTCACCACCTTCTAGATGGCCAGTGGTCTCATGTATATCGAGTGCATTCGTACAAAAGCTGCCGGAGATTGGCAATCCAGTTCAGCAGACATTAAATTGCCTTCTTTTTTTGTCAGAAGGCCCAATACTTATGTGAATCATCCGCTGAACATTTTTTCATGGCAAATTTCATTGCATTCATGACCTTCTTATGTTTTGTATGCAGTCATTTCGGTTAATGGATTTAAAAGCAGGCAACTTCCAAATCCTGGGTGTTGGATTTTAGTGTGTGTACCGGAATAGTGTATTTAAACAGAACATGTAATGCAATTTTACAAAACAACAACAAAATCTAAATAAAAAAAATAAAATATGGGCAACCAATGCATGATGGTGTGATTGATTACTAGTTATAGTACAGTAAAATGTCATACCCTGCAAGTTCGCTTTGTGTCATCCATGACAATCATGGAAGGGTTACCAGGTATTAACCCTTACGTAAACTATGTACCGTACATGTCTGTATAAGTACAAATGTATATATGCATTTGTATATACGTAGCATGTGTGGATACAGACACTTTTCTACAGAATTGATATTGATTCACCTCTGATTGTTAATTTTGGGACATATTTGATAAGATTATGGTGTGCAGATACCTTTTGAACCTGGTAGTTAAGAATTGGTATGAGCTGATATTCCATCTAACTGCTGTACAGGTAGCAGTTTGCTACCTCTGGTTGACACTGTCAATAAAGTGTGTTCAAACCACAGCTATTGTGCACAAAGTGACATAATAGCCCAAAATCTGCATTGTCCCATGCTACTTTGAATTTGGTTTGGTTTTTTGGCAATGTTACGAGCTCCCCTCTGGATGCTCTGCCATCTTTGTACTTAACATCGCTTCAAACGCATCTCACTGACAACATGTGAAAAATAGGATTTCAGCTTTAAAACAAGTGTGAGAAACTATGCAACCCAAGAAAAAAAGGGATTAAATAGGAATGTGGGCAACGCTTGCCTATAAGAACCCTGGATTGAAAAAGGAGCCTTGGACTGCATAACCGGCAGAAAGTCTTCAAACAGAATATGGTTCTTTTGTAAACTGAGGTGTTGGATGTAGTTGAATGTGCTCCAGTCTTCTGCCGAACGATAGCTCACCGTTTTGTCAGAAATCATTATTGTCAGCATCTCATCAGTGTTCTTTGATATCATAGACTTACAGCAATGGTTTCTAGGAGCTAAGTACTTTCAGTATATTAGACCCATTTATGAATGTCACAAATACTGACTTTACAGTTTTTGATGCACAAGTGCATACTCTGTTGCTACATGATATATATGAATTTTTAATTTAGCACAATTCTTCAACAAACTACTTTGAAGAGCAGTTTCAATTATTTCTTTTATTCACAGTGTCAGAAACAGTGCTCCTCTGAAGAGAACAAGCATGCAGAAACACAGCAAACACACCCAGCTATTAGATGCCTACTTATGATGGATTTCCCCTCTGAAGAACATGGCCCATTATCCTGACTCTGAGTGAACATACAGTCACTCTGCCAGATAATTGAATGTCTTGCGGGCTGTCCCTGCAGGAGAGACTGAAAACCAGTGTTTGCATAATTCTGGCAGACAATAGTGACTCAGCATTAGAAGATATTGTCACAAGCATCCTCCAGTGATGTAAAGGGACAAAAGAATAAAGGCATATTGACACATTCACTGTACTTTTACGGAATATAATGAAACTACTGGTGATGCAGAAAGCTTGTCTGCACTGCAGAGTGGGCAATGTATACATTACGTAAGTGTTTAGAGCCCGGCAATTTGCTCATACAGCTAATTTAGCCACCATTTGAAAAACAAGCTGTAAAGGAAAACCACAGGGGTAACATGATAATTGTGGATGTGCCATCTTCATCAAGCCCCCTCTGGAGCCTTTACAGGGTCTCCACCCTCTTACTCAGCTGCCCAAGGAAATATTAACTCACTGATACTGCAGCACACTTACTAAAACAGCAAACTGCTAATTGTCAGATTTGTTCACATGTCAGCGTATTCTAAATAGGGCTCACGGAGGGGGGAAAAAAGCTGCCAGCGCAGCCGAGGCAGGGCTACAGTGGCCGTAGGACCGCTGGTAGCTGTGGGCCATAGCGGGGGCGGCCGATCTTGAACAGCCCTCTTCACAACCAGCATGACTCTGAACAATGCAGGGAAGTGGAGAGAATCACTGAGCAGTCAGAAGTAGTGAGAACCCTGTTTCTTTTTTCTTTTTTTCTTTTTTTTTAACGTATCTTTGTTTCCTCCCCTGGGGGATTAAGTCCTTGAGCATTGAATGGCACAGACTTGTTAAACCAACGCGCTTTACTGAACCAGAAGAGGCTGCAGAGAGGAGCTGTGAATCTATCAACCCTTTCTTTGTCCAGAGGCATCACAAAACACCACGGCGTTAAGAGCCATCAAGGCTGAGCATGGATAAAAAGGAGCGATATACCTATAACTGTTTGTTAAATACAGAACACTTGCTCTTTGTGAATTTTAGTTGTCATTTGCGGCACATTTATTTACTATAAATGACAAGAAATTAATTAAAATAATATAAATCATAATAATAGCATATAAGCACTGTCCACTATCCATTTCAACTAAATAATCTTAACCAAAGTTATGTTGCGGCCACCATAAGTTTCATTCAGAACTGTTAATTACTTTAATTTGCTGCTCAAGAGCAAAAACACTGTGATAAGTGATGGCGTCCGCTGTCTCTGTGTGCGGTTGTGTTTACACACAGTTTCCAATAAAGGCCTAGATCTGGCTTAGGGGATCCATCCCAGTGCTTTTCCCTTTAATAAGACAAGAAGGATGCCAATTATGGGTCCTTTGCTACAGACTCAACTCCCAGACCTCCCCTTTAAATTGGACGCTTGAGCTGTCGGCGTGTGCAGAATGCCTACCCCGTCCGAGCTCTCGTGTCCAAGTTTCACAAAGAAGGGGGGGGGGATAGACAGGAAACCGGTCTTGCAGGCGTACAACAGACAGAGGAGGTAATGGATCCTTATAAACAGGATTAGGAGGACACAGACAAAATGGAAGGGGGGGAGTCATCATCTATCACATTGGAAGTGATTTGTTGGTGGATGTTTGAATTTGCTCCATAGACTATGTGCTATGTGTACAGAAGTTTATATGGGGATGTAACAAAATGACTGAAGCTCTACGATGCTTAAGTTTGTATGTTACTGTGAAGGGAAATTAAATGAAAAAAAAGGTTATGAAGGGACTGCTGCATGAATTGGCACATCATATCCGTGGCCACATCCTCAAAGGCTATGAGATGTCTTACCTTAGAATGTTTACTCTCTTGCTATGCTGTCATAAGCTTTTACATTTCAATTGGAATTTCAAAGACTTTTTTTTTCACTGCTAGCATTCATGGGTGACCTTCAGTAGAGTCCCAGAAGCACTGGGAATGAATGAATCATACCTGTGTTTACCAGAACAAATACTCAGCAACATGTTCTGCATAGCTCTACCTGATTCCCTCTGAAAAGCTGAGAGGAAAATGGACAACATAGAAAATACTTTTGATTACAGAAGATTAAAACTCCCAGTATGCTGTCGTCCACCAGCAGGTCACTTCAGCCTTTGGTAACATGCTTTCATACAAATCTCAAGTATTTTCTTGTAAGCCTCGGGTAATCAGACACTTTTGCCGTTCTATATGCACTTTAAATGATGTCTTGTTTATGTACCTGAACTGTGTGTTATAGTGACAAAATATTGTTCTTAATTTTGTAGAGCTTTTAAAAACTGTTACAAAGTGTTTTACAATTAACAGATCAATTAAACTGAATAGAATTGGATAAGAAAACAGTGACACCACAGTCCCAATTAGGTTAATGCCCATAGTGATACGTTTGATGAGTAACAAATACAAGCACATCAATAAATTAAAGCATATTATTATAGGTGTATCTTAGGAGGAGATTTTAATGTACCGATTCTGCCAGCCTGCGTCTGTAAGAGAAGTAACAATAGACAATAATAGTAAGAGTAGGGACATCAGCCTACTTAAAGTTGCTGGAGAGTTTCACCAATTCTTGTTGATTTTTTCACCATGGTAACAGTTCCCCACTTTGGTCCAGGATGAAGTGTCTCAACAACCATTGGCTGGATTAACATGAAATTTTGTACAGACATTCATTGTCCTTAAGAGGATAAATTATAAAGACTAATGACATTCCTATCCTCAGCTTTACATTGCTGACGTTAGAATTTAGCTCAAGGCACCACTGCTGTTTGTTTGTAACCGTTCACAAAAACTGAAGAAGTAGGCCTGAGTTTTGTCTGGCAGGCAAACCCATGGCCAGTCCGGTCAACCAATCTGGTCACCTTTCTCTCACACAACAACAGACAGGGGGTTCCTGTCTGAGGATCAGCTCACAGGTTCATAAGGAACTGAAAGCTCAGAAATGTGCAGGAGCCAGGTTATAGACTTTAGGTAACTAGGAAGAGGGGGGTCATACAGTATGACCCAGTCTTAAGTCTAGTTAAAAGCTTTAGCATTCTGAACACACTTCCTCATCTCTTTGATGTGAACACAGCCACACATCAGTCAAGCAAAGATTAACATAACACAATAATACTCCACTGTGTTATCGAACGTCAGTATTGATCAAGTTTTTGCGATACAGCGCATACATCTGGATCAACCGTAAGGAAGTGGATTCTGCTGCAGGAGCTGTTAGTTTCTGTGGAGGTTATAATGCTGTTTGCTGTTGTGACCACTGGAATTCATTGTACCTGCTGTGATTCTAATCTCACTACAGCTGCTGTCTTCTCGCTGAGACACAAGCTGGAAACTGTTGAGAGTGACCAGTGAAACCTACAGGGGCTGCGTATTTGACACTTAAAAGAAAAAAAATTCAGCTTATTAACCCTTAATGGCTAGGGTTAAATAGGAATCCTTGAAGTGCACTTTTACGCTCAAGTCCAAGACTTTGTTTATCAGACTTTAACTGGGGATAAATGATTAGACATCCACTTTTTTACCAATTTCAGTCCAGTATGATT
Organism: Lateolabrax maculatus; assembly: GCA_031216445.1. Lineage (NCBI taxonomy): Eukaryota > Metazoa > Chordata > Actinopteri > Acropomatiformes > Lateolabracidae > Lateolabrax > Lateolabrax maculatus. The sequence continues at coordinate 26,928,084 of CM062204.1, forward strand.
TGACTGAAAGGTAAAACTATGTATGATCAGCATAGAAATGGAAGATGTCATGTCTTCTATGTGACCATGAAGCGCCACACACAAAAGAAATGTGTAAAAAAAATATGTTTTATGTAAGAATTTTCACTTTTTGGGTTTTCTTATAATAAGCCAGCCACATACATGGTGTTGGTGTGGTCCCTTCAAGAACTTGGTTAGAAATCTGATATAATAGTACAAAGCTGAAACAGGATCAGCCGACCCAGCAGCAAAGATCAAAGCACTGGCTGTGTAGGCCCAATTCTTTATATCAGACTGCATCAAGAACACAGAGGGCTGTTAAAACAGGACAGAACAAATACAAACCAAACAACACTGATCATTGAGTGTGTGCGCACCACATCGACCTGTCCTAGTCCCGCCGCACACTCCTCTGAGCTGATCCAAATGCCAACATGTTTTCAGTATGTAGACAGTGTTACCAGGAAAGATTAGAAGACGGATGCACTCTGCCCAAAACCCTGTTCGTCAAATGCGGGGCGAAAAGGCTTATCAGAACAGGTCAGCTATCTACAGGGCCTATACAGGCTCCAAAATTATTCATTTGATATACGCTCTCTCTGTGGGGAGTCAGCACAGTTTTATATGTAAATCCATTTGAAAATGTATCGGCAGAGTTTTGCTGTCTTTTTGCTATTGTGGTCTTTGCAGTTAGTAGACACAATAATAAGAAAGAAGAAAAAAAGGTCAGAGAAACACAGCGACTTTGTAAAACTAAACAGAAAAAACGCAGATTTTTTAATTATTCATTTGTTATAAACAGCCAATTTAAAAAGGTAAAACTGACAGCACAGTATACATATAAGTTTGTACAGGGAGTGTTGAAACACTTGAACGTATAAACAGTTCTAACTGCAGACATGATGGCTTTTCAGAATATGAGAAATCTATTATTAATGATTTACTCGCTTACATGAAAACATTATTCATTGATTTTAATGGAATTGAATGTTGACACATACACCTTATATCAGGTGAGGAGGAAACTGTTTTCCTTTAGCAGTTGACTAATAGTGCACATCCCTATTACCCTCCAAAGGGTTGTAGCTCTTGCCCTGTGGTTTCTGATGCAGATCACACCGCTGTGTCCAGCTATGTGGTGAGAGTTAAGGTGTTAGCGTAGCTTTAAGTAGCTTTAATTAGTCTGAACTCATTTTCATCCTTTTTTTGGTACATGATTCATGCACATGCAAAACTCTCTCAAGGGCCAACATTTGTTACAGGATGAACTCAACCCTGGAAACAATATATTTTTAAAACAATTAATAATGTGTTTGATTTTCTGTCCCGTGTCCTTGATTATGCATCATAAACATTTACAGACTAGATTCTGGTAAGCATGTTGGATTAAAATAATTAAACAGAATAAAAACATTAGTTTTTATCCACCAATAAAGCTATTAGAACCTGTAAAGTCTTTAAAAAGTCGGTCTTATTAGGAAGTGGAACTGAAAGGAACAGTATAAGATACAACACATGTTTCATTTTAAATAATAATGCTCATATCTTAGCATGCTAAGCATGTTCTACATCAGCAGTTCAAGTCTGAAAAAGAAAACGGCGCTCTTAATTCAACTGTGTTGAAATTACACTGGAGGTAAGTTCTCCAGTACCTTCCAAACCCTCGCCTCCATGCTCCCAAAACTCAATTTCACAAAAGTATGAGATATTGATTCCGTACAGATGCAGCCATGTCTGAGCTGTTACATTAGGACTTGGTTAATCTCAGGCCTAGAGAGAACTGAATGTGGCAGCATTAGCCATAAATCTACACCTCCCCTACACCTGCAAAAAAATCCTCCTACTGTAGCCCCACACTGCTGATGTATTAAAAGCAACCAGGCGTAAACATCTCTTGATAGACTTGGGGGAGTGCGAATCAAACTTCCTTCTTGTTCAGTATGTAAAATCACAAACCCAATGCAGCTTGTGACACACTAGACGGATCTGCATCATTGAACAGAAGCAGCTGAAACACTTAAATTCTCTGCAGGGGGCGACCTTTATGACCTCTGAAAAAACAGAAGTTTACCCTAGCACTGCAACATAAATGGCGGCCTTATCATGTGTGTTCAGACTCCTTTAGGTAACAATTTTAATAGGACGGTAATGTCATCTGGAGTTTATAATGGACAGCTAATAGAATAACAAGCCTGCCCTGTTGATCCTGATGCATAATAATAGGCCTAGATGTTCCATATTCAGTAAGCAGCAATAATTGCATTACCAATCTGCTCATTAGGGGACTCACAGACTACCCTTGGTCTCACTTTTTAAGTGTAAAAGCGTATTCAAATTAGAGCAACCACTCCAGACAGCAAGATGCCTTCATCTAATACTGTGGCATCCCTACCACGCTGCATGCCTGCCTTTCAAGGGGAAGATGATAGAGCCTATAATCTATCACAGAGAATACTAACCACTTTCCCCCAGCAGAGTTGAAGAGGTGAACTATTTTCCCCCAAAGGGATCTTTTCAGAAGGCTTTAATATGGATGAAAACATTCATCTTTTTCTGGGCGTTGCATGAGGATATCGAGGATATCGATTTGGCGGAACAGAATGGACAGTCATACTGAGGATGTCCTCTAAAGCTGCAGACATTTTTCCTGTCGGTTCCGGCTGCAGTGCCAACAGGGAGGATTCCTCAGAATACTGAGCGTGTTTCACGACAAAGCAGGGTTAATTAAAGCCTCGCACTGACGATTGTTTTTTATTAATGAGAATGTAGATAAGTGAGACCCCCTCAGCGTCTTGTAATTTGTAAAAGGTAGAGGGGGGTGGTATGGTATGACTTCCACTGTCTCTGTGTTCACACCCGAAGTCAAAATCCCTGATTAGCCCTCCCGCTCTTAATTACTGGGGCTTCTCTGCATTGGAACTGGCTGCTAGAGTTCTGGCAGCTTTGAACTGTTTTGCGTGTGCGTGAGAATGCACGTGCAGAAGAGAGGCAGCAGGAAAAGAGAAAGAGAGAGTGAGAGTGCAAGCTAAGCCCCGGCCTAGGCTGGAGTCAGATGGAATCCATGCAGCTCATTAGCAGTATTTCTGTTCTTGAACAAAAGCAGAGGCTAAAAAATATTGTAATTGATTTCTATGCCGGCTCACCCAGCCTTCTTTTAATGAATAATTACTTCAAATGAGCACTGAGCAAAGAACTGAGGCAGGGTGACTATTTTTATATGGAGCTTTCATTTATTTCATTATTTTATCGCTCCCCCCTTCTCCATGCGTCCGCTGACAACGCAGCTGAACAAGTGACACAGATCCATCTATCACCGCGGCGCTGATAAACGAAGCAGAGAGAACGTGCTGCAGCTAAATGTCAGAGGAAGACATCAAAAAATACAAGCCAATTAGTGACTCTCCATTGATCTCCCTCTGCTCGGAGGCGGACAAAGGCTCGGACACTTCATGACAGTAATACTTTCTGTTTTGCAGAGTAAAGTTGCCAAGAAACATTTCTGTGCCTCTACATTAGTTTGCTGATGTCAAAACCATGCAGCTCAGAGGCTTTGTTTCCGAGATCTACCTACTGTAAGTATGCAAAACACACAGAGGTCCCATTATTTATGCTGCAGCAGGGGCACTGCTAGATGTTGTTCATCAGCCTTGTAAAAATGGCTATATAAAGGGGACCATGGAGTCAGATTTTATACATGCAGATTTCAGTTTTTATATCTTATTGTATAAAAAGGAGATATACTGGAATTATTATTGATTAACGACCGTGTTGCTTGTGGAAATGGTTAAATGTCACCTGCTAATTTTTTGGACCTCATGTGTTTTCCTGCCTGATCCCACCTGATCCATATTCCATACCTGCTTGTAAGTACACATGGCCCATCATACTAATGCTAAATGTGTCTTTAACACATCTTGAAATGACAAGTATCATATCAAGCCCTAAAACTGTGACATGCCCCCCAATCTTTCTTTTTGATTAACTTATATACTAGAATTGAACATAAATCAAAGTCAAGGCAATTGAGACATTGGTAAAGATACAAACATAACATTATCTATCATTTTGGATTGTTTTGGCAACTTGGGGGAAACTGTAACTGTAAACATATTTTAGCGTCATAAAGTTAATTTGGTAAAAGTGTTACCAAACAGTTGGCTATTTCCACATCCAGCAGACATTTATAGGAGTAGTGTAATTCCAATATTCACTCTGCTTTTAGCTGTTTAACTTCCCACCAACTCCTGAGGGAAATATCTATTTAATATTTAGCAGCTAAAGAGCCAGATATGTTTACCAGCAGCTGAGGTGCTCAGAAGAAGTTTTCAGATCCTTTACTTAAAAGGACCAGTGTGTAGGATTGAGGGGGATCTATTGGCAGAAATGGAATATAAAAATCATAGGTATGTTTTCATACATGTGTAATCACCTGAAACTAAGAGTTGCTGTGTCTTTGTTAACCTAAACCCTTCATATCTGCATGCAGAGTGGGGTCTTCTTCCACTGAGCCACCATATTGGACTGCCATGTTTCTACAGTAGCCCAGAATGGACAAACCAAATGCTTGCTTTAGATAGGGCCTGTCGCGTTTTGGCGTCGGCCACCTTAGGTTCTCCTACACGCTAGATTGGGAGGGATGAGGAGAGGAGTATTCAGTTGTTGCTATCTGCAACGTCACCGCTAGATGCCACTAAATCCTACGCACTTGTCTTTTAAGTAGAACACTGTAAAAATAATCTGTACTGTAAGTATTATCAACACTATCTTGTTGCACTACAGAATTATTTCCTGGGTGTATACGTGTGTATGTATATATGTATATAAATAACTGTATAAATTGTTTTTTTTATTTTATATAATTCTATACAGTTAGGTGTATGTTGTACAGTATGTGTGCAGCATCAACGGGCCACAACTTCCATTTCCATTTGTTGTAAAATGACAAATAAATGATAAATGATGGATACCTTGATGTAAGTCAAATGTATTATAGTATCAAAAGTAAAAGTAATCAGTGCAGTAAAATGTTCCCTGTCAGTGTTTTCCTATTGTATCTGATGTTTAATGAATATGTTGCATTTCCAGTGATGCATCATATTCATATAGTTTATTTAGCTAAGAAGTAGGAGAATATTCTCAAACCATAGAGGAACACTTCATCCTTCAATTTATCACAAAGATTCAAATTCAAAATCACCACATTTATAAATACCTGGATTGTAGCAGCATACATCACTCAAAACGGAATGAATATTGGGTGAAATAAGCCTTTAAATGCTTAAAAGTATTTGAAACATTTTGACATGCCTGGAGCAAAAGACAGTTTGCAACATTTAGTCTGGCCTTCAAACATTGTGCATTTCCCTCCATTCAAACCCCAGCATGAATCAGCATGTTTGTATGTGGTTTAGAAATCTCGTCACAGAAGAGCTTCTCCTGGAATCCTCAGCATTATCCCATCTTTCCTCCCAGCTTCCCCTCACGAGGGGGGGCTCCGTGCCAGCAAAATTAAAACCCTGGAAATGTCCCTGAGTGGCAGTCAATATAACGCTACTTGGCATTTTTTTTAATTCAATCAAGATGGACTGAATGATTCATGATCCCCCTTACATGATTGATAATGTGACAGCCATTCAAGTAGCCCAATAGCTCCACAGTAAGAGAAAGAAAAAATGCTCCAAAAGGATCCTGGTGACTGAAGAGCAACATTGTGCTTTACAAAGCCTTTCTCAAGGAAAAATACTTACATTATATGTATAATTCTAAAAAGGAATCAATGAACTAATTTGAGACTTTGAAGAACTCCTTAGGTTCCCAGAGTCAAAGTTAACAGGTATGTTGAAGGTATTCATTGCTTCTCTGTGTTTCAATAAACCCAGAATGGATGGTGATGTTTTTGAGAGCTGTGATTTTGAGTCAGGGCTGTGATCCAAATTGTAATCTTGCGGTCTAATTTAGCAAAGCTGCTGCTGCTCAGCAATAAATAGTATCTGCATAATATACTATATTTCAGATCCAATGATCCCACTGGGTTTCTTATAATAATTATATACTCAATCCTGGAAGAGTGCAAAGAAGTGAGAAGTTTATTTAAAAAAAGTAAAGTAGCACAAAATGAATCTATTCACCAACACTGTGTCACCATCATTTGTCATAATGTCCTTTTCTCTTACTACCCCTCTGTTACAGAATAAATAGAAAAAAAACACTGTTCTGTTTAAGTCAAGGATTCTCAAATGTGAGGCCTCGCTGCCAGTCGGACATTGCTAAAATGAATATGGTGAGGAGATTGATTCCATGTGTCTGTACGCTAAATATGAGGCCAGCCAGCAGGCGATTAGCTTAGCTTGGCAAAAAGACAAAACCGGTAGCCTGGGTCTGTCCAAAGATTTAAAAATAAATAAATTAAAAAAAAATCCACCTTCTACCATTGTGCCAAGAAATGGCATATAACGCCCCATAAATCCACAGATTGTTGTTTTAACATTTAGGTTTTTGAACAAATTAAACAAACAAGATATAATGTGTTCATTACTGAGCTTTAGAGGTTCTGTTGGTGGGAGTTTTATTTTAACCTTTGCACAGAGCCATGCTAGCGTTCAGTGTTTATCCTAAGCTCATCTTGGCAAGACAAACATAAACATATTGGTATTGGATTAATAAATGATGCTTACGTTATGATATGTTCAACAGATACATTTATTTTTTAAGAAGACACCATTTCCTAACCTATTTTTTCTTACATTGATACTTGCAGAGAAACCACCATTTTTATTCCTGTGAAGTAGCATTGCCGTTTGACCTTTCTGAGAGATGAAAGTGTGCACAGCCTAACCTTGATATGAGGGTAGATTTTCCATCCTGAGGAATCTGACTGGATGTGGCGGAGCCCATGCAGCCCAGCTCTGCAGGCAGAGCAATGCAATGGAGGACGACTGGTAATCGGGTTGCAGAACTGACAGTGGGCCAGTGGCAATCAAACGTAATGGAACGAGCCTGAGGATCGATACAAGTCAGTGATCGCAGACAGACAAAAGGTTGCATAGTAGCAAGCAGCACTAATTGAAATCAATGGTTAATCTGATGACAGTTCTTAACCTTTACACCTCGGAGAATTCATAAACGGGTGAGAATCATGCCGGAGCAGCAGGCAGACTGCCGTCCCTGCACAATTACTTTCCCCCACAATGCCTCTGTTTTTCTGCTGATTCACACTTTCTAAGATGCCTAACTAAGCCATTCAATGAGGTTACATTCCCCAGGATCAATACAGTACAGTACTAACACTTTGGTTTAATGGCGACTCTGCTGTATGTGGCATATCATCAGTAAAACCATACAGGTAAATAAAATATGCATGTGGAGATCCCATACTGCATGTGGAAGGTCATTCAGCTGGTAATTGATTCATTCACTGAGGAATTAGAAGTGTCAAATAAGGCCATAGCATTTTAAATTGAATGCTTTTATCGGTAGATGTACGTGGGTCAGGTGAATGGGATGTCCCTCAAATAGGATTGAACCCAATTTACATGCAATTACATGTAATGCCCTTAAAAGCGGTGGTTAATTGAGAGAAGCTGTAGTGTTTTGTATGGAGGATGCAGCCACCGGTCAGGCGTCAACCGGCGTTGACAGCCTGAGAAAGGAAGATGAGGCTTAGACTGGACATTTTAATCACCAGATGTCAATAACCAATCAGGCGCCATGGCACTAAAATAGATATCATGGCGAGATGTCACAAACAAATTGTCAAGAAGAATCATGAGAACATGTTTGAAGTCGAACGAGACGTTGCTTTCGCTCTAGGGATTTTTTCTAAAAAAAAAAAAAAAAAAAAAAAAGATATGTCCCGTGTTTCGGGGCTCATTGGAAGTAAAGTAAATTTTGAAGTAAAGCGCCACTCTAGAGCGAAATTATATAGTTTTATGATCACAACGGCAATTAGGAGCCCACAGCAATATTTTGATTACTCAATCAAATGTTCACACAAGAGCTCCCCTCAGCTTGAATTGGACTGTAGGTGAGTAAGAGTACACTACAGAGACATCAGGCATGTTGTTGGGAGATCATTTTCACACTGGGTTTAAATAGATAATGGGTAATGTAGCTCTACAGAGAAACAGCTCACATAACCAAACTCACCCTAACGATAAAACCTTTCTATATACATTATTAAGTGATTTATAGTGGACCCTTGTAATTGCGCTGCATTTAAATGCAGGTTTTTCACGCTGTGGGAGTAAGAGCATGCTTGATACGTGTAAGCCACTTACAACACAGGCGCAGAATAATGTGTAAGATGAAACTGTATTGATCGTCCTGTGGGAAATTAGGTATGCAGGTAATGCAGACCAGTGCTGTGTTGTACCTTTGCTGGTGTCAGAACTCGCCTGAATCAAAGCGATCTTTTGTTGGGATGAAGAAGAATCTTCTATTTCTTCATTGTTTGTGAAGTTATGTTTTCAGACGAGACAAAATATTCTATTTGCACCAGCTGTTGCTTGGTGACGGCTAGCTTTCCACAAGGTCCTTGGGAAACTACAAAAGAGGGATGTGTATTATACTATCAAAGTAGTTGGTGCCTTCTTGTCTCATTTGAAATCAGAACAGTGCGTCTGTATTTGAACAAGGCTTTGATTCATGCACAGACACACTCCCTGATCCCCCTGCTTAATCCCTCCATTGGCTGGGACAAGGACACGTTGACAATTTAAGACCTCTTCCCTCAAACTCTCTTAAATAGTCCTGTTGACCGATCACAACACAGTCTCTGGGATTAAAAACCTGCTTTTAATTAATCAGCTTGTAATGGGCAACCCAACTGGGTAAATATATTCTCAACAAGCTGACATTTCTTCAGAAACATATCTGGCAGGTGATATTCTGAAAAGTTTCAGCTGCACTCAAGTTTAACAATGTTTGAACAGCATGGAGTGTTTAATAGCTCCAAGTGGGATTTAGTGGTTATCGTTTTAGTTTTATACACACTGCAATCTTATTCTGGAATGATGTAATTTGGTATTAATACTAAAGAAAATAAGAATGGCCTTGATTGAGCACCATTTAAACCCAAATACATGTTCATTCATAATTTGTTTAGTATTGGAAATTTGTGTGTGTGCTTTCCAGTTGTCACAGGTGGTGCAAGCATGGTAACAGCAATACAGCAGATAGGATCCAAATGCAGACGACAGAGAAAGACAAAGGTAAAGTTCCATGATTTGATGCAAAAACCAAGGGGGCAAGGCTTATAGGATCATGAGGCAGGCAAGGGTCAAAACCAGAGAGGGGAGTCCAAACAGGCAAACAAATCTGAAAGGGAGCAGGAAACAATTCAAAGTCCAATAAACAGGCAAATGGTCAAAAACAGGATCATGTACAGGTCTTAGGCTACGAGCCGAAGGATGGGGAAGGCTAATATTTGACCAACTATCATACTACAAATAATAACAGAGGGCGTCTGGTGGACAGGTGGAGAACGGCAGGTCTGGGAGAAATTAAAATGTAGCTGCAGAGGAGAGACAAAAGCAGACTGTGACACTGTGTTCAGCAGACCTGCTGTGCAAAGACTCTCTTGGTTACGCTGGCAATTAATTAACTGAAAGTGTAGCAACTGAACACTATCCTATAATTTGTACTAAATAACATGCTTCTCCCCAGGAAATTTGTAAATGATTTGGAAATTGTGATACCATAAAAATAAAATGTAACTGGAAAGTGTATTTAATGATAAACACACACGTTTAGTCACTAAGTCTTCATCAGAGCAAAGGTTTGACAAAAAGGAATGTCTGAACTTATTCAATAAAGCACAAGTATGCTTTGTCATGCAAGTATACATGGATTTCAACATTGCGGCTGTGGATGTAATAAGATGTGATTTCTGTTAGATGAAAGCCTAACAGAAGTAAATGCAGCATATGAGACGTTTCTAAACAGCCACTTTTCACTAAATGATAAACACTGTCAAACAATGCCATGTAAACATAAATGTAGTTCTAATAAAAAGCCTTGGATAACAAAGGACTTACAAAATGTATGCAAAAAGAAAAAGAAGAAGTTTACAGAGACTTAATACAATTTAGAACAAATAATACAGCAATACAAGGTTTAAAAAAAAAATTAACAATTGTAATGAGACACGCCAAGAAAGAATAATATAATAAAATGTAAAGGATATAAAAAGTATGTGGAAAATTCTAAACAGTGTAATAGGAAATAAACCAGGTCTGCCCAGTAATTTCATTAATGACAATAATGATGAAGTGGTAAATTAATTGTATTCCTTTTTTGTAAATGTTGCAGTTTATGTTTCTTGGAGAGGTGAGTGGAATTGAATTTCAATGATGGGATCTAAATGTGATTATAGTGAAAACACCATTGACTGTATAGCCAAACCTCTGAAATATATTGGAAAAATGGGAGATAAACACAGCTTTACTCACTATAGACAAGTGTCCTTGCTTTCACAATTTTCCAAATTGCTTGAAAATTTGATACTTTTATTGAAAATAAAATATTGTGGAGCGTCAGTATGGCTTTCAGACAAAACAATATACAGCTTTAGCATTAATGAAAATAACCGAAGAAATTGCAACAGCAATAGAAAGTAATAAACACACAATAGTGGTATTTATTGATTTCAAACATTTGTGTTTAAGTGGGGATCCATTATTTCCTTGTACATTTCAAACTGCATCTAAATATTCTTTGTCATAACTAAACCTGAATTGCGACTAATTGAAACAACACACCATCCCAACTCTGGCCTGTATTTGTTACCTTACAGGAGCTTCAGGCTAATGAGAGCAGAAGTGCTGCAGAAATGTCTACTCCAGAGGTAACATATCGACATGGACATCATACAAATATTAGTTGAACATCTGCTTTTTGTGGTTCAAGAATGAGGCTTATTACCTGGTGTATCTGTAATGTCTAGTCTGACACTGAAAGCAGCACACTGCTTTCGTGAGCAATTGAAAATGCCAGTGTGAGTGTGTGTAAAAACAGCTCAGGAGCATAAAAGTAAGCTTTGAAAGCCCGAAATCTCAGCACCTGGCAAGGTAATTGGTGAGTCACTGGTATTGATCAGAAAATGCTATCAACCTCCCACAGATGTAATGTGTCATGTGAGTTGTGAGGCAGTAAAAGTCTTACTTATTTCCCCTTTAACCTTTTCTCATTGAGAGAAAGTACACTGCTGTTTTCTGGATGTGCACAGCTTCCCATTCACACACCTCCACGCAATTACGCAGACATGCTCCCTGATGCAATCACAGTCTTTGTGTTGTGCTGTAGAGCTTTGATGCCTTGCTCAAAGGCATCTTTATGGCCAGTGATTCACTTTCACTTCACTGTAAATCTGATGGACTGAGTGCTGTGTGCTTATTAGGGTATCTTAGAGCTAAACATGACTTTACCACTTAAATCCAAGGCATTGAAATGTTTTATAGTAGACAACATACATTTGTACTCACTTATGTATGGAAGTCCAGTTCTGCCAAAGCAATTAGGCATGATTAAAAAAATACTCTTGGTAAATACTGAGTTACAATTATGAGATATCAAGTCAAAAGAGAGATAATTGTATAGATCTTTTCATCATTTTTTTTTTCTTTTCCTGGTGGAAATGTGCTTACACAGCTACATGTATGTTTGTTTAAGAGAGGACCACAGTATGTGTCAAAATTAATTTTTGTGTTTTTAGAGCCACTGTGTAAAATGTTCAACAATTCCAACTCCAGTGCCCCCTAGTTATACTATCAGTAAATGCACTGGGGCAGATATCAATGTATGGTGCATATTTTCATCATTTTTCTATTTTCACCATAGTTAACCTAACAACAGCTGTGCCTCTCTGAGGTCTTATCCAACGCTGTCCAACTTGGTGCCAGCCTGTTGGATCTAAAGCAGAGAACAACATATTCTAACCGACCTTGGTCTCTGAGGAGCCGGCACTAGTCCAGCTCTATCAGGCTCTAACAGAGACAGACACTTGACCTGACCTGGGGAAACTGTCTCACATTACCTTTAACCTACAGAAGCTCTAACAGAGACAGAGAGAGTTGACCTTTAACTTAAAAGAAGGAAAAATTCCTTATCAACGATATATCTCTTTGCCCACACTTTAAAAATTGCATCTTATACTCTTTACTTTGACATACAGTAAGTGAGGATTACAAGTTGTTTGCAGTTCTAAATGATCAGAATAAATTTCAAATTTCAGTCGTAGGAGAACGAGTCCTGATAATTTACAGTCTTTAGCTGTAATTTATGATGAAGTGAATAAGGCCTGCTAGTGTTCTTTATTTGTGGAACCTTTTCTTAAACAATGCATGAGTTGACAAAACTTCCATCAGTTGCGTTATTTTCGGTCATGGTAACAGTGTCAATGACATCACAGTTTGTTTAAAACATGTCTGATCATTTGATGTCTTGGGCCTGGTACCCCATTGGACCTTTGTTTGGTGATGTCACCTTGTTCTCAGATCTCATCTCTGATTTCAGATGATTCCTTGGCCAGGAACAGTAACTTCCCAATGTGTTGATGTTAGTGTGAGGTTGTCAGACAAGACTTCAGAAAGTTATTGCTGCCAGCCTAGAAATAGCCCAGCATGTAACCGTCCGTAAAACCACATATGAATTAAATAAGAGCGATATAACCTGAGCTTTATAGGTGCTGGTCAGCGGATTTTGTTACTCTTACCCAGGACCAGTTCTTCGTTTTCAGGACTTGGTTAAAAATCTATAAGTGAAGTGGTGCTGCAGGTGCTGCCAGTCCTGCGTGTATGTGGAATATTTCCATGTCCCCCTTGCCTGCAGCTCAGTGCTCGTGCCTCAATATTCCATGTCCATTTTTTGTGTCGACGGTGGTGGAGAAGTGCAGGGCCGGAGCAATGCTGTCGTCCGTGCTGATTGTTTATTTGTTCATATTCGTGTGCCTGGACCCAACGCCCGGTGTTCGCAGTGCCATCTATTTGTGCATTTTGTAGCTGCAGGCCAGGCCACACAGTGATGCTGCACATGCTGATGCTGTCTATTATGTGAGCATCTGCCATGATGCTGTGGTGCCCGCCTCCCCTGTAAATCAAATGCCCTCTCTGTTGATTTGCCAGGATGGCAGGGAGGCAGGCTTTCATTTTGCATCCTGCAGAGGGAGATTCCTGACGTGGAGATACGAGGAATTGTCACTGCATATGCTCGCTGGACCAGGGGCCATTTTGAAGAACAAGCAGCCCTCGTATTTTAGCAGACAAACAAGTTGAGATAATGATGACTCCTTCCATTGGGGGGAGATAAAGGGTAGACAGGGAGACGGGGTGCTAGTCTTTTGAAAAAGAACACAGTGTGAAGCACCCAAAGTCATCAACTGGAATTACACTTCAACTTGTATTTCTCTCTTCTTTTAGGTTGTGCCAGGCAATCACCAACAAAGGGGACAAAGCGCACTCCCAGAACAGACCTGCACTTCTTTACAATCAAGCTCCCGGCTCTTCAGCTCCTCAACGGTGTCAAGCGAGGTAGCTACGGAAAAAAGAAGTGGCTTGATTCTGGTCACAAAACAATACAAAGTTGAAATTGGGTGGTAGTGGCTGTGGCCTCAAGGTATAAATCTGTTGCAAATTGTCTCTCCTGCCGCATTTCATTACTGGTGGGAGACTGTCAGATGATGTTCACAAACAAGACAGAGAAATAGGTCACAGTACAACATGGTGATCATTTGAGACACATTCCAAACAGTTACTGCAGGGGAGATATGATTTGTCCTGCCAGACAATTAGTGAACAATAATGAGTGCAGCTCTGCAAATGTATCAGTCATCCTTTCCCTCAAAGACATTCCATAGGAGGATTATCAGTCACCTTTCTGTTTTTCTACTTGGTAAATTTGGGGGTTTGTGAGTGCATGTGTTTTGGGCGCGTGCAAGGAGAACGCCTGCAGGCATGAAGGTTTGTGTGGGTGGTTGTTTGTTGCGAGCGTTTGAGCGACTGTCTCTGCGTCTGTCACTGTCTCAGCATAAGATGTAGACATCCATCCGGTTTCCTGAGAAACGGAGCACATGGAAACCCTTTTTTTCTTTTCTTCACAACATGGATTCGTCAGGTTGAAGAGCTGCTCCCTGAGAGGGAGTGATGGTGAAGCCTCCCGTCACAGGAGAACACACGGAGCCTCACAAACCTGAGATGAATCGCATCAGAGCGTTTGCTTGGATTTAATAAAGGAATTAAAAAGAATAAAAAGGCGCAATAAGAGCAGATGACTCACTCCTGTTGAAGACAGGTTGTTTCATTCTAAAAACTGAAGACAAAAGCTCATTTGTGAAAAGACTGGTGTAATCAAAAAATCAGTCATAGTAAAATATTTTAAGTTGTACCTTACAAAGGTAAGATGATATCTTATTTTCAAATAAAATTATCCACTTTGATCAGTGAACAAAGAACCAAAATCTGAATGAATCTCCATGACTACCAGCAACTTTTCCTTCAGAGTTCTGCTGGTTGTTGTCTCATTCATTAAAGGACAGTGATCAGTAGCTCCTTGTCTAATCTTAAGAGAGGATCAGCATGTATAATTCATGTTCAAGTCTGGTGTTTTGGAGTTCTGTGGTCCAGTGCCAGTCCCGCTGGATGAGCAGTGGCACACTGCAGTGGAATCTGACAGTGAGTGCTTTTGCTTTAAAATGGCAGCTCAGCAAGAGAAGAAGCAAACTAGCCCTGGGGCGCTGATACTTTCATGTGAAGTAAGCAATCTGTCGACTCCTCCGCTCTAAAAATAAACACCAAAGAAAGGGGCAATATCTTATTTATCTCCCTGTGTATGAGTGCATAATCCTTCTGTTTCTGCTCGTTGTCTTCAGAACTGATGAGAGCGTCATAACTCGCAGAACAGAACACTGATTTGGTGAAATATTGCATTACTCCAGTGAGTATCAAACTGCATCCGATTCAAGGGGTGGGGTGGGGGGTGGGGGGTGGGGGGATATTTGAAGGACTCTCTTACCACTTCACTCAAATTCACAGGATGCAAAAAATTTCAGATTGCGATGATTGAAGATGATAGTTGAGGCATCTGTCCAACTTCATGAGCAGCGCCTTTGTGAGGCTTGACGTCGTGACTGATTGATGATAATGCCACAATGTGTCAATCATCAGGGTACAGCTGAAGCTCACAACATGTCAACATGTCCTATGAAGCATTCTTATTAAGTATAAAAACAGTTAAAAACATTTTGCAGTATGATGTATGTGCAGAGTTTGACACTAGCAGACTGTGTTCACTTTAATCTGGAGGGGGGAAGTTTCTCTATGCTCACCTTAAACCTCAGTTTAAGACGTATATGTATGCATGGCCAGATTAACCTCCTAGGGGGCCCCGGGGGAATCATTTATTGTTGGGCTCTTATTGACCCCCAATACATATGGCAGTTTCATTCTTTCCCCAGGCACCCACAAACCAACCAGTACTGTACAGCTAAACTGATAAGTTGATTAACTGAATGGTCGATTTTGATAATTGACTAATTGTTTAAATATTTTTTTTAAAAGAAATTCTAAAATAAATTACTGGTATCAGCTTCTCAAATTTTTTTTCTCAAACAAGCAACTTGAATATGTTAACTTAAAAAAATGATGGGCCAATTTCCGCTATTTTCGGACATTATATACACTAAACAACCAATCCATTATGAAAAAACTAGTCTGTAGTTGGATTCACACAACAGAGATCCGCTGAAGTCAACAAAGTTTTCACTCCATTCCATTGATTAAGCTCACCGTGAGGACAACACACCACCCTGCCACATATTACGAGTCCATCTGCAAGACAATTAGCAGGTTTATAGACACTTGAATATCATTTTCAGAGCTGGCAATCGTTTTGGTTAGGCAGTTCTCATCAAAATAAACAAACACATGATTAGCTTGATCATAACTGTGGGTGCTGGTTATGTTGGTCTGACTGCAAGTGCTGTGTTTCTTTGGGAAGTTTTGCAAAAGTTTTGGTTGAAGCACAAGTAATCTTCCCCACGTAGGACTAAAACTGTGAAAACATCAGTGCACCTAAAGAGTTTTAAGGCCTAGAACAAAGCACGCTTGCAATTGCAATCCTGAATCAAGGTCAAAGTGTCTACATCAACAACTGCATTGCCCTTTGCCTGATGAAGGCTGTTCTTAAGCTCATTGTCTTGATCAGAGACAAAGATCTGAGAAAGTTTTGGCTTGTTTCCGCTGTCAGGAAAGCCTGCTGAAGGTGTCAGGTGGGACATTTGGCCGCTCATCTTGAAGGGCTTCGAATGGCTTGAGCTGGATTATTTCGTAGTAGGCTCTGAAAGATTTGTGATCACTATGAGCTTTTGGCATCTCCCAAGGGAACATGACAGCAGTGCAGGAAATGCAGACTAAATCCATCTTAGGTGCATGAAATTGGATGCATGAGATGGATTGTATGAAAGGTAGCCATGGCTCAACATAGATTAATGAAACAAATGATGGCAGGATATAGAAATTCCTGAATCCTTTTGTGCAAAAATTGGGTGTTTGACTTCATGTTTGTATTGCTACTAATCAAATATGAATACATGTAGAAGAGCATTATTTTCCAAAACTCATTTTGAAGGTGATTGGTATGTGACCACTACAGATAGCATGATGCAAGTTGGTGTAACTGTTTTGGGTCCCATCTTGATGATTAGATCAGGCGAAACATCTTATTGAATGCAAAAGAAATAACATGTTGTAAAAAAACCCTATACGCTCAAGATTAAGTCTGAAATGTAAAAATAGCTGTGGTGCATATAGTCTTCTCATGTGGTCACAAGCCCAAAAATTGAAATTTTCTGGCTGCCTGTCCAAAACGAGATCAAGAAAATATTTGAGATAGATATAGCTCTAAATCCATAAAAAAATTATTTTGGGATTAGACTCCAAATCTGAATGCAGGTACAAGTACTCTCACAGAATTGGTTTGTATTCTGAACGCCTTACAATATTACAAAAATGGTTGGACGAAGAGCCCCCTGATATTTTAGTGTGGTATAAAAAACGTATGTCCATTTTGCACTGGAGAGACTATCACATGTGTTAAGAGGTACTCTTGAGGAGTTTGTAAGACACTGGTCCCCAACAGCAATATACCTGAAAGAGGAATGGTTAAGAGTGATAAGTATGGGGGTAACAAATATAACAGAATAAGCACAAACCCCATTTTGTAAACTAACTGGGTTGTGACTACTGCTGTTGCTCTGCCATTGCTCACATTGTGCTTTGGTGGTGCAAATTTGAAAAGTAATATGGAGTGAGCCTGGGGCTTTTATAGGGCCCTGGGGTCTTGGGGCCCTAGGCAGTTGTCCACTTTGACCAGTTGGTAATCCAGCCTTGTATGTATGAGGATTTTATCACAACTCATCATCACTCCATAACAACGAACCAGTCATGGTCCAGTAATAAATAATATAAATAAATAATTTTAAAAAAAAGTATATAATTAAATGTTTTGTGGAAAACATATTATTTTTCAAATCAGTGTATCAGAGTATTCTTATAAACCTTAAAACATGTACATGTATGTCTTCATGAGTTTTATTTGAATTTTTTTTCCGAGAAAACTTTTTCACACCATTGACACCACTCAGGGAATGCAGGAAAAACAAGAAAGCTTAGAAATCATCCATCGATACACTCAAAATCCCCCTATTGCTGCTTCACAGCTTATAGATACTTGACAGCTGCCTATACATTAACAGCTGCAGTTCATCTTTCTGATACATTTTACATATAGGATATAACACTAGCAGCAGCTGTCTTAATAGTTTATGTAAAGAGCGTATATGGATGTAATTGGCAATTGAAGATTTAAAAAAAAGATGCACATTGTTTAGTATATTAACTACTGCAAGGGTTTCCATCTTACAATATATGACATTTATATTACAAAATAATACCATATTGGTCATATTATTGGACACCAAAAGTAATGAACATTGGGACTCTCATATAGGAAGATTTGTACATTTCTTTCGTGTGTGTAATCATATATCATTACATACGATTGCATGCACGTATTGGTGCTTCTTATCAGCAGTTATAATTGACGACACACATGTTAATAAACACTTAAAAATGCCTTTAAATTTGCTTAAAACTACTTTGTAATGTTTAATAGTGTGTTATAAACATTTATTAAGTGTGCGTATATTGCTTAGAAATGCTAAATATGGGGGTTGAATAAAGTGTTACTGGGAAACCAACAGGATGCTTAAAGAAAGTGCCTTCTTTATAGCTCTCCAGGCGTTTTCCCAAAAAGCCTAAAGTGTCTTTAATGTGTGTGAGCTCATTAGCTGTTTTGCTACACATCTCCAAATGGTTCAAACACTGTATTCCCAAACTGCACTGCAAGGTCACTCAAGCTGTCGCTCTGGCTGTACAGTTTTCTCTGAGGGAGACTTCCCTTCAGTGTAGCGTTTCTTAATACACAAATGATAAGTGGTTAAGAGAGGGAGACAAGATGAAACTTGAGGTTGTAAATCCTTGTCACCGTGATTGGTTTTCTCTGACAAGGCAATGAAAAAAAAAAAGTTCAAAATCATCCCTGTGCCAAAAACACAAATAAAAGTAATTAAACACAGCAACATCATCAATCTCCCCAACAGCGCGCCTGCCAGGCCGGTCTCTGCACTGGCTTCTGCCGGCCAGGGTGGCGGCTGTCTGACAGGCTGGGCTTACTATCTTACCTGGCGCCGAGCCAGAGTGGGAAGCTTTGATCGGGCACGAGAGATAGGGGAGCATCGTTCACTCCGGGGGGACGAGCAGCTGAGGCTGTTTATGATGAGTTTATTCAGCAACCAGTTGATTGAGTGGACGCACACATATCTGTCTCGGGAGTGAAGGGATTACACCAGGTGGATTGAGACGCAGAGCCAATTCTATGCACGGCCTTAATGTAAAGTGCATCGAGAAATTTCCATTCTATAATCCTATCGATTAAACCGTTTGCTTGTACTCTCATGCAATATATCACACTTCCAGTGATTTTGTGAATGAGATTCTGACTTCCACATCTGGGTTGCTTGTGTAAATATACCAAGATCCCGTGAGGACCGTGTGATCATGATGATTTACATCTTTATGATATTGATGCACCAGAGCAATCAACTAATCCATGCATGAAATCCTGTTATACAAAATACCCCTCTAAAGCTTGTTTCATGTATTAGTAATGTGTAGTAGTAAACGTTAGCGTCATCTTATCCTCTCACTACATTTAGACACGCAGCAGGAGATGAGCAACAGCCTCCCTTCGTCCCACCACTCTGTTTCAAGCTACATTCGGGCGAACAGTGAACGTCTACATGATAAATGTGATCATTTGATGTCACTCAGGTTAATTAAAAGGCTGTCGCACCTGACCGGTGATGGAGAGGATGTGATGAAATAGGCCTGAATAACCAATTCTTTCTCTTGCGTGCTATGAAAATGAGCAGATTTGAGTGCCGGCTGCTTGCTCGCTGGTGTAAAGGCCATTATTTTTGTTCCGTCCTTCACTGTGTACTGTCACTATGTGTAGAATTTTTATGCAATTATAGCAAACTATTCTGGTGGTACAAGCTACAGAAAAGTGAGACAATATTGGTGACATTTGGTGTCGTCTGTGTGTTAACCTCGCAGGTATGATCCAGGTTGGGACCTGCATTGCTGTCTGCCACGTGTCCAAATTCTACACAGAGTGGCTTTAATTGGAAATCATTGCCATGATGTTTTACTAAATTGTTTAAAAGTACAGCAGACTTTGTATTCTAACATTTTACCCTTGTGTCAAAACTGAGCTACTTGCCATCAGTTTAATGATGATTTGGGTACATTTTACAAAGGCATTTATTTTGAAAGCTCAGTGAAGTTTCTTTATGTGCAGTAGGTGAATATCTCTTCATACCTGTATATAATTGGCAAAATAACACTTGAGAACTGTTATTTATTGTATGTTTGTTTATGCATGTCTTTCCCTCCATCCATCTGTTTTATAAACCACTCCTCCTGTTCAGGGTTGTAGATATCTATGTCTATGGGTGCAGGAGAGCATCCAGGGGTATAAGAGATTTAGCTAAAAAGTCAGTACATTTGGGAAAATGACAAGTGATAGCAATTCCTCACAACAATCACCTTGATAAGTTCTGGGTATGCCACTTTGACGATTGGTATGTCGCTGCTGTTTGACCATTCTGGCATCCTGTTGCACAGGCAGCGACATACCAATAGTTGCAGCAGCATATGCCAGTAAAGAATCTTCATAAGCCGGTGGGGAGTGGTATGCACCCGTGGGAGAGGAGCAACGTTCTGTCAATTTAGAACATTCAACAGTCATATTACGCTAAAACAAGAGTGGGCCTCTGCCAGTGTGCCAGTGAACAGTGGTATCTGCCAATAAGTGAGTGATAAGCTGTTAATAAGTCACACACAGCATTGGTGTGACTTACTACACAATTAGCATTAGTATATGTCAATAAGCATTGGTATATGGCAGTGAGAATTGACATATGCCACTAGAACAGTAGTGACTTACTATGATCACTCTCAGCCTTACTGACAATTTGTCCCAATTGGCTAATGGCGGTACTGCATCTTAAAAGTCTTTATAATAGACCACCATTATAATAAAGACCTCTGCAAGGTCACTTGTTACTTTTTTTTACTTCCATATTTTCAAAACTTTACTACAGCTTAGTAAAGATTTTCTTTTGATGTGTGACGTCATCTCAATGTGAATTCTAGGACGAGTGGGCTGGCCCAGGGAAAGAGACACTAATGCACTCGAAGCAAATCCGGAAAAGAGGAAACTTTAATTGAAATAAATGGCAACATCTTAGAGCTGTCGTAACACTTCCATGGGTGGGACACTGTGGGAAGTCACCAATCAACCAGACAACAAAATTCACACCTCCGGGCAACTTGGATAATGAAAAAGCTTGAATTAGGTTTGACTTTTTCTGGATTGCAGTAAAAAAGCACACAGTTTACCTTCAGCTTTGTTCCAGGGAATGTGGTTAATCAAACTCATAGCTGCTGACATTTAGCTTTCCACAACAGCTCTCTTTGGGGTGACACAGTAATCATACATTTTCTTGTCTCCCTGATTTTATCTCATACATTTTAACTCTCTTCCTGCGTACTGCTCCCGTCACCAGACAACCCCAGGGTGTTGGTTTGTGCCAAACCTCCCCTCCCTCTGTCTGTCGGTCTCCACCCTATTTTTCCTGAGTGTGAGGTAATTACCTCCCTATGAATTCACTGACAACTAGATCTGCGGCAGATATGATAAAAATAGCTGACAGGGATTTTGACATAATAGTCACATTGTCTCATACAGAAAGGGGCTTCTAATGAATTCCGATGAGGCCCACCTCGATAATTATCTCCATGTCATTCAGATGAGGCCAAGATAAGACATTTTGTTTGCTAAGGCTGGCAGTGATTGTCGAGCAAAAGTGACTTGCTGCTGACTTTAGAACAACCTTGGTTTGGAGTTTATGATGACTTTGTCTAGACTGAAAATGCTGTTCTGCAAGATATCCTTGAATGATAATTGAGTGTCTGGTCCGGTGGGTTGTCCGTCGTCGCAGTCGTCGTCGTGCACGGACATCTTTATTTGCAGCATAAAAGCAGCTGTTAGTTCAATCAAATTCCCAGTAGTGGGCCTTTTTAAAGTTTATAAGCAAGAAGAAAAATCTAAAATTTGTGAATAAAAAGGTCCTTTAATCCTCTGAAGGTGTTGATATTTGCGTGAGATGGGAATACCACTGTAGAGAAAATCAACCTTTCGATAGTTATTTACCAAAAATGTTTTCCAACCAACAGATTAACAGTCCCCCAGAGGGTCTTAAGTGGAAAGCCACGCTGAATCTGATCACAGTTAAGGATTTTTTTATAGGAAAGAATTTTTCAGCCAAGGTCAGGCAGGCTCTGAATCACTCCCATGGGTTATACGTTAATACATTAATTGCTTTGTAATACTGAACCGAGCTGACCTGTAAAAGCTAAAGCCACGCTCAGTAAAGAGGGCATCCTGGGCATTGTGTCGTGCAGGTGAAAGGATCAAAAAGAAGCCATTGCTTGCCGGGGATGTTTACAATCAAGTAGACACTGTGGTTTGTCCTCTGCACTGAATCTTATCAGAGAGGCTACGGGGATCGCACGGAGATCTGCTGTGTCAGCCTTTTCTGATCCCCAAGTGAGAGCACATAGTACTACGCCCCTTTGAGAATTTAATTTAGAGAACAAACCTGTAATTATCTACTCGGATTGTGATGACAAAGAGGACCATGTTTTGGTGGCTCACTTGGCAGAGCAATAATTGCAGCAAAGAAAAAGAGTGTGTATTAAGATGTTTGTCATAAACCCAAATATGAGTTTAGATGGAGGAGGGACGAGAGGCTTTTCATTAAATACAAACCACTGAGTGGAATCCCACCCCTCTGTGCTGTTGGAGACTGCACTTTCCATCACTGAAATTATTTCATAGCAGGTGGTGAAACGCAGGTTCAAATTGCAAAAATGCAAATTCATAATGTCATTTCAAGTGACTTAAAATGACAAACGGTTGCTTTAATCAAAATCTCAGTTACTGGAAAAAAGACTAAATTCAAGCAATAATAATTGTTATCCACATCAGGTCTAAAAGACATTATAGTGCCAATATGTCCTGAGCCACTTTCAAATTTGTAAAAAAGTATGACACACCCTCATACATTAGATTTATTTTTTATTTGGAGCAATTTCAGGGGCAAAGTGAGATTTATATAGACTGCAAAAAGAGAGAAAAGTTTCCTTGCTGGTAATGTCTAAAGTCTATTCTGTTTGATCGTTGCTCCAGCCAAAATCTTCGGGCAATTTATTACACATGTGATCCAACACCATATAAAATCCTGATGATGTGCAGTAGATCCTCAACACAGTAGCTCATTTATTTTCTTCTGTCTCTCGTTCTCCTCATGCAGGCTCGATTCTCGAGAACAAACCCAAGACTTAACTATTTGAAGATCCTCTTTTATGAGCAGGACTTGTTGATGTTTCAGATGTGATTTTGAGACAGTCAGCCAGATTATTTTAATGAGATTGGTCAACTTATTATATTAACTGAGTTGCTGGATGTGTGTGAGATCAGTAGGTCTGCTGCAGATGTATGGCTGGTCTGCCAAACTGCACACTGAGGTTCATTGTGGTGTTCGCTTATTTTCCTGTACATAGTCTGGGTTTAAATATGATACTGAAATGAACTAACATAAAATATATACTGAGGACAAACTTAATGCAAAATTAATATTGTGTTCAACGTATCATCATCATCATGGCTACCAATTTACTGAGAGGATTTTTAGACTTTACAGTTATTACATGCACAGCAACCTCTACAGTTCAGCTGTTGTTGGAAAATTCTTGGTGCCTCTGGGTCTTTACGCAGGTCTCTGTCCAATATCATCCTCTGTTGCACCCGACAGTTCACCGGCACCTACTGTAGGCTATAATATTCTCTTGTTTAATACCTCCGACCTTCACGTCCCCTTGACCACCTCTCACATTAGTCCACTTTGCTTTATCATGGAAATTCCCTCCCTCTTTATTTCTGTCACAGGACAGCGCTGCTCTGATGAGACATCCATGACAGCTGTACCAGTAATATTTTCTAATTGTTTGGAATATATTCTTGACAAAAAAGTTCTCTCTTGGGAATTGGTTTTGCAGGTATTTGGTCATAAACCAAAATATGTGGCAAGTTGACCTGATGATGGTCAGGGGATCAAATTACAATTCATCCTCTAAGGACCTGAATGTGTGTTCCAAATTTCACAACAATCCATCCAATACTGATAAAGATATAACATATATTAACAACTGAAAATGTTTTCATTGTTGAAATGCTGTATTTTGCTGTTGGCTAGGGTGTACTGAGGTAACTTCCCCGCCTGTACTGGTTTGGTATCTTGGTCAAGCACTCCAACATGATGCAACATGATACAGTAGAGATTGCTTGGGTTAATTGTAAGAGCGGTCTTAACAGAAACACAACAGTGTTCCTTTTAAAATCCCAATTTAGTTGCGGTTCATTACCAGGATCATGTTTATGTCACAATACCAGATTAAAGAGGCAGCAATTTTTGTCCTCAGATTTAACTGATTAAACTTTAAAAATAATTTAAGGGAAAAAACTACACCAAATTTTCATTTTATGGACTACAATGGCAGTTTAACTGCAGATGGTGTTTTGTATGGATCATCGTGATGACAAATAAAATCGCACACTAAGTTTTTTTTATCAGCATATAACAAGAGAACTTGGGAAAGTAGTTTTCATTTTTCTGTCTTTAACATGCATGTTATGTTGTTATTAGACCACATGCTGAAATTTTGTTCAGCCTGGTAGTATAGCTCAAAGTTCAGCTAAAGCTAAATTAAAAGTCAGGGAATCACCAAAGTTAATGGGATTAATCCTCTGGGGACATTTAAAATCTGTACCAAATCCCATGCTGCTCCATGCTATAGTTGTCGAAATATTCCACTTTGCAAAGTCTTGGGCTGCCAAACCAACCAGCCAGCATAGCTTAAGGAAGGCATTCAAGAGTTTGTCTCCCTCTGAATAAATATGAAAAGGAATATAATTCCCCTAAAACCAAACTTTAACTGACATTGTGAGTTCAGCGTTAGAGGTACAACTCTTTGCACCACTGGCTTCCATAAAACAGACACCGGTTATGTGACCTCCCACACTCTTAAGGGCTTTGTTTCTGCAAAGTGGAGAGAGATGAAGCAAAGACAGCCGGAGGGTAGTAATCCCGTTATGTCTCTCTCAGGTGAAGAGGGAGCCTAGATCTCAAGTCCTCGGGACATAGCGAAAGGTATGATATGACACACGCAGCCCTGGGGGTCATTTGCTGTACAGCATAATTCATCTAACATGTCACGTTCAGCTTGTTAACGCCGGTGTTCAAAGTAAAACAAATGAGTGCCGCCGCGCAGCGTCCGGTTCTGCATTGTCAACATGAATGCACTCAAGGATTCCTTTGAGATGTAATGGATAAAAAGGGGCTGGAATAATGAATAATTTATCACGGTGTATTAATTTCACGGTCCACTAGTATCCTGGACAATGGCAGCGTGTGTTATGCAACACTCCCTCTTAAAACAAGACTTAGCATTTAAGCTGCGAGTTCAATAAAGAGCTGTTGAAAGGTATGTCTGCATTTTTTCCCCTGACATCTCACTGAACGGCGATATAATGACTTTAACACTGTGACATTAATGTTCATGTTTATTTCAGGCCTTGCTAATAAGGAGTCCGGCTGTGGCTAGTGTTCCTAATCAAATCCTGATTAGTCTAATTGGAATACATAGATGCTATCATATTAATAAAGCAGCAGCCTCGAACCTGCCCATTTCCTTAGGACATGCATGTAGATCTGTTTGTGAAGAGTGCTTTTTCCTAATGCTGCTGTCATATCTGACACACTGTTGAGTGGACAACCTCCTCACACACACACACACCTGTTGTCATAGTAAAGCAGATTGTGTTCCCTTGCTTCACCACTGAGGCAACTGACATGTTCAGCAAGGCAAATGTGGGCTTTTTACATCAAACAATTCAGCCGAGGTACTGTTCAATTCAGACGTTTCTGAATTAAATGAAAGCCATTATTAGTTTTGATAAACTTCAGCATTGCAGCATTAGTTGAATCTCTGCCACATAGCAGCAGAGGTGGAATGCAGTAGTACATTTGCTCAAGTACTGTACTGATTTGAGGTATTCAATTGAGAATTTTCATTTGATGTCACCTACTTATTCAATGGAACATTTCAGAGAGAAATATTGTACTTTTTACTTTGACAGCTATAGTTACTAGGTACATTACAAAGTAATATTTTACATATGAAAACAAATTAGTTGAGCTAATACCTCAACTAACTACAGTAAAATGCTTCTTACAGTACGGAGTGATGCAATAATAATTCAATGATAATATAACACCTACATTCTTCTTCAAAGTAGAAGTCTTCCTTGTAACAAAATGTTTACACACGGGTAGTATCGCTGCTTTTACTCACTTAAAAGATCTGATTATTTCTTTCCCCATGTTCAAGGTCTCAAGGTCTTTTTTTTTGTTGTTGTCATTTTAAAACACAGGGTGCAACAATGAAATGAAAGTTGTGTAGCCTTCATCCAGCAAGTCATCAAGTTCATCACTGGCTCCATGGGTGAGTATTGAGGAGAACCGGGCACCACGTTCGGAGATGGCGCCCCGTTCAGCGGGTAGTTGTGATGTTTGCTTTGCTGTGAAGGATGACTCTCTCTGTCCGGGTGGAGTTGGTGCACGCTGACCTTCACTGGCTCCAACGTGACCTTTAGGAATTAGATGATGTAGCAGCTTTACATGCTGCTGCTCTCTCCCGTCCCGAGGCCTCCGGTCGTGTCTCTTCCATGCTCTCCCCTCCACCGTTTTTTTTTGTTTTTTGTTCTCAAGCTCTCCCCTGAATCCACCCTAAAACATGCGCACGCACACACACACACACACACACACACAAATATAATTGAATTCAGAGCAGGAAGTCTGTGAGCTGCGAGTGTTCTCCTTTATCTGCCCACCGACTGAGTTAGATCCGAATCTTTTTACTGTTATCTTTGATTGCACCAGTCTAATGTTTATCTTATGGATGAACGATGGCCACCAAGGAAGTCTTCCACAATTATTATCTATAGGGGGAAATAGATGTAGATTTCAGTGCAGCGCATTCTTGTCACCGCGAACATTGAGGAATTAGAGAGTAATCCATGATGAATTACCCTGGCTTTGCTATATTTATATGACTTCTCCTGTTGTGTGAAGGGAGATACACAACAGTGAACAAATAGAGAAAACTGCAACATTTCTAACAGTTGTATGTTTTTAAACTGAGAAACATTTCCCTTAAACCTTGCATAGATGCTTTGACCCCTGTTGCATGGCCATTAACGCAACCCATGATTCATTTAATGCAATCATGAAGAAACGAGCCTGTGCCTTATGGAAATGCATTTAATTACAATAATACAATGCAGGTCTTGTTGAGAATTCCTAACTGCCCCTAGCTACTTCATTTAGCGTGGCCATAACTTAATGAAAGACGAATGCTAATATTGAATTCATGCCATTTAGGGTTCATTATACTAATAAATCTTGCATGCTGTTAAATGGCACGAAACTGTTTGGTCGGGTTTCCACAGCAACCCTTTTTATTATTAACCGCCAGAATCATAAAGATGACAAGTAATGAATATCAGGGCTGTATCCGAGCCAAAAACGACACAGATGACATGACATATTCTGGATTCATAAAGAGAAACTTCAGAGAGGCTGATATTCGCAGGCCTGCTCTTGGGGGTTCGCATGCTTTATATGGGGAATCGACATTTTGGGGCTTTGTGACCTTTATGCCGATCCGACCATAGTTGTGAATGACAAGCGCATTGATTCCTGGAGCGCGTGCTTTGTTCCCACATTAAAAGGTGAAAGGGGCCGCTGTGATAGGAAACAGGAGCCTGCCGCTGACCACAGAGAGCAACAAATGTGCTAACCTGCACACATTTTCCATTTGCTCTTGCAAAAATCTTTCAATAGGAGGCGATTAACACAGATTTCAGTGGTAATAATCGTCACCACTTTCTAAACATGGAGGACTTTTTGATTTAGAAGTTCCTTTTAATGGCAATTTTAGACGAGAATTAATCATTCTTATCTCAGCAAGCAAATGCCTGTCATGCTGCACCTACTGCAAGCAGCCCTCGCTTCTGGGATACAAATATCATTGGCAAGAGGGTCTTAGTGTCCCGGTGAAGAGGAAACACTGGACATAAATAACCTTGAGCTCTCATCGACAGCTTGTTACTCAGTCTTTATTAGCAAAAGGGGCCTATAAATCACGGCCTTGGAAATGATTAGCTCCACATATGAGCTATGATGTGTGTCAGCAGAGTGAAGGGAAGTAAGGGAGGGAGTCAGGAATACTGATGGAAACAGAACACCTGTTACACTGTGTATTTTTTAAATTAATTTAATATCTTTGCATGACAAAGTCAAGCTCCAAACCTGGCAGAATCAGTTTTATAAAAATGCACTGAAGCCATCGTTGCCTTGAAAATGTATTCATGTCACACTTGTTGCACCACATAATGAATGCCCTGTGCTCCACCCAGCCTCACTCTCTACCAGATGATTTTTAGGGACCTTGAAAGTAGTTCCCCTGCAATTTTCGACCTTTCGAAAAGCTTCCCACCTCTGTCTAGCTCCCCTGGGGTTCTTGACAGCGCCGCAGCCCTGGGCATCATCAAAGCCCTTCTGCGAAATCTCCGACATCGATGCACCTCGTGCCATATTCTGCAGGCTATGCACCCGGCAATGATCGCTCTGGAAATGTCTGCCAGTTTAGCGCTGCAGGTAGTAATGGGAGTTCCATTTCGCTTCCCAAATGACCTGCCTTTACTCTGAGGCTTATTTCCTGTATGTCATTCTCTTGGCTCCTGTCAGACGTAAGCTGACAGTAATATGGCTAACTAACAACACCCCATGAGGATCATGGGACTGGAATTATAGTTGGGACTGGACACAGAGTCTGGCAGTAACTCCTTTTTCACTTTAGTTATGTGGTGAGCTGAGCAGGAGGAACCTCGTCTGTTTTTATAGGATTCTTTGTGCTGTTCCTCTGACTTGTATGTGAGGCCCTGACGACCCATTTTTTAGTATCATCTCTGTCATCATGTTCTTTGCTTTATATGTCTCTCACAAATAGATACCCAGAATCCCTGTAATTGTCAGACAGTAGGCTGAAACTGGTCCAAAGATTTAAGGAAATATTTTTACCCTAGATATCTCATCGATATCTGAAGCCGCCAGCTCTTGCTCAGTTATGTTCATTTTATTAACAATAAACAACAATAAACTTGCTTGAGCTGTGCTAAGGGACTGTATGAAAATTACTGAGGTGGGGAAAAGGGGCTAAGTCTTATGTGTTAATACCTTAAAATAATTTAAAAAAAGCATTATTTTTAAACAGTTAACACTGAAAATAATTTAAAGTGAGGTACCCACATTTAAACACAAATATATTAATGCAACAACAGCCGCCAAGTGAAATTAGCATTTGCCAAAAGTATGGCCTGCATAACATAATGGTGAATATTCTTCTGTCTTTCAATAAAGAGTTACTAACCAAAAACATCTTTTTACAGCCATTGAATGAAGGGACCAGGTCCAGATGGTGGCAATGTGCCTGCAACTCAATATTTTCACCCGACCACCGCTTTCCAAATGATAAAGCTGAACATAAATAAGATCAGATGATCCTGGGCCAGATGGGTATGGGATCAGATGTCTGACTGTCTGGTGCAGAGTCGGTTGGAGGCTTGTCCTCTAAACAGTTGAGCCAAAGAGTGCACCGTCAAATATCAAAACACGTGTTAATTACTGTCGGTATATTAAAGTCCAGCGACTGAAAGAGAGAGAGAGAGGGAGAGAGAGAGGGCTCTCTCATGCTATGACAGTGCTGAGCTCTTTCAACACCAGCAAAGTGATGTCTTTAAAGAAGCTCAAAGTGTCGCGGTTACAGTTAACTGTCGTGTACAGAGGCACTGGTGCGCCCATTAGAATGGTGGGGTGGGCGGGTGAGGTTATGGATGCATTATTCTGTTGGGTTCAGGTATGAAAAATATAGTGCATTTAAAGGAAAAACACACATATCTGGTTCTCTAACTAGCTTAGAAGAGCTGGTGAACGTGTCAGAACATTTTATATTTCTTCACTTTAAAGAACCAACTAAAGAACTGGCTCTATTGAAAAGTGTCCAGTAGTGAGAGGGAGGCTGCCTGTAATCTGTACGTCCACAGTCGCATTCAGCCAGAATTTACACTGGTTTTTACACTGCCTGGAGGCGTTTTGCCTCTAAATCCAGTATTTCTTTATTCTGTTGAAAAGGAATGTCTGTGTCTCCTCCTGCGCAGAGCAATAGCTAACCCACGGTCAACCCATGGAGGTTAGGAGCTAAAAACAAGACAGCTGACAGCTGCCGAGTCTGAGGACATTCAGGATGGACATCTATCTGAAACCTGAAGCCTCATTCATAACATTTTGAATAAGACACCAAAGTAATCAGCTCGTAGGTGTTCAGCCTGTATGTTTCCGATTTTGCAGTTTTGTTGCAGGCTGTTACAGCCCCTAATTCATATGTCTTATATTAGGGATTAAATGATATTATCCCCTAATTCTGCAGTTCCCCTCAGCTCTACAGGAACGTTTAGCCTCTGTTAGCTCATTGTTTCGGTTTAATGGCCCAGAACCCCCCCCCCCATTAACATTGGTGGAACATCCATTTTTCTAAATGACCGTACTGAGGTAAAGGACAGTTTGTCCATTTATGTTTTAGGCTCCTTCCGCTGCCCCCGAGTGGACCCAAACAATACATTAATGCAGCTTTAAACTCCCAAACATGAAAAAGAGCACATATCTAACATAGAGCGTCCAGGCATTATGTGACAAAAAGCCCTGTGTCCCTGGGCTATTACTGCAGATTAGAGAAGTGCTAAACAAACTAGATGAGCCAAATAAGATCCACTTCCAGATTTTTTTTTTTTTTTTGGTAATGCATATTCATTAGACTGAGCCCATACAGCGTAGTGTGGAGATCACGCTGGGCGTTCACACTGAAACTTGGATAACTGCACTGATACGCAGGTCTGCCTCCCATATGCTCCCACTAATGAGGTCAGATCAAGTCTCAAATTTTTTTGCGAGTGGTCCAGCTGCCTTATAATAAGGCTCCATGTTTGTGTATGCTAATGATCTCGCTGCTAATAATCTCATTTAGAAACTTGCCAACATCTCACCCTCCCAGACAGTTGATTCTCTGCAAATCGCCCTGTCTCTTCCTATATGAATATGCATTTTAAATATGACATACGACCCGTGGAACGCTGCAGGGTAAGGGTTGAACAAGTGTCAAGGTTTGCTCGCCGGGCGTCAGCAAAATTGGAGTTACATAGTCATAGTGCAGCTGCTGCTAACAAGGGGAGTTGAAGAGGTTGTTTTGGAGACATTAACTGCACGACATGACACAGGTGTTTAAGGTTGTGAAAATATGACTCGTTGAAACAAGCCATTTTAATGTTGGCATCTCGTTCCTGCAATTGGGCTCTCAAAAACAGAGGCTTTTCAGTGTCAGACAATAAACACTCACTCATAGAAGGATAGAAAGGCTCTCCATATACAAATAAAAGCCTTCTTAGCTGTCTAGACTACAAAGTGGTTTCTGCCTCCACGCCTTTAGCTGACAAAAGCAATATTGTCATAGATGGGACATGAAAGGCATTGACAGAATCTACTGATTAACGTGAACTAATTTTGAAAAAAATCCATATCCGGTCATTAAAAACACTTGGCCTTTCCCGCCTTGTCAGTACTAATCCGATTGCCACTGCTCCAACAAAGGAATGGTGAGTCAACAACTCATGATTTCTTCTTATTTTTTTATTTTTTTGACAGCATCCTGAACCTGAACTACTTCAGCTGCTTAGCAACAATCAGTACAGTGTAGAACAGTAAAACTGAATGTGCAATACAAAAAATAATAAATCACTTCTCCCAAAGCTAACACAGGACATGCATCACGTTCAGATTGATTTATTCGAACAATCAAGCAAATGTATCTGTGGACTATGTAATAGAAGGTGTTTTTTTCTGGTCCATCATTGCTATTAGACAGTTTAATTTGATTGGAGGATGTCCCCAAGATATGGATGTCCATAACGGCTAACTGCTGACCCACAAAGGACAGCACTCATTTTATAATGATATTGATTGATTTCTAATTTCCATTAATAATTCATCAAATAAGAGCAAGTATTTTTGCCTCCAAGAAATGTAAATATTATATAATATGCAAATATTGTGGCCAGTAATTGTAAAGTTGCCATTACTGCATTGACCTTGACATGACACAATGTGATGAATAAAAAAGGAGCAACCCCAAGTTCACCTCCCAGACCACTGTCCCTGAGCCGCAGCAACAGAAATAGCAATAAAAATGCCCCCAAACACAGCACACGTTTCACTGTGGTCTCCACTGTTAGTTGGTTCTCACTTGTCTCAATGCCAAAAAACATGTAACAACATTACTTTGACAACAATTGTATTGGCATTTGTCAAAGTAGCGTGCGATAAAGTGATTTAAAAGCAGTACTGTAAGCATGTTTTGCTCTCTCATCTGATTGGTGGAAAAAGGCAAATACAGCAGGTCATTGAGCTGTTGAAACCAAACTGCTGATTCAGTAAAAAACACACCTAGGTAAAAAGAAAAAGAAAAAAAAAATCTTTGATTTTCAAGAGAGAAGCTGGAAAAACATGGCCTCTGGGCACATATAGAATCTAAAATATATTCTGGGTGTAGCTGATGATATCCCAAACTGCTGTCTTTAATCACACTGGCATATATAATGGAGAGCACCCTGGCCTCTACACTTTCTGTAAAGGCATCATGTTATGTTCAGTCCTTGGATTCTCTCCCTCTGCTCTTCTGTCCTGTATTTACACGCAGTAATTTAGAGATTATATAGCACACTGCACAAGGTTTAAATCTCCCTTAAATCGCCTGCTTTGCCCCAAATGGAGACAAAACACCCTTTCTGGGGGGCTATTATGATGCCAATGATTAGTTATTTTCCATTTCATGTGCCCTGGACCATCGCAGATATTCAGCTCCTCATTGCACCGCTTCATTTTACTGCCCTGCCTCAGCCCTCTCTGATCACCTCATGTTTCACTGTATCTCATGTAAGCCTCTCCTGGATATTACTCACAGCCTTTTTCCCGCCTGCAGAGGATTCTGCCACGTTGTGTGATAAGGTCTGAACCCTTGGCGTGAGGGGCTGGAAGCAGGCTGTTACCCCTACAGGGGAAGAGTATAGACCAGTGTGTTCACATGTGGGTGGAGATAATGTGCGTGTGTTTTGTTTTGCTTGCATATTGTAAGCGGCCTCTTTGTAATGCGTGCGCCCATGAGCGGACAGCTTACAGCAAGCCTGCTCGAGCCCTAACCGCCGCCCTGATGCAGCCTCCTCGCTGTCACTGTTCATTCCTCCCGCAGACACTTGCAGCTTGATTAGCAATGTAATGAAAACTGGATCTGCTACATGGCCATTTACACCCGCCTTTGTATGTAGTGTACAGTAATGCCGACTGCAGCAGTTGTGCCTCACACAAACACGTGGGACTTTGGGTCTGAATTATACATGATTTAATTAAACAGATTCAGGAGTTGATTCAGAGAGCACAAAGGAAATGAGATTACTGACACGAGATGGCCTGCTGCGCCTTTTCGGTGTATGATTAGCATTGTATTGCCACTTTCTTTTGTCACTGCCTGCTGTTTGAATGGGACAATAGCTGCAATTTTCGTTGTCATTAAATAATGAGTGGAAAAATGTGCTGAATTTAAACTTTTATTGGTCGGCCCCTGAAAAGCCAAGGATGTGTACAAATGTAGAAACCCTTGTTTGCTTTTTCTCTTGCCTTTTTTCTTTGCTTGCAGTAATCACTTGCTGTTACTGATTCATGGCAATTCTCATCAAGTATTTAGAGCTGATAGTTTACTCTGCTACCAAAAAGAAGCCCACTTGACATCAGTGACAGGATTTACACAACAAACAGAATTAAATTATTGTTGATTACGAATGATGAATAATTATCGTGTGATGTACACTCTAGATTTTAAAGGTGTTCATTGATATTCTCCATACCTTGCTACACCTGTTTCCCACCTTTTCCCTCAAATAATTTCCCTACTGATCCGGTCCGGGGAGCTCAGCTGATGAGCTGGAATCATGATCCGACCTTTGCCTCATCTGAGTAGATGAATCAGAGACCGGGGGAGTCTCAGTGACCCTCATTTCCCCTGGCGGCGTCTCAAACGGCGCAGCTGATGCTCAGGTATCTGCTGGATAATGTGATTCCAGTTCATCGCAGACGCTATTGCCATGCAGACAATGGGCGCAGGAAAATGAGGCCGTTTTCAAAATTGCCATGTAGGATGCCAGAGCTGTCCTTCTCTAGTCAGCAGCATTTGTCAAATTCAGATTGAATCAGCGGTGTTGTGCTCACACAGGCGATTAGGGAAAATAGGCTGCGGTATAGCATCTCACGGCGGAGGCAGTCCATACAGCCACTGTCTCGTATTTCACTTATAAGCCTTAAAGGTTATGTGACTCTTCAAATTAATGGCAAATCTGTTACAAAGCATGGCAACTATTGGACTGCTACTGCCTTCATAAGAGTGAAACGGTTTCATTTAGTATGCTCTGGATATTTCCAGCAACTTGATATATTGTAAAACAAACAGAGCAGCAAAAGGAACCTCTGCAAGAACTTAATCCCTGGAACTGAAACTCCTGCTGCTATTGTTCCGGCTGCTATTGCTGCCGCTGTAGTTTATGCTTTCTCCCTCCATCCAAAATAATGAGAAGTCCCTGCATAATGTACATTTGGAGCTCTTTCCACATTCCGAGTGCCAAGATATTCATTTTTTTTTCACATCATGGTGGATCCAGCCACTGCCACAGTCTAAATTTGGATTCCTCCTCCTCTGTTTTGTGGAACTATGCTAATATGGCCCCCAGACATCCAATGGTTACCCTGGCCCATTAGTGGCAATTACACTGTTTGTGTGACTAGTGACAAAAACTTGGAATCTGCCTGTGAAAACGGTTATTTTCCCATTAACCGTTCCAGCACTTTATCAACCCAGAGCTGGCTGTGCTCCGGAACCGCGCCATAAAACATCTGCAGAAGAAACAATGCAATTATAGAAGCCATCTGGAACAATAACGTAAGAGAATAGATATGATTAACACTAACGCAAACAGATGGCAAAGTGTTGGATTGCTGTTCGACAAGCACATAATAGGAGGGAACCTTAAGTCCAATTATAAGTGGCAGCAGCCACTTCTCTCATGCAAGCTTGACTGGGGGCACTTAATGGCACGCTGAAAGGGAGACAAAGCAGTGTCCAGGTAGACATAAAGAGTTCATCAGGTGGCTTGGGTTAAGACGGGCTGTTCAAATGAGCAGTCAGTGTGGCGGGTTCTTGCGGGGCCCACAGCCTGTGTTCAATAATAGTGTTTAGAGCTGGATGCTGGAGACTCATCTTGTGTTACATCCCACCTAATGACCACACAATCAATTATCAATTACAAAGTTCATTTGAATTCACTCCATTAGCAAAAGCGACATTAGCCATTATGTAATCCTAATGACCTTTGTAACATTAGAGAGATTTCTCTGAGGATGATGTTTACTTTTCTCTGCCTAGATTTCTTTTTTTTTTTTTAAGAAGAAGAAGAGTACTTGGGGAGCAAATTTGGATGTTTCTTTGCAGCTCTGTATTAACTCCCCACGGTGACCGACCATCCAAGAAAGGAGGATGGGGAGATGGATGAGTGTCAGCTTCCTCACACACTCTCCTCTGCATCAGGGATGTACCGTCTCCCTGAAAACCTAAACGTGGAATGTTTACACATGTAATTGCATTCAACAGAACTAGCCTCCTCAACTGATCTCAGTTCAGTATCTGTTCACTGTGCGCCACTTTGATAAGCCATGTACAAAACAAGAAAACACCCCACCACCACTCCGACACCGCCGCTGCCTTTCCTTAAGCATCATCCAGAGGCCTTCAGATCTGCCAACAATGAAGATTCTGCGGGACTGCATCCAGGAAAATATACCCATATTTGTGTGGGATTATACAAAATGTATTTCTCATGATCTCCTACTGAAAACAAGGCTTACCGATGCCCTCTTACTCTGTAGGTCACAATGTATGCTGGAGCAAATGTAACAAATCGGATCTATTCATTGCCAGGAATAATTTCTGGTAGGTATGATATGAAGTGGGGTCGCTTCAGTTGAATAACCAGCAGGGTTAGCTACTCTGCTGTTATGACAGCTCCCCTCTCATGTTGTTTTAACGAGAAATATATTTTCCTGAATCCAAACCCTCAGTGTTGCCCCCCCCCCCGGCTGGTATTAAACTGGCTTTAGGATTTTACGCTAATGTTAGCGTGGAAACATGCTAACATTTGAGAGCCAAAATGAAACTTGAGTTCCAGGTTCTGTTCCAGAAATAAGATTATAATAACCTCTTTCAGAGTCATTGACATTTGTAATAACACAAATTAATCGATCAAACCTTGTGACGGACACTTACTCAACAGTAAATCTAGCCCGGACTTGATATCATGACTTTGGCGCTCTATGAGGTTTTGCTTCTTGTTCGCTTTTTAATGTGCGCAGAATTAGCATGTTTGAGTGCAAAAGCTAATTCTTAAAATAACAATCGTGACCTTGAAGCTGCTATACTAAACATTGAACAGAAATACTATGTTTATGTGAAAGGTGTCGATTGTAGTGACGAACCTGCACATAATTATCACACGACTCTGTACTTCCCCTTTCAGCTCATTGTTTTGGTTTACGGCAGCCACCTTTACTCTTTTGGTTCAGTCTCACTGCTCTTATAAGTGTAATTTCTAGATAAACAAATATTTCCCCTGGGAGCTGGAGGAGACCAAAAACAGAGCTTAAAGGAATGAATTAATGAATGTTAATGTTACTCTGTATTCAAGATGTTGATTTCTTTGAACACGATAATCCTTTCTGATGCTGGTTTATCTGCCTGTCAAAGAGTACCATGGAACTGGTCTGCGTGTCTTTCATGGACACTGAGGTTTGTTAATTTCCTCATCCAACCTCAGTATAAGGTGCTCAAACATCCAGGTCCATGATTTGTTCATGAATTTGAAAACATGGCTTTGTTGTGTTGGTCTTGGCACACCACTCTCATCCAGACATTTAGAATGAAACAAATTAGTGTGCCAAACATTAACCTTCTGCCCACACTGCTGTCATCTGTACGTATAATTTGGTGAAGACAAGGATTAGAGCTGCTGGTATGTACGATATCGCTGATGCACACATTCTGTAGATGAGCTTGACATTTCAACCAGACATGCACTTCATTGAAGCTGACAGCTGTGGTAAATAATCAAATTAATTTATTTTGCTGAGATGTATCATACCGCTGCCAGGTTTGATGCCTTTATATTTGATGAAAGTAGCATCAAACACAGATTCTGCATTGACACTTTAATTTGTTTAAAAAAAAAAAAAAAAAAATTGGCAGAAGATCTGAATTTCTAACTGTCAAGTTGTCATTGTCAATGTATGATTAAAATATTACTGATAGAACAGGAGACAAGCCAGCCAGTAACAATAAAAATGAAAAACATACAAAAAATGCAGAAGATGTAGTCAACTCACATAGATGGGGGTGTTAGCAACAGTTGTTCAATTTATCACCAGATTTCAACAATATAAAAAACTAGAAGTTTATTTAGAATTCATCCTCTCCTCAAGTGAACATTGATTCAGAGGTGCTTTAATTATTTATTACAAGAAATGAGCAAAAAGAGTGTGTAGTTTGATGCTGCTCTTTGGGGGTTCAGTCATAGAAAAATAAGGTTTTGTTTTGTTTTCTGATTTATTCACCATATAAAAAGACTGATGGGATACGTAGCTTTTCCAAAACTCTCCCTTTCTGTCAGCACACATTTGTTCATACACACATATGCACACGCAGGGTTAGAGGAAAGAGGGATCAAAACCTCCTAACTGTACCACTTGAAATCAATTATTAATCACACACAGTACACACTACAGTGTCTGACTGCAAAAGTACCAGTGTTGCACACAACAATATGAAGTTCTTTTTATCCCCAAACATAAAATCTAACACGCATCAAGGAGTGAACCTTTGTTAACAACATTTACCTGCCCAACTATAGGTAATGCTTTCTCTGACAAACACACCAGCCGCCATTAGAGCTCTGCAATAGAATAGATTGGAATTAACCTACAATATTGTGTATTATTAGTAAAAGTACAGGTTTGAACGTTGCTATATCATAACTAGAGGTCACCAAATCTGTTCAACGTGGAATATCACACTAGCATGTGGCCACATTTGCTTAAAACTGTTGCATCATGGTGGCCCGTGTTAGCCTCAGAGGGGACATGTTTTATTGAATCCGAAAGTCACTGACTGAGCCCTCACAGACTGCTGGAGGATGGTTTTACACCGCCAGGTTCACTGGAGTGCTCAGCATGAATATGTAGGTTTGCATGGGCACTGCATAAGATGGTATCTGTCCCTTGAGAACCTTTTTTTTTTTTTATCGTCTTGGTGCAGTTAACTGTAAGAAATCTTGCTGGTACTAAAATTTGTACTTCTGGGATTGGTCCTTTTCAAAGTAAAAACACATCAACGCTTCCAAGAAATAATAATTTAAAAAGGCTGTATGTGGTTCATACAGCATTTGTTCTTCCAGGTGACAAACAAAAGACAGAAAAAATGAGGTGCCATTTTGGTGCGCATTGCAGTGTGTAGTATGGTGTGTTGTTAAAAAAGAAGTAATTCCTCTTAAGGAAGAAGGAGGCCAGATTAACTAGGGAGGTGGTAGAAGGTGTTCTCACTGGTCTGGTGTAAGGAAATGTTCCAGTGTGTCAAGGCCTTGTGTATTTGTGTATAAAGACTCAACGTCTAAAGTGCACATGATTACATCTGGATTAATTGTTGATAGTTGTGAAAAAATGAGGGCTGTTTTAATGATTACCTTAAAGTGGGTACAAAGTCTTTAATGTGGTAATATACAAAACTTGATGTTCTGCTGGACTAGAAACAATGGGTCTACCAGGTGGTTGCTGTGGGTTTTGAGGGATTATACAGAAGGCTTTTAAAGGAAACTCATTTATCAAGAAAACCTTCTTCAAGTAATATCTGCAGCTCCCTCGGGTATTCTTTTGCTCGGTTGCATTTCAACTTATTATAAAGAGATATATAATATAATATATATAAGTGCATATATTTATAACATGCCAGATTGTGGTAAGGTTTAGCATGTTACCTTGTTTTTTGTTGTGTGTACTGCATGTTTGAAATGGAAGGTTCATGTTTGACCTTGTGAATAGTATTCAGCGCTGACAACTGAGCCAGAAACTCCATTCACAAATGAAAATCATGAGATGTGATTAAAAGCTCTGGAGAAAACGTGGTACAGTATGTGAACATGGAGTTAATATTATACTCTATCAAATTACCATGTTAGCATGATATTGTGTTGGGCAGTAGTTTTATTGGGTTTTTATTATTTAAATGTTTTTTTGTTTTTATTTGTTTTTCAAATCCTTGGTATCCCCAAGTTAGATTGTTAAAGAAGTGTCAAGGTTATTATAAGTACATTTTGACACACGGCCCTTACATAGGATGGGGGCACCTTAAGGCCCTTACCAAATCAAGCAAACCAACTGCCAACCAGTGACCCCGGGGCCTTTGCCCGGTTGGTTGTCCAGCCGCGAGACAGACCGACCAGCACTGCCATCCCTCAGGCCACAGGATCAGCCCTGCCAAAAATGAGATTCCATATCACACCACACTAAAATCATCTGTTCTGTTTAACACACCAGAGGAAGGAAAAAAATTAGATTTGAGACACTTCAACCGCTGTGTGTGTGAGCAGCTTTACAGAGCATTAGAGAGCAGAATGGAGACAGATTCATGGTTGGATTTAAAGTTTTAACAAATACATATAACTGAATGTCGCACATTACAAGTGTGAGCAGCATTGCCAGAGGCCTTACTCTCTTGGGGAACTATCATTCCACATTATATAAACAAATATTTGAAGAGTTGTGATTACTGTGTGAAAAGATTCTCATATCCAGCCATTTGTTTTGGTGAGCAGAGTTCATGATTAAGTACTTGTGTCAACATTTTGTTGAATAAATGTTTCTAATTTCTTCTTATCTCTATTGACATAGGGGAGATCCACTGAGAGTAGGTCGGTTTAGGTTAAGCTTTGATCACTTTCAGCAGAGGACATGTATGGTCTGACCTGCTGAGCGATGGTTGGATTTACATCCTCCATTAAGAATGCTCTTAATTTAGTTTCTGCAGGCACGTGGTTTTGGATCTTATGTTAAATGTCATAGAATAGGATAAGATCATGCTATTAATTACAAGGAAATATGTCTTGATTTTCCGGGGGTTTGAAAGCATTCTGCTTTTGATGTTGCCAGCTTTGTCGTTGTCGACAATACATTTTAAAGGAAACAAAGACATTTCAGAGAGAAGTGCTTACTAGTTGTAGTAGTGGATGGATTGCTGTGAAATTTGGCACACGTTAAAGGTCCCCAGAGGATGACGACGAATGACTTTGTTGATCCCCAGACTTTTTGTCTAGCGTCTCCAGGAGGTCAAAGATTAAACTTTCCATTGAAACATCTCAACATCTACTGGATGGGTTGGCAAAACATTTGGACATTCAGGGTCCTCGCAGGATCAATCCTACTGACTTAAGTGATCCCCTCTAGTATTGTGAAATTTGCATCAGACGTTGGTGTTCCCCACAGGATGGACTGTAATAACTTATTAATTAATCTCCTGACTCTGAATGGTCACAGAGCATGCCATGCACAGTAACTGGACCTTTGTTGCTATCATACCTCTCTTTCCCCCCTTGTTTCATGTCTGGCTCTTCACTATGGACTGCTCAAGGAAGAGCAAAAAAAAAGACTGCACACCTACAAAACCAATGATATTCCTGTTGGTTGAACTAATGCTAATAAGGATATGTTAGCAGGCATTATGTTAAAATTATCATTGCGAGCACATTAGCAGCACACCCGAGCACCCCCATGCCTACTGTATATGC
Organism: Lateolabrax maculatus; assembly: GCA_031216445.1. NCBI lineage: Eukaryota > Metazoa > Chordata > Actinopteri > Acropomatiformes > Lateolabracidae > Lateolabrax > Lateolabrax maculatus. The sequence continues at coordinate 26,968,911 of CM062204.1, forward strand.
AGCCTCACAAAGGCGCTAGCATGATGGTAGACTTAGTATTGTTAATTGATCAACTGTGAGGGAATGACCACAGGCGCTGTCATCTGCTTAATTACTGTCAACACAGAAGCCAGATCACAGGTTATCCTTAAGGACCTTAACTGGACTGTGGCAGCAAGCAGACACACTTCCAGGTGATACTGACTGGAGACGGCAATTGTTGATGTGGAACACAACACTCTGTCATTTCTTAGACTTCTAGTTTCATGCTGTGCAGACATGTTCATGCGCGTTGACAGCCGGGCATGAATAAAGGACCCGCACGGGCACGTGATTCACTGTAAGGAGGCTGAGTGTGATTTATTTTCCTCTCAAAGCAGATTACTATGCAGCAAATTTAAATTATGATGTTCAAATTGCACTGGAATATTGAGCATTTTATGAATCCCATGGATGAGCTGAATGAGCTGCGAACACACGGAGGTTACTCTGAGCAGTATTAAAAGGATGAATGTCTAACAACCAGTAAATTCCCCGACTTTAGTGATAATATTCCACAATAAATCAAAAAGAAAAAGTCTTGCAGAAATTGGATTATCACAATGTTCATGGTATCTGCAGCCTGTAGCAAAGAAGAACATTTCACTTCACTTTGTTCTGCTCTCTCTATGAATTACTTTTACTTTTTTTTTTTATTATTTCTTTTCATCCCAGATTTCATAATTGCAGTATTTTTGAATTTTTTTATCCTCGTTTGTCTTCCCTGCCATAATCATTCTGTCTCCGCCATCCGTTTTCTTCATTTGAATGTCAGGAACATCATTAAAGGGCATCTTTCAATTGGCAAACATTGTCCGTGTACTTGACCGGGCTCGTTGTTGACAACCACCCTGGGCTCTAAATTGCCTGTTCTTCCTCTAAAGAGGACAGACATGACCTGGTTATGTTGCTGCACAGCGAAATGAGGGCCCTCCATGCTTGCCTCCATGGCTATTTTAGGGAGAGGTTGGTGGGAAAGCCGAGTTGGCAGATATTTCCAGACTTCATAAATGAGCTATGCAGAGGGCCACGGGGGACAAAAGGGCAAAAGATACTCTCCATGAATCGGAGGAGGAGTGGAGCAGAGGAAAGGAGAGGAGCCGTGATCAAGAAAGTTGGTGGTCACATTAACGTCACTGACAGCTCCCGGAGTATCATCTGCACTGTCTACTTGTTTCATAATAAGCAGAGCGGGACGGCCCACAGTGGCCCCCGGCCTTTGGTGGACGGCTTGCTAATGTTAGCCTTTGTAGGTTGACATATGACTTTGTGTGGGAGAAAGTGGTGGGAAAGTAATGTGGTGGTGGCACAGTGGCACCCTCTGTGACGGAACAGAGACAGCGTGTTGTGCCATCTGTGCTGAGCAACAATTTAGCTTGTTTTCACCTCACGTGAGGTTTGGTGTTGTTTTTCAAAGTCCACAGCACAGCATGGACTCTTCTCAGCAGACTGCCAGGCCGCTGGTGAGGCGAGATTCAGGAATCACCTGGGTTGTGTTCAGAGTTTGAGGGTCCGTGAACCACAAGACAATGGGAAGATGCGAGTGGGCAGGCAAAGTTGCGTGCTTGTTACACCAGTGTCTGCTGTTTCTCTAATACCTCCACATGTTAAATACAGAAGATGTGATGTGCAGGTACGATAGGTACAAACAGAAAGTTGTTTCACAACCAGTTAACCTCCAATTAACTGATCTGTTAATTTGGAGGTTAAAGTGCATCTAGACATCTAGATTAAAACAGGGCTGGATTACACAGAGTATTACTGCTATTTCGACAGCATTTCAGTGACTGTATTGCAGCACGGCCAAATTGACCTCTTTGGGGTTCCTCGGGCAGAAATCTGGTAATGGAGCTCTGTTTCCTCAAAGTTCCTATTAATTACAGTGCACACAGCCCACTACAGCATTCTTATACTGGAATACGACCTGGTTTTCTGCATGTCGGTTAGAATCAGAACTGGGTTTATTGCCATGTAGGTTTTCATATACAATGAATTTGCTTTGGTGTATTGGTGCGTAACAATAAAACTAAGTAGTGCAAAAGTCAACATAAACATAAATATAAAATAGGAACAGAAATATTTAAATAGGAATGTGCAAGGGTTAAGAGTGTGATGTGTAGAGATATTTTCACTGTAATGACCACATAATGATAAAGTTTTTGGAAATTTGATAAATCACAGCTTTATTTAGCACAATGTAAACTAAAAGAACAAAGGTATATGTTGACATGGGGCCACTCTACAAGACCGACTTCATAATAATGTATGACTGCGTTGATATTGTACATCACTGGTGAAAATTCCCTAACAAATGAATCAAATAACCAAAAAGAAACTAATGCAAGGTGACCTTGAAGTTTTGTGGCTCCTGGAGGTCAAGGGCCAAACATCAACAGTCCCCTCCAGTCCATTCTGTTTGTCACTGCATTTTCAGACGTTTAACTTGGGACTTATTCATATCTTACACTGTAGCTTCACTGTAATATTTATTTTCTGTTGAATCTGTCTAGTTCTGTTTTCATTTATGTTTATCTTCTATTTCATTTTGTTTAATTCTCTTTAAAATCCTCTTTATGTATGCTTTTTATGTTGTCTTGAGTGTATTTTATATATTTTATTGATGCCTTTCTGTCTTATGGAAAGCACTTTGAATTGTCTTGTTGAAAGGCGCTATACAAATCAACCCGCACTGCCTTTATTGGCCTGCAAACAACTATGTAAATGTTTACTGGGTTCTTATTTGTCTCATGTTGCAAGAATACAAAAACCTCACATCAAGTGTTGATTGCTTAACCTCTTTTATAGCTGACAAATACTGCTGTTTGTTGTCTCATCTAACCTGACCAGCGTGTGTCATTGCGATCAAGGTATTTCGGCAAATATCATTTTCCCTGAGGTGCATACATTATTTTGTCTGCCCCCTGTAGCTAAAAATCTCATTGAAGCCAGTTATTGTGTTTTTATGAATCATTAGCGAGGCTCATCATGTCAGAATTTGTCTCTGTTCTCTGGAACAGTTATTTTTGTGTTCTTGGATAAAAGGAGAACACATTCACTAAGATGTATCACACTCGTTTCCTTGCAAAAACATTTAATGATTTTCACCACTTTAATTAAATTAAACCTCAACAGTTAAAGGGGCAATTAAAATGATTTGTGCTGCCCCATACTGCAAAATGACTGAAAATATCTCTGCAGGGGTTTGACAGAATTGTTGATCAATACCAGTGACTCAATAGTTACTTAGCCAGGTGCTGACATTTCTGGATTTTTAAAAGGCTTTTATTTTCTGGCCGGGGCTCCGTTTTCCAGCTAAAACTACCCATTGCACATTCAGGACACTTCACCTCCTTCATTTTATTCAACTCAAAGAAGGCGAATGGCTCTTTGAATGACGTTAATGGACATCCGAGCTACGAAGGCTAATGCATCAAGCTGTAATAGCGAAGGACAAACCACTGTCGCCCCACAGCAAAGAGGAACAGGGACCGAGTGTAGAGGCCCCTGTTGTTACCTGCTACAATAAACAATTTTACCTCTTAGTCCTCGCTAAGTCAGGTAACTGTTGTACAAAGTGTTGTACACAGTTTGCATTCTGTCTCCTACCGACAGTCACTGGTTTCCTTTAAACATGATCGTGTTTGTTTCATTTCATCGTAATTTCAAAAAAATTCTCTTGAGTCATTTGAATAAAGCTGCTGTAATCAATATTTTCATAATAACAATTGATCAATCAACTCTCAAGGGTGGCTTATAATGACTGAGTATTGGGATCCGACTGCAGTTCTCAAGCTTTAAAGCGGCTTTTAGCAACTTAACTGTTTTCGTTGATTCTCAAGCTTTCATCAAGTGGCCCAAAAAAATCACTTAATGCAGTTTTAAAGACCATTAGTAAGCAGAGTGAGACCGAGCAGGAAATACCAAAGAAGTCTCCCGGTGAGGTACAGTGTGTTTCCTTGTTGTTTTAGTTTTGGGATAAAATCATTGTAGTTCACCAACATTAGCGAACATTAGCCGTCGTAAGCTGTGGCAAAAGCCCTGAGTGTATTGAAATGAGCAAGGGGTTTCTCTTGTTGCTTATGAAACTTTGTATTTGTAAAAGAAAGACTGTGTTATCATTATTCCAAAATCCAACATAGTCTGGCTTTAAACTCAGTATTTATTTATTTTTGACCACAATCTTTCACCAAACATCACAGGTGTCCTTTACACTGGGGACACCGGGGACATCACCACTCCTCACCACTTCCTGAAATGGCCGATTTGGTCCCCATCAATTTTTAAAAGCATATTTTGTTAAAAATAGCTTGCACCAAGACAAATGAGAACGTTTTGTGAAACGTTTATTGTGCGTGGTCGATGTTGTTGTGCGTTTTATGTTGAGTATTTTTGTATTATCAACCCTATAGTAGCCACGGCTATGCCCTTTGCAATGATGTACTTTGACCTCAGGGTACCGATCCCCCCAGTACATTGCCAGTAATCGCATATGTTGAAGATCTTTTAAAAATGTTTTTTCATCTGATCCCTTATGTCCCCACCACTTTTCAACACAAAGTAATGCCTTTGCCAAACATAAACTAGTAGTTTTAGCTGTCTAAACTTAAGGCATTTTGGAAGGCGCTGACTAATGTTTTGGAGAATATGTTGCACTTCTTCCTGGACAGGGGCTGATAAAGGTCATTAATGAATTATTGCCCACTCGGGTTCAGTAAATATTAACTTGAGACATGTGGGTGTTTTTTTATTTACACATATTATATCACATATTATATTACTAGCTTTTAGGGTGAAGCAGCTGACACAATTAGAAATAACTATGTGTCTGAGGGTGCAGGTGGGCCATGAACCCAACGCCTCCCTCAGGCAGAGCCCTCCAACCCTCCCTCCCTGGTGGTCCCCTGAAGGCTACTTATTAATTGAGCAATGCGTGCACTGTAACACTTGTGCCGCGTCAGCAGGGGAACCCTCTCCTCCCGTCTCAACTGAGACCTTAAACACAGCTGCTCAGGCTACACCGGGGTAAATACAGGTTATGGTCGCCGCCTACACGCAGCAGTACAGGAGCCTGCAGTCCCACGTATGAGTTTGCTCCAGCAGCGGTAATGACTGTAGTTATCCTGAAAGAATACTGCGACTGTTTTTGCAAACTACATAATGTCCCCATCCGAGTGTGCATCGCAGATGCTTTCAGATTGCTGTTACTTACCAACATTCTGACAGCCGGATGGCACCGTGCAGCTGCAGGTAGACTAGTGCTTTGGTTGCTGCAATCTCTGTGGTTCCCCTATAGGACTGTGGGAAAATGGGTCTCTGTTTTACAAAGGTTTTGTTGTCCTTATCCATGTGCTGGTGTGCTTTGGACGTTGCTGTACTTTTTATAAGTTTAACTCAGTGAAATGTTGACAGTTGGATGGGGAAAAAGTGTCACAAGCCACTGTACAATCACTTGTTTCCTGTCAGAATTTTCGGGATGACACCACGCCTGGAAAGCTGACATTTTCAGTATTCAACTGTTATATTTAATATGTTTAACTGCTAATTCTTTAAGCCTTTGGAGGGCCATTTAATTAATTTACTGTGTAATATCACCGTCACCTGAAACCCCCACCTTTTTTTCTGAGTTATCGGCTGCTTCAAGCGCTTGCGAAGGCTGTTAGTGGCTTTAAGGTGAGTAATTTCCTTAGCCAGACCTCATTAGCCAGATTTATCATCCCTAAACGTGTTTTGTCAAAGGCCATTGGCTCACTGATAGCCACAGTCAGCTTCTTTCGATATCTTTCACCTTGCTACACATGTAAAGGCTCTTGTAGTTGCCCCTGTTGTTACACAATAATTGTATCCTTCATATAATCCAAACTCCAGATCCTCCTGTGTCCTGTATGGCTTTACTTGTAGAAAAAAAATAAAAATAAAATTATGAGTGCAAATAAAACACAAAGTTATGTTGAAACTATTTCTGTCTGTAGCGGACAGGCAGCAACGTGGGGCCGACTGACGTCAGGAAAATGGCCCAGTTAGAAATGTTAAAATCCTCCCTTTTGGCCTGTTAAAATGTTGTCTGCATTTCAAGAAAATGAAGATTGCTCCCCTGGCAAAATCCAGCGGCTCTGATCGTCAGGCTTTAACAGTCATTCGCTTGGAGGTTTCCACATTTTATATATTTTTTTCCTGCGTGTTATACACAAAGTTACTTCAATCATAACTGGAGGGTTTATAGATCAGCTCTCCCTGCACATTTCCATCTGTCAGGGAAAAGGTTGCACCCTACAGCTTGAAGACAGCATCAGAGAGCTCAAACGAAAGGGAAGGATCAGCTCCTCTCCTGAGACACCAGCTGTTCTGATCTATATTCAGGAGTACAGGAAAAAGGTGACGAACCTATTGAAAATGTGTCAAGTGACATTCAATCATGGGGCAGTGGGGCACTCTGCCAAGGGGTCACATGGGTCTAAAATCAGCTCAGGGGCCATCTCCCTTGCAAACCTCTGGTGCAGTGCCCTTTTGGAGTTTAACTTGCTGCGTCATCAAGTCACGCCAGAGGACAAATGAGCATTTCTTTTAGTATTGTGCCCTGTTCAACAACGGGAGAGACATCCTGTTTGTACAAAAATGTTTGTTTTATGTTGCTGAAGAACCTGTATGTACATAAGTGTTTTTGACATAACAAAACCTATGTGTTATACACATTCCTGCCAAATACAGAGCATTCCAATGAAAACTCCGGGAAAGAAAATAAAAAGTGATAAAAAAACGAATGCACTTCAAATCACCTTTTCTGGCTTCAAGTTGCTGTGCACCTGACAGCGCTGTCTGCAGAGAGGAACTGGCAGTAGAGCAAGCGCTAACTGAATATTTTCCATTGTTTGGTATGGTGTGGTTTGGCTGACCTCGCTCTGCACCAGACCTGAGGCTGGCAGAGCAGCAGAACAGCAGTTAGAGTGCAGAATAAGTCTTAACACAGAATGTGAACATTGCAGGTTTCAAAACAGTCACAAAAAAAGGCTTTTCAAATGTAGGAAAGGCATTCAACCCCCTCACTTATAATTTCAGTTTTAGCCACTAAAAACTCTCGAAACATGATCTTAGTACTCTCAAGCTGTTGAAATCCTGAGGAGAGAAGAGACAAGTTGATAAAATTGTTGATATGTTCATACAGGTCTCTTCAATTATTACCATGCATTCACAGTAATTATGCTTTACAAGCAGCAGCGAGTTGTTTATGTTTATATATAGACACTACTGCACTGCCTGTAATTGGTGAGTTTATACATGCAGCCTGAGAGGAAGACCTGCAGACACTACTCAGGGCTGTACTGCTAATAATTAGTAATAATAATAATAATAATAATAATAATCAAGTGGAAAGCCTGATACCAATTCCATTGTAATATGGTATTTGTTAGATTTATAAAGATATAAATAGCATTCACATATTTACAGTTTTGTTAAATTATAGGTTTTTTTGTTTTTTTGGAACAATAAGAGGAAGAGCATGGATGCATGTGCCTTCACGCTTACAAGCAAACACCAATGAAAAAGTTTATTGCTAATGTCAGTTAGCAGACTGGACAGCTTGTTAGGTAATCAGCCGTATCACGTCAACAGCTCAAGAACGTACTTGCAAATGTCATCAAAATGATACTGCTATGATTTTATTGCATAAAACAACAAAAAAAGATTGTATTTAAAAATTTGCTTTTACCAAATGTGGCATTGAGGCCAAAATGTTTTACTGTAGTCAAATCGAAGCTAAAAAATGTGTACACCTGGTTGTGTGAGATAGAACAGATAACATAAGACGTATCATAAACAAAATAACAGCAGGATGCACTCACATTCAATTTAAGCATAGTATAATTTAAGTACCAACATTTCACCAGACAAGCTGGCTTCATTAGGCTGAATTATCTTTTATTTTGAATGAAACAAACAACCAGATCGAGACATAAGCACATGGGATATAACTCGAAAGGACAACTGTATTCTTTAACAAGCAGAAGGCGTACACCGTAGGCATATAATGACTGCATTTTCACAAGACTACAATTCTGTACAGATTGCGACGCATTCTGAGGCGACAGAGTCAAAACAATTCATCACTTGTTTTCTGAAGAGACAATGTTTACCAAAAAAAATTGAGCTTTAAAAAAGGAATCACTGATACTTTTCTTTGCAAGTGGTTCAGACAGCTTTCATGCATTCAGCTCAGCTGGCTTCATGATAGATTCATGAATGAAAATCAGCAACAGAGAAAAAACGCTTGATGAATGCAAAGCTTTTGCTCATAATTCCAGTGTCCAACCGCTGCGTATTCTCCCATTCATTTGGCTGTAAATTCAATCTAGTGGATCGTTGCTGAATTGCCACCGTGTCCTTCAGTTGTCCCTCCGTCTTCATGAGGTTAGCAGGCACGCTTACCTTGAACTCCGTCCGTCGTATCAGAATATTAGAGGCGGGATGCTCAGCAAATACATGTAAGTACAAGCTGAGGGGGGAAAAGGTTGCAATATTGAGGACTAAATAGCTTTTTTTGCCATTTCAACATCGCTGACAAGAATTTGGTTTGCTGAGCTCAGAAAAACAAAAAACAAAACAAAAAGCTCCCATCACACTGCCAGTACTGAGTCTACATATAAACTATAAAAATGGACCAAAGAATTTTATTTTACCGACTGCTTCACTGTAATTGCTGGGTACATGACAGAAAGGTATAAGCTGAGACCTATCCTGGTCTGTTGCAGTAATATCTTGAATAAAGTGATCCATATTTATGTTTACACTGCCTCATACTGGTATGTATCTTAGAGGAAGACGGGGGATATTCCAAACACAGAAATAACAGAATGATCAGTGAAACAATCAGAAACCAGCCCTGACTTATCTGGGTGAAAAACAAGTATCAAGTCTAGCAAGAGACGGTGATGTCTGACTAACTCTTGTAAGCTCAAGTTGAGTTAGATTCATGCTATCAAATAAGTTTTTGTCATCGAAAAGAAAAGTCCTCTTAAATAATCAATTCAGACAGACAATGCTGAGAGCTAACTGTAGACAATATACACTTAGTGGATCTGGACAGTGCAGTTTGAGGTCTAGAGAGATTTCATAAAACCAGATCTTTACACTGAGGAAAGCTTATCTTAACAAAAACACACTCAAAACACGCAGGGTCAACTTGAGACATAACAGGTTGTGACATCAATCTGGAGGAGACATCCGTTGCCTCTGCTGCCCCTATGTGATTTCCTCACCAGAAATATTATTGAACCAAGTATTGGAATGGGTAATAACATTAGATCTATAGTGAGACACCAACTCTTAAACCTTTTACAGTATTAATGCTGTTATAAAAAAAAAATTGTCTGACAATTTCATAAAGAAGTATAATGCCATTAGGCAATTCTCATTAATGAAAACTTAACATAAATGAGAGGTGAGGGGGGTAGAAATTTTACTACAGAGAATGAAATGAAAAGGGTGAAAAGTTCTGAAAAGTTCTCCTTACCAAGAAGAAGTAGGAGCATGGCGTCTGGGCAGAAGGTGGCTGTCCTGGTTCTAATGCTTTTTAGTTTTTTAAAAGAAAGGAGGTTAAAAAGATGGTTAGCAGGGTGAGAGGGGTCATGGAGAATCTTGTGCCCCGTTTATCGCAGTCTGATGGTGTAGGTTTCAGCAGGGGCCGGTAGCTCCTGGCCTATGATTTTGTCATGCAGTGCGTACTGTTTTGTCCAGACGCTTTCTGGCTCGTGCTGTAACCGTACCACTCAGCTATTTCACAGGTGAGGATGCTCTCCATCCAGTGCATCATACTTCCTCATGGTATGGAAAACTTTTTCATCTGTCTGAAAATAAGAAGTCTCTGCTAGGCTCTCTTCAGTAGCGTAGGATTGTTGACTTCTCACTCCACCGCTAATTGAGCATCGCATTAGTTCAGGCAGGCCATGGAGTCAAGCTCAGCTCAATATCCCGGCTACATCAGCTGACCATTGCAATCCAGGAGCCACATCAGCTGATGGATCAGCTGATTCCCTTCCATGCATCTATTGGCGATCTCATTCAGGGCGCCCTATTTAAGCTGCTTCAGCTGCCTATCCTGGCTGCTTCCTCCGCAAGCCGCTTCACAACCCACCTCCACCCCAGCTCCTCCCTTCATGCTGTGTCTGACTTATCAATGTAATTTCTGTTGTCATTGATGCCTGCTCTGTTCCCTACTGGGGTTTTTTTCTACTGCTCTCCCTGCCTTAGGCTTTCCATGTGTGCGCATGGAAGGGCAGGGAGGTCCTAGAACAGAGCATACTGCCAAATACATGCAACTGCAAATATATCTACTGCATATAGATCAAGTATTTTTGTCATAGTGGTCCTGACTGAACTTCTTTTGTTGTGGAAACATTCAATTCCAAGTTGTTGGCTACACACCAGTCCACCAGGATGAAACCTCATTTCTGTAAGCTGTTTCACTATTGTTAGAAATGAGTCCTACCAATGTGATACCATCGGCAACGTTTTTAATTTTTCTGTTCTTTCGGCATAAAGTGAGTGTAACAGTAAAGCCAAAACACATGGCAGGGTAATAACCACAGACTTCGAGTGCTTGCCGTTAACTATGACAACCTGCTTTCTCCCCTGCAATATTGACGACCTTGTGGTGATTTGTTTCCCTCTCCCTGAATCTCACCTGTAAATTAGAAGTTGCTTTTAATATATTTACAGTAAGCAATTCACATGAACGATATGATCTTCGATTTTGGATAGCTTAATGTAAGAGCGACCATGGAAAGTTTAAATATTAAGGACAGCATGAATCCTTCACGTTCCACCACAATAACTGAGTCAACAGCAAAAACACGATCATGTTAGTGAGCTGTTGATCAGATAAAGTCCCCCTGAGCAAAAAAGGTTGTCAGAATGAGTCTAAATTTCATACCATCGTTAAGGAGATTTTTTTACTCGTCATTGGGAGAACTATTCAGCCTGTGAAAACATTTGTATAATATCTTTTTGGCTCTGGATGTATATTTCTAAAATCTTAAAATGAAGAACCCTATTGACATCATTAGGGTCATTTTCTTTGATTATGTCATCAGGGTAATCTCAGCTCAGGCTTAAACACTACAAAGTTTTAAGCCTGCATTGCAAACTGGGGCCATGGAGATTGAAAGACATGAGCATTTACCACTAATTTTTTAAACAAAAATAAACTATCCAGTTGCATTATGGGAAGTGCAGGATTCAGCGTGTTTAAGAGTCAGGTTTATGCTGGGGACTAAAAGTGGATAGGGTCTTGGCCTCTGATGCAAGTCACATATCTTTATAGAAGCACAACTATACAAAATCTTCAAAGAAAAAATACACCCTAAAACTCTTGAGAAATAACCATTAGTCTTTTGTATTAATGGGTCAATTTTGTTGACAGCTTTTATCCCTTAGGATAGAAAACTACATCAGTCCTGACTCACCATTTGCACCTAATAATTACACATGCAGGGGCAAGCAAGTTGATGTTATCATGAATATGTTCACATGATGATAGAGCTGGAGAGGAAAAAATGTTTTTCCACCACTGGTTTGAATTTTTATATCCGTAGAACAGATAATAGCCAATATCGAGCTCACTGTACAGAGATCATGTACAACCCATAGCTTAATGCACCAAGGTCACATCCGCTTCTTTGGCAGTTGTCGAAAGTTATTCCAGGAAACACTAAAAACCATTAAGTGAAGTGGAAATAGGTGAGTCAGGGTGAGGTAAAGTGAGTACACCAATAAGGTAAATTACTACTTTTTGTCAGATAATAACTCCTGGAATGTATTGGATATCACAGATTGATGATATATAACAGTTTAAGAGTATCCAAGGGTGGAATTTTCTTTATCATTTATTTGGCCCTGAGTTGCTGGCTCTGCTCCCTGACTGGAGATAGAGAAGGAGTGACATTTAATTTCACATTTTTACCCAACATGGAGGTGTTTTAAATGAATCACCTACACTATTAAAAGCACTACATAGTGTTTAATGGCTGACTATCACACGTTTTGAGCAAAAGATCCATGTTGTGTGAGGAACATGACAAGCATGTCTGCAGACATATTTGGATGTTAATTGGCCTGATCCTTGCCAAGCTGGAGCCATTGTTAAAAGTGACCTTTGGAGTGAGTCTGCGGGCATAGATTCTTTTTGACTGAAAAAAAGGGTTCATGGACATCAGGGTATTGAAGCATCATTGTGGTTATGTTTGATCTGGGATTAAGGTTTGTGTTCTTGTTTTTCAAATTCTACTGTATCCATCTACCTTACTGTATGCCTGTAGGGCTTAGTTTAGCTGGAGATGGCTGTAAATGTTGCCGTTCCGAACTGAAGGACAGTGCTAGAATTACAGAATCATATTATATTGATTACTATACCGTAGCTGAAATTTCATGTTAATTGTTCGGCCTATGTAAATGCTTTTTGTATGTTTTTTTGTTTGTTTGTTTGTTTTTTAAATACTTTTTTAATTAATATATTTTTAATAACATATAAACCACATAAAATCTATGCCCCAAAACCAACTGAAATATACACACATACACGCACTTGCACTTGCACTTTCACACACACACACACACACACACACACTCACCCGGGGGGAGGAACATGAGCTAACTAAGAGAAGTTCATCTTAACCATGGGTCAAGGACACAAATGCTCTTAGCAGTACATATCACCCACATGTGATGTATGTGTACGAGTATGCAAGAACAAGACAAAGAAAGAAAAAACCCAATCAATACATAAATACAAATGCAGTCAAATTTGATTAAATCCCAGTTTCTCCATGTGAATAACCATAACAGGTCATCAACTGGTCATCCAATCAGTTTTTAAAGCACGGCAGAGGTGGTGTCTTCTTTGAAGATAAGTGTTTTTTTGCTAGTACCAATCAATCAATAAAGCTATTTGAACGTGTGAAGGGAGAACTAAAGAGTTCCTGTCAGGAGAGGAGAAAAAAGAAAAAGATTCTTGACCAGATTGGATAAGTTAGTGGACCGGTCCTAAAATAAATACAACAATGGACCATCGTTTGATTTACATTTATTACATATTGGAGACACGGAGGGGTAACATTTATGTAACATGACCTTAGAATAATGAAAATGATTAATCACTTTGTGCTGAATTAACCTGTCTGCTGTTTATTGAACAACTGTGAATGTAGGAAATTGCAGTCCTCCACATGATATCAGGCAACACAACATTGATTTCCCTTTCCCAAGCTTTCTTAATACAGTTGACAGATACAGGATCCTAAGAGGAGAAATTTACAAATTTGGTGATAAGCTTCTTACTGATTTGCGAAAGAGAAAGCAATTCCAAGAGAGGGTGGCCTCTCACAAGTGGACTCAAAGTGGGGAATCCTTACCCTCCCAAAATGCCTAAGTTGCATATTACAAAAACAAGCCTGAACTCTCAATAGCTGCATCCACGTACACTAACGCAGCTACATGTGCATGCATTCCCTCACACACACACCCCCCCACACACACACACAAATACACAACCTCACAAACATTTGACCTCCATAGCAAATTTCACCCTCATAGGTAGTATGTTGTGAGTGCTATAGGGTAGGCACAGCTTTGTGGACCAATGAATGGATAGACTGAGATTAAGATGGTGATATCGCAAAGTAGCGTGGGATCATGGGAGTTGTATTCTTCACCACCATTGCTGTCATTGCAGTCAGCTTTACCTGGTTAGGATTACTTCGGTGTTTATCGTTCAGGAGGTTTTTACCTGGAGCCAAAATATCCGCAGAGTGAAGCTGTTTCATGTCACTCTGATAACTTAAGATCCAACTGTCCGATGACTGAAATTCTTCACCTGTTAAACTTTTCACATTAAACATATTTGCATATTCATAGGTTCTGGATTTGTGAATGTGTATTTTAACTGCTGGACACAAGATGTCTCCTACTGCACTGAATAGTCCATTCTCCCTGTCTGAGCACTGGCGTTTTCAAGTCTCCACATTACACCTGTGCAGGCTACATACTGGATCACAGCTGACTTTCACACTAGTTGTGATGTCAAAAAATAATGCTCATATGTACACGTGTTAGACTAAAATGTAAACTTGTAATCCTTAACATGTCATACTGCTGTTTCACATCAAAATCATTGAACTGGTGAAACACAGGATTACTTTTATTGTGAAGCAGCCAGCGTTTGTCACCAAGTTAGCATCTACAAAACAAGACAAGAAATATTTTTTAATTTTAATTAATTTTTTTATTGGATTATTTCAGGGATTAAACAACAAAAAGCAGCAATCGCTGTTAGATGAAGAGCCCAAGTGACAAAATCTCCAACTCCACAGCAAGACACCAACGGCTGTTACCGGTACTGAGCCCTGCTGTGGTGTGGAAACCTTCTCATGAAATATTAAGGATTACAGCTTTAAGGTGAGCACAGGTGAAGTGACAATAAACACTTTTTTTTTTTTTATTTCTCAAATAATAATTCATACCAAAGAGTAATGTGCCTCTAATACACTAATAAGGAACTCAAACAGCATTGAACAACATGATATAGGAAAGTGCCCAAAACTAAAAAAACTAGTTAAAACACTATATCATGCTGAATATTTCAGGCAATGGGTTTTAGAAACAACAGTAGAATGTAATGGCATGTTGTACTGTACTTGACAAACGTGTTGACCTCAGGAAGACACAGAACACTGCCTCTATAGCTTCTATAAACTACTATTAACCCCAGTCCGTCCCTTGTCCCTTTTTCCATAGCTCAGTTTGTACTTTCAAGCTAGATATAATGTTTTTAAGCTTATATTTTTAGCAAATGAATGTTAAAATAATGTGACAGGCTGCAAAAAGCGAGACGAGTTTGTCGCTTTTGAATAGTTTCTACACACCATGGTTTCAGACACAACTGTGTCGACTCATTCCAGCTGCCTGTCAGTGATGTATCATTAAAGTCACTGTCAAGTGACCTCACAGCATTCATATTTCTAAGCTGGTTTCTGAAAACCTCTCATCTTGTGTGCTTTGTGATTATTCTCTGCACCAAACTCAGTCATGAAGTTCAGGTGTGCAGCAAGACACATACTGTAAAGTGATATTCAAAGCTATTTTCTTTGTAAAGATGTGAGACGTATGGCTGGAGACACACTCAAAGACTCAAGAGGCCGTTTTGTGAACGTGCACCGCAGCAGACTGAGAGTTACGATGAGCATCAAAGAGGCTGAAATGGCCACATTAAATTACTTTAAATATAGCATATACTATATATATACACACACACACAGCATGCAAACCTATCAATCTGAAAAAAACTCTAGGTATGTGGCCCTTAATTATACTTACTGCTGTCAATTGCAGTTTTCTGGTGCTGCTCACTGGAAACAACCCGCAATAGCCCAGCAACAGGGACAGGGCAGCTAATCAGTCGAATCCATCTTATTGGTCCGATCACTGCAGATACCAGGAGCAACTGTTGCAGCTGAAGAACAGGCGCAGCCGCAAAATTCTCTCTGCAGCCACCGAGCGGAGACCTCTGACAAGGATGTGGGGCATGGAATGATGCCGAGAGGTCCTTTTAATGCAGGTATTGTAGTAGACAAAATAGTTTGAGTCTATTTCTTTCAGCAGCTTTTCACATTCAAACGAAAATAAGCTCCTTTTTATTGACCTGGAGAGTCTGTGGAGGAGTGAGAGGTGGGAATAACTGAAAGGAGAAAGGTAAATACTCCCTCTAGTGGGGTGGCACGCTGTGTAGTAAGAAGGGATCCAATGATCACTGGATCAGCTGGTTCAAATGGAGCAAGATACTTAACAGCATCTTCTTCTTTTCCTTGGTGAATTAAAAGACAGCATAACATCACAAAGAGAGACTGGCACTGTCTTACATTTAATATTGACACAAGGCTTTAATTTAGCTGTCAATATAGCCCTAAACCATAAATACAAGTCTCTGCTTTGTGCTGAAAAATACCTATTAAGCTCCAGACCGAAACACAGTCAACTCAAAGCCTGTCCAAAGCCCCTTATTTCATATACAGTACTGACAAATCCCTTTATTATTTGGAAGTTATGGAGATTTCTCACGCAGAGCTGACTAACGAATTGATTGTGACTGTATTCCCTGCTCATAAATGTTTGATCCAGTTACAATGTCTATACAAGACATAAACAATTCTGTTGTTGGTAATTCAAGGCAAATAAGTCATTATCACTACCATTACTTCTCCTTCAGATTACTATGCTAATGTGATTATTTTTGTGTGCTCATTCTGCAGTGATTGAGTAGTGCACAAACCGTGGCTGTCATTCGAGGCTGTGTGCCTTCGCTGATTTGAAATGTGAAATATTGTGCAAATGACCACAGTCGTTTGCTGGCGGAGAGTGATAAAACTTTCCCAGCTAAATATACCAAGGGGGAGAGGATGAGATCAAATATATGCAGGGAAATTCAGTTGGAAGCCAAGTGCTACAGAGTGAGGAAAAAAACAAGATCATGATGCATGCTCTGTACACATGTACATATTGAGTATTAATTCAAGAGGCATAAATATGTAAATTAAGTCATAAAATTCAACAGTGTTGACAAAGAGTCAAAGTCAAATAGGTTTTGGAGACAAAGGGCCACATCAGTCAACTATTCCCCAGTTATCCACACCGATACTTAATCCTGGTCTGCATAATAATGGCAACAAAAATGTCACTCAATCCTGGCAGGTTTGCTTTTGGGAAATTTCAAACGTTTAAAGCAGGATCCGACATAACCCATGTGCCAATGACCTGGGGCCAGTAAAATTTCCGAGGCGACTGCAGCGTTTGCGTCGCCACGACCACATGGCCCATGCAAACACAAACAGGCCAAGGGAGAAAACAGAGAACTGATGAATGTCATTCAGGCTTACAAAAAAATCTTACTGTGAACATTACTGTCCATGCTGACAATCATTTGACAACTAGGAAAGCTACCATGGCTTTTGCCCTGTAGGCCTTCAACATTGTTGTTTGTTTTATCAGCTGACTAATATGTAGTTGCTGCTGCCGGCTAACAGATTATACTTAATTTAAACAGTTTTCCCGGCCCTCGCCGCTACGTGTTAAGCACTGCATCGTCGCACTGAAATGGAGGGGACCCGCTCTTAGCGGCACTCGAAAAAAATGTCTGCGCCAGAAACTTACAAGGCTAAGAAAAGAAAGAGGTTGTGTTAAAGCACCAATACTGCAACAAAAACAGCAACAGATGTATTTAAAGGGACTTCCGTACTAAGTACACCACATTTTCTGGAACAAGTTACATTTCTTTACAAAGTCAGCATTACATCCACCACCACACAAATGAGTAAAGTTTCCCTTCATCTTCAGAAAAAACAGAAGAATAGCTCTCTTGGCTGCAACAGTCAGGCATCATAAAGGGATGGGTACCAAAACCCTATAATAAAAGGGCCCTGGGGCTGAATTATTAAGGAGCGTGGAATTGATAAGCTCCAACGTTAACTGTTCTCCTCTCGGTATTGGAGAAATTAAGAAAATACACACATTTAAACACAAATACTGGACTGGATAAGGGTTGTGTTTGAATTGAATTAAATCTGAATCAGAAACCATAGAATTTAACCTTAAAGTATTTTTATGATACGTAGTTTATGAAGGGTAACCGTCAGCTTCTGAAATTGATATACCAACCACCCTGTTGGTCTTGTTGAACTGCAAACACAGCCAATGTTTTATACACTGCTCTGTGCTAATAAGAGCAAGGAGATAAAAGATCCATCAGCCTCGAGGCATAATGAATCCAGGTACTCTGCCAACGTGTGCCCAGCCCTACCCTGGACCTGAAGAGGCAGCTCTGTGACATTTTGCCTTCAATAACCAAACACAGAAACATAACAATCGTTGACCGCAGCGTAGCCTTCGCTCATGCCTCACACATCACTCGTGGTCACAGGATTTGAGCAATATGAGGACAATAACTTGTGACATTACATGGAAGCACCACCAGCGCTAATGCCTCAAAACACTCCCTCTCTTCTTTTCTGTTTCTCCCTCTCCATCTTTGATTCTCTATTTCTGTCTCTCTGTCAGAGTGAAAAACGAACCAGCTGTTTCTTTTCTCTTACCCATCCCTAAACACCGACTTCTTGTTCTCCAAGCACATCACAGGGAGAGACATACAGTACTCCTTGCTTCACCATCAAAGCTAATACAGTGACAATAGCGAACAATGCACCTATTAACAATTCAAGCAACAGCGTAAACAAGCCTCACTGCTGCACTTGACATTATTTTCAGGATTTGTATTTTGCTGTTTGAGCATGTCTGACCTAAAAAGGAGCAGCCAGGACTTGTTGGATTCCAGTCTCTTCAAAGAGGAAATGTCTTGGGAACCAATTTGCCAGCTCTACGGGACGGCATTGTTTAAACTTTTTCTGTAATGAAGCAAAATATTTTTAGACAGATTTCTATAGCTCTTCCTATCTTGTATTTTCGGGCTTGTTACAAATACAGTGCAAACTGCACCAAACTGTCCAAGAACATTAACTGTAGTTCGAGTCAGAGGTGGCACATGTTTTTTTTTTCTTCTGGAGAACATTTCCAGACAAGAGTGACAACTTCGAGAGCTGGGAACATGCAACTGAGGTTTGAGTGAACTTTATACAGTGGTAAACTCGTGGTAATCAAAGGAAAGTCAGAGGGAGGAAAATAGCTGCCATGAAAAATAACTAAGACTGCTAGAAAAGTGTAGCTGCTGGAGAATGCTGCAGAGTTTGGAGCCTAAATATATGAGAAGGGCTTGTGCAGGTGTATTGAAGACCTGTGCCCAGGAAAACTCTCATTAATGGCCTTTGCCATTACTTATCTGTCTGGACGGACTGATATTGATGGGACATATTGACAGAGAGAGCCATAACAAGATGCTGTGGGCATGATTGGTTCAGAAAAAAGGTAATGAAAGGAGAGACAAGGAGGAGCGTTTCAAGTGTCACCCTTTGACTTTACAAACACCATAACATCAGAGATCTCCTTCTGTACTTCACCACAAATGTCCACCATCAACAGTTTAGCAACTTCACAGCAAGGACGTTGCAATGTAATACCTACAGCAGCTGCCAGCTTTTATTAAACTTTTTTATTAAGACTTTTAAATTAAGTCACGAAAAAAGTCAAAATATCAAATGTTGAATTTGAAATCCCATGTTCTGTGTTTTTTGTGCATTGCATGGCTGCATTATTCTCACCTCGTATCTGTATTAACCTCTATATTCAGGGCTGGCCTTATGGCATAGAGGAACTAGCTGAGCAGCAAAGGTCACATCCTTTCCTGAGTACTCCAATGATTGAGGCTTTATTTATATTATATTATATTATATTAATTTATTCATGTCTTACTTGGTTGTATTTTGAGGCTGTAGTCTGTTGTAGATATTAGTTCAGTGTTGAACTCAGTTAGTGATACTCTGTGAGTAGAACAAGTAGGGAAGAGTCATAAAGTCAGACTCAGTGATGTCACTTACACAGCAGTCTATCTGATGTTTGCAAACATTAACTTACATCAGCCACAATGAGTTACAGGTCATACCTCTTTCTCAACGTTGTCTTTTAGTTTTTCTTCTAGTCTGCCATTTATTTTTGTCATTTTTTCCTGAATATCCTGTCTCTTATGTAAAGCACTTAGAACAACCCTCTGTATGAAATGTGCAGTACAGATGAAGCTGCACTGCCTGTTCGTTACACTGGGAACTGTCAGGAAACTAGAGTCAGCAATGACAGACACTGAAAGAGCAACAGTGGCGGCTGAGGAAATGTGAGGATTTAGACTTTGACTGATCAGTCTTGAGAGGTATAACTATCATCTAACAAGCTCAACAAGGCTCCATATGATTCACTGATCAGATTGATGAGGAGATGTGAGCACTGGGAGGTAAATAAAATTGGAGAGGGGAAATGAAGCTGCTTTTTCACACAGAAACTCAACCAACCATGTTTTGGACCGATAGCAGATGGTTGGGCACTGAAGGGGAAGTGTGTGAAGGACCTGACTTCTGACCAGCTGTGTCCAATGCCAATGTGTGTTTGTTTGGCAGTTTGGCGGTTTTTCTGCAGTGCATAAACTTAACAACATTTGGAGTAGAAAATGTTAAAAGAAATCATAAAATTGTAGCAATATCTGCAGCATTTTGTGTTGCTCTGCTACTGTTTTTTATGCTGCCCTCTGTTGTCACCATGCCCCGACCAGATAAACTATTCCACATTGGATATTATTCATTCAAAAAAACTCTTATTTTGTGAAGAATGGTATAAGAATGAGTCCTAGCTTATTATTGATTTAAGTGGTTGAGAACATTCTGTGCTGATGAGCATGCCGCTTACCTCTCTGTCACCATGACCCTGACCAGATAAGAGGCTAAACACGCTCCATAATTCAAATCCTAAAAGGATTATTTCTTCAAATCTACCTCTTTTGTAAGCAAATGGTTTCAAGGCGATGCGATTCATAGCTTTCTCCTCAAAGATGACTCATGTCGTAAAGAAACATAGCCAACAAGAATACACCATAGAAAAAAATGGCTGAATAGTTTTTGATGGCATCTATATGTGTCTGATGAGTTGGCTTCACTAAAATGGCAATATCTAAATTTAGACAGAGAGGTTAGAGATAAAGTGAGCAACAACCACATTCTGAGTGTGTGAAACCTGTCAATTAAAGTAGGGCTTGCACAGGGATGGGCACAAATACATCAGAAAGTATCTTGTTACAAATTTCAATACTTGCTCATAAAAAAGGAACAAAATAAAATACAAATTAATTTTTTGTAATTTGAAAACACACACACACAAAAAAACTTATATACAACTGATATTATCACATTTTAGTAATGCCGTGGGTTTGTTGTAGGAAGTGAGTGTCTACCTGTGTGTGAGAGAAGTACCTGCACTTTGCAGCAGCTTCAGAAAAGTGCATGTTATTAAGGGAAGTGAAGTTACTTTATTCAGCCATAAAGTGTCTGGAAAAGCTGGTATGTGGTATGGTGGTTCAGCTGTCAGCACTGTCACCTCACAGCTGAAAGGTCTTGGTTTGAATCCACTATATAAGCAGTTGACAAATATGCAGTAAAAACATTTTTGGTAAAACACAATTTTTCAAGAATATATATATATGTAGTGTGAAATCTGATATTTGAGACAATTTAAGTGTGAAGGAAATCTTGAGAGCTGGTTAACCCACGACTGAAGAAGGTTAAGAAGACCTAGATGTCTTTCACAGAAATATTTCATATTAACAATACAAGTGAATCACACCTAATGCCACTCAATTCTGAAGGTGCTTTCCTGGCTTAGGAGTTTTTAACCCTTCTCGAACCTTTTGAGATGTCCAAATAAGGTTACTACCAAACCACTTATACACGTGCGAAGAGTCTGTTGGGTATTGGATCTAAAAAAAGAACTGTTTACCTAAATCACGTTGTATCTCCCCACAGGCTGCTGAGTCTAAAACGGATGCAACATATTCTAACTGGCCTTCGTCTCCGAGGAGCCGGAGCCAGTCCAGCTCTATCACGCTCTTCACAGAGACAGACACTTGACCTGACCTCGGAAAACTAACTTTGTCCATTGTTTCAGTTTTTATTTTTATTTTTTATTTTATTACATTTTCACTGAACAGAATCATAAATGTGTCCTATGGTGGGACATAAAATATGAATCTTCACTGTTAGACATTTCTTTTTACATATAGTGTTATTTAATATGAAATCATGACAATTTTTTTCCCCCCATGACTTGAAGTTGTTGATTTTTTAAGATGAGTGATGATTATACCCCCCATAATGCAATACTCAACTATTTTTTAAAAATATATGTAATTGTATAATACATAATGGTGGTTGAATACATCGTGGCGTATTTATCTGTGGTTTGTTTTTTCTTACGTGTTTGTATTTGAATGGTGAAAGTCTGCAATGTGTCCTTTTCTTGGACCACATATAAGTTTGGACAAATGTCAATGTTGTCATTTCAGATCATTGTAAAAATGTCAAGTAGCTAGGAGTACAACTTGCATGTGCTTAATTGTGTGGCAAACTGTCTTAAATGTTATTCTAAGAAGTACTTGTGCTTTGGAGGACCTGCTATGGACATTGCACGAGTGCAAGTCACCCAAGTGCAAGGTTTATATGTTTCTCATCTTCTGTTCCATAATTATGCTTGCGGCAGCACATATTGCCTACCTTGAACCTGATCTCAATGGCATTTGGGCTCGATATGTGTAAATTTTTTACTGCTGCACTGAGCAACTTTAAAAATAAATGTTGAAGTCAAGAATTACAGAAGCAATGGCGTTTAATTCATTTCATCATACATTTCATTCTAAACCATGATATGCCTTTTTGTTAATACACAAAATCTAAATGTATGGTGTGACCAATGTTGAGCAAAGGTAGGAAAAGGCGTAAACAACGCATCAGCAGCGTAAATCTCTACTGCTACGACGGACAGAGTAACAGCGTGTGTGATTGCTGTCAGCCGCCGTTGAGGTGAGGTTATTATATTACACTGTCAAATGTAACTAACAGTTGGCTCTGCTGCTGGTGGTTTCTTCTCAACACAGACACAGACCTTGAAATAGGTCATGTTCACAGCAAACTCAATTTATTACACAACTGCGCGCACTTTAACAATACACAACATAAACGCTGTGCGCTCGCCAATGCTGCCCAGCTTCTGCGAGTGCATGCAGTCCTGCTAAGTCCCATAATATCACCGACAGGCCTTGCGTGGCCATTTCTGTGTCTGTGTCTGTGTCTGTCTGTCTGTCTGTCTGTGTGTGTCTGTGTGTGTGTGTCTGTGTGTGTGTGTGTGTGTGTGTGCGTGAACCATTAGAGCTCCAGGCTGCGACTGCATTAAAAGAGAGGATAATTAGCAACACAAATCAGCTGTGCCAGTTAAACTCACCCAGGCACTGTTCCCCTGAACCACTCCCCTGCCCCCGCAACTGAACTGAAGCCATGCCCACTACCACAGTCACAATGTTTAGTGACATCGCGGCGACGGGTCCCTCATTTTAAGTTTTTACGTGAATGCTATGCAATTTCATACGTAAATCAAACGTTAAGAAATCAATAGAGGACGTTAATAGTACTTCACCTCATGCTCTGTTCCCCTGACCTGCCATTCCCTCACCTTCCACCAGAGGCCCTCTGACTTTCCTTCCTTTCCGCATCACCTGACTGCCCCACCCATCTACACACCTGTCTCCACTCATCTCTCAGCCACTCCTTCATCATCAGTCCAACGCCCTTCTCCTGTTCACTCACCTGCCTCTAGCCAGTAATCAGTCATCTATATATACCAGTTCACTTTCTTTGTCTGTTGTCAGATCCTTGTTTCATGTTTCATGTTTCTTGTTCCTAAATTGTCTGTGCTGTGTCCCTTGGATTACCTGTTTTTGTTACCTGCCTGTTTTTGGATTCTGTTTGCCTCACCACCCAGTAAGTTCTTGTACACCTTGAGAATAAACTCTTCACACCCTACCTGCCGGTCTCCTCTCCTCTCTGCAATTGGGTCCTACCCCTACCAACCTGTTACCCCCCGTGACACTTTGCTCCTACTTTGGTCACGTTCTTCCATCGGCCCGCTCATACCTCAGTTTGTAGAAGATCTTCAGCCGAGTTACTTGAAGAACTTGGTTCACAAGTTACAGCTTGTGTCTCTTTTTTTTTTTTTTTTTTTTTAACAAAAGATGTAAAATATTAGGTGTTTAAAAAAAAACAGTCCTGTGATCACACACAGAAAATGTAAAAAGAAAAAAAATACAAAAAACAAAGTTACGTTGACCATGAAAACTCCAGTTCATGCACTTCACTTGTGTTCATTAATTCACAAAAGTTTATTCATTCAAGTTTATGAAAAACTTGTTCTGTAAATAGTTCTTACTCCTGTGATCAAAAACATTGATCTGAAGCTCAATTCTGAGGCTGTTCATTAGAAAACCAGTCCAACATATACAAAGTTGTCTGTGACAGGGCGTGATATTTTAAGGGTGAAATGTGTATACAAATGTTTTTTATTCAAACATAAAAACAAGCCTAGATGACACGTGTGTTTCCCATACTTTAATATGTCCTCCATATGATGCAAAGTTCAGATTCAAGAATTAGATTTATTTTATTTATTTTTAATTATTTATTGATTTTTAGAAGTTGTGTATGTTTCTGGTAGAATGTCCAAGAAATGACAAATAAATTATAAATAAATATAAATCTTCTAAATATGAATTCTACAATTGTTGGATAGGGAGTGCTGTTTCTGCATTTCGGTTTCACAGAGCTTTGTCAGGCGTTGTTTCAGATTTCGGATCCTATTGTCAGCACTTATGTAGGTCTATAATTTATCCACGACAAGAATGTCACAAATAGTGCATAGAAAGGACATCGTTCAAACAAACCCCTCGGGAACTCAAACATGCATAAAGCACACCAAACCCTTTGGAAAATGTTTTCTATTCAATAACAATGAACAGTACAATCAATAATAATGTAGAGTAACAATACCTAAAATAAATTCCTTTAATCTTCCAATTAGCCTTTCCATTTTTGACCCCAGATTGTCCCCCCCCCCTTGCATTCCTGTCTGTACTATATCCTAACTAACCAGCATAATTATTGTGGTACGAATGATTTGTTTTTAAGCTGCATTTTTTTTTTTTTTCCCCCTAACAAGCTGTAAACATAGTAGTGATAGTTGATACAGAGGCTCCCTTCCAGTGGACCACCATGGGGGGTCCCGGGCCTTGTTGATCAGGCCAGCTGCAGACGGGAAGAAACTGTTCTTGTGGCGAGAGGTTTTGGTCCTGATGGACCGCAGCCTCCTGCCAGAGGAGAGAGTCTCAAACAGCTGTTGACATATAAGACTGAAAATACGTAATTAGACTACACACCCAAAAGTCACGTGAGTGATGTCATAACTTTCTCTCTCAGCACGCCACCCAGAACTGCTGAGGCTGTGAGTTTCTTATCGGGGTGTAATCACACAAGCAAGGGGTCTTGTTCGTTCTTTGGCTTCCTGGCTGATAAAAGGACCACGATTTTCTCCTTTAATACTTTTTCCCTTGTTGGTGATGGCCATGTTGGTGTCGGTGACGTATATATTGTAGTATTGATGTAATCACCCTGATCAGTTTCACACAAAACTAAATGGTACTTTACTATCTTTTAGCAAATTCCTTGTATGTGAAAACCTACATGGCAATAAACCCGATTCTGATTTACACCAAACTGCAACTTGCTTACCCATTTGAAAATTGTCTTTTCAATTGAATTGTTTTTTTTTTTCCCGGAATAAGGTCCCCTGAGGCACCACGGACGGGGAGGGACTTGGCCTCATGCCTTGGGTTAGCAAACTTATTTACAGATTGAGCCAAGGTGGTGCAGAAAACTTTAAAAGGGCAAAGTGCTCAAAGTTCAAAAGGAGGAACCTGGAACAATAGTTTTAAACACCATACACCAACAAAATTTACAGTATTGTACAGTACTAAGATTTGCTCTCTCTCTGTGTGTCTGTGTACACTCAGTACACTACTGATACACAGAAAAACAATAAAAGAGAATTAAAACTGAATTGCAAAGTGAACTATTAATGACACAAGTAGTTCTGAATCAAAATCAATTCTAGCTTTAGCAAAAGCTGTTTTACGCATGCTTTTTAGATTCTATTTTCCTAAATCCCACATTAACGTGCAAAAATGTACAGACCAATTAAAATGGAACAGATAGAGCAACACTACTGAGTCATAAAAATTAAGGCTAATTGAAGAAAAATTGAAGTAGCAACATATTGAAACAATAATTTAAAAAAAAGCATACATCAGTTTAATTAAAACACTTTACACTGAGTAGACAAAGCATTATCTTTTATATGTTCAAATCTCAAAAAGGAATACAGTCTAAATTTAGTCTTAGATATCAATATGCAGCTATAGCCACGAGCCAGTTCACTTACACACTAATTGGAAACAGGGCGAAACATTCAGCCTGGCTGTATCCAGCTAAGAAAATCTTACAGATGAATGTATGTATACGATGTATCTGGTTTGTTGTTGTCCGTTTGAAAGTGAAGTGTAAAAGCAACAACTGATGGATTCAATCCGGGGGGGGGGTTTTGGAGTCTTGAGGTCATGTTGTGAGGTCACGTCATTGTGACTCCTTACTGTTTACCAGAAGAACCAGCAGTCAAGACCACGATTAAACATATTGCATAAGTTTTGGGGGTGGCCGTGGCTCAGTGGTAGAGCAGGGTCGTCCAATAACCCAAGGTTGGAGGTTCGATCCCCACTCTCCCCCGAAGATTGGTGGACTGACAGCTGAGGTGCCCCTGAGCAAGGCACTGCTCCCCGGGCGCTGTGAACTGCTGCCCACCGCTCCAGTGTGAATATGGCACCTGTCTCTTTGTGTGACCCTGTGCATGTGCATGTGTGTGTTTGTACAGGTGCCACTGGATGGGTTAAATGCGGAGAAATAATTTCACTTGTGTTTTTTAATAAAGTTAAATAAAATAAAAAATAAAAAAAATAACTGGTGCACGAATTGAAGTTGACGCTGTGTAACGCAGATCCTGCAAAGATATCGTGATAATTGCAAGAAAACTCACCATCTAAATATCGCTGCTGAGCGTGTGTGTCCTGACAAACTGACTGACGGCTGCCGGGTCATTTTATTTATAGCTAAATTGTTGTTAGCTGTTAGCATATTTGAAATCCTATTTCTATCACCAGATGAATGTAATACTTACATCCAATATTTACAATATTTTTGGGTGTCAGGGCAGGTTGTGTACAGTGGCTTTATCAGAGCTATTTATCTGGATTAGAAGCTAAATTGGTTAACATGGTTGTGCTGACCTTCTTATTTTGTCAACTAACGTTTTCTTTACCTGGCTGCCATTACAAAAACTGTCTTCAATTGTTTCAGTATTCAGCCATGCTGGTGGCCTCTTGACAACACCCGTTTGTTTGCAATTTCTTTGCAGGCCTTGGAATATATTTAAAAATATTTAAATTATTAAAAGTTGGTGGCAATTATCCTGAAAGTTCAATGCAGGACTACTCTGAAGAACAGATAAATGAATCTGTTAAATAAATGATTTATCCCATTAACCAGTTTTGTAGTCTAACAAGTGGGTGGATTTCACTCTGTCATGTCTGCCCATGATGAGATATGGTCTGCAGCTAACAGATTTTACTATGGTGGTCCTTAAGTACATGTGACGGAAATGATATTTCAATTATAGTATAAGCTTATCTGCCCTTTTGCAACTGCATCTCATAATAGTCTATTACTCACAGCTTTTCATGTTTGATTATTAAATAAGATTTCAAGGCTCTCCAGGAGTTTGCCAGCAGCAACAAATGGGGCAGAGAATTGAGAATTGATTTCTTATTGAGCAAAGAAAGCACCCCCTCCCTCACTCCTCAAGCCTTCCGAGCTACACTACACTCTGGGTTATACATGACAACTTTATCCGAGGCTGCCATATTTCTTTGGGGGTGTTTTCCCAAAAGAAACAAAGAAATAGCGACGCAGACTAGCCCGCTGTGGGTTTTGTGAAGCAGCAGGGACAGGAGCTAACCACAGCGGTGAAAGCAGTGAGCTTCGCTGCTGAATTATGAGTCCCTTAGCCCCAGAGCTTTTATTGTTGCCTTTATGACACTCAATATATGCTGGCACCCACACAGGCATACGTACACCCACGCAAAACAATCAGACTGTGGTGCAGACGTATACTCTAGACACTGACACAGTATATACCTATATGCGGAATTCATTCATGCGCACACACACACACACACACACACATTGACCAAGAAAGGCACGGGCCTTGCTGTGTCTATGTAGTTCGATGTAATGACTCAGCTCACTGACCTGCTGTGTACTGTATATGGCTCAGAGTGTTGAAACACATGCGCTGCAGAGGAAACACCGGTTGGCGTTGGTCCGTAGCTTCTTTTTATTAGAAGCCCGTGCCCCTGCTTCCAAAAAGATTTACTGACCGCGCATTTCATTTGTTTTTCTGACTATATTAGCTCACAACTAAAGTGTGATTAGTGCGTTTATGGTGATGTTTAGGCAACATGCTCTTTAATGCACTTGCAAAAAGAAGGCTGATTGTATAGAAGTCAATGAGAAAAAGATTATTTGATTAATTGAAAATACTGTATTTGAAATACCTAAAATACATTATTTAAGACTTGGATGTCTTTCACAAAATATTTTTTTTCCTCTCCAGCAAAATACAATTTACAAAATACTCAAAAGTAATTAAATACGTATTTTAAATAAATGTAATTGAAATACTGCCCATCTCTGTGCATTGGCTCCTCTGCAGATAAACCCACAGTTACCCATAACACCCTTGTCTGCGTAGGCTTGCAGTTTATCTTCACAGAAGCATAATTCAAGCTTTAGGCGGAACTATTCAGTAGCATATGAAAGTAATTTATAGAAGAAAGTGTTTAAGGGCACTAAAATCCTATATAGATTTAAAAAGAAAACTTTTCATACCATTTATTTTCCAAATTCCGCCCACACATAGCGGTTGCGCTTCAATTGATCAGAGAGCAACACATAACGGGATGGGCGTCTACTCTAATTACAACGATAAGCAAACATTGGAAAGCTTTCTGTTTAAGGACACAGAACTGTTATTTGAACACCTCAGAGTGATGTTTGTTTTCCTCCTTTTTAAACTGCACAAAAAATGGAGAACATCTATAACCAGGTGGAGAATTCTTCAAAGTGGAGTTAGGAAGTATAATTCAGAAGAAGAGATGGGTTTATCATGCAGTAGGGAGTTTCATTACAACTCAGATAAACAAGATAGCCAGAGCAGGGAAGAAACATATCCAAAGCTTCCATCAAAGGAAAACGCAGACAGGTTGTGTGATTCGCAGCCTGTAGAATTTCTGTAATCAATATTCAGGTGAAATATTTAAGTTAACAAATATTACCTCACTTCTCTCCTACAGGCAGCCTCAGGCAGACTGGCATCGGTGCTGGGTAGCATCGTGTTTGGAAAAAAGTTTCTCTGTAATCGGAACTGAGGTGTCAAAACAATAAACTGTCAGCAACAGAAAGTGCTTTCTTGTGGTTGTCGTAACTCTCTGATGAGGTATTCTGTCTGTGCCATATTTGTTAGTTCAGATAGTTGAGATTCTTTTCATTGAGCCCTATCTTGAACTTTAGATTTTAGATGGTAAAATCTAAACATTGTGTGAGTGATGCTTCTGGAGAGGTTAATGGCTTTGGTTCAGGTTTGCCACTATACTATACTAAAATGTCTCTAATCAAAAGTGACCTTTCAGTTTTAAGATGTTTGAGAATTTGGTAACTTTGCGGCTGGGAATAAACTATTGTGTGTAATGTGTTGGCATTATGTATTGCGTGTCAGAGCTTAATGATAAGGCTCTATGGAAACTCAAAATGTTTTGTGACACAAAATGTCACTCAAAGTTCCACAGAACCGTAATAACTTAAATTTAAATTCCCAGCACTTAAGGTTCAATAATATTTCACAGCATAGTTTATGTGAAACGTCATTACACAGGCACCCGGGATTTTTACATCACTTTCTGAAATGCTGACTTTTCTAGATGTATAATATTTCATTAGGGAGAAAATAAATATCTTCTCAGAGGCATAAAACGGATTAGTAATGAAATCCCCTCACGACAAACAGACATCATCAGCTGAGGCGGGCCACAAAATGAGTCATTATGCAACTCATCATGTTGATGTCTTGATACCTCAGCTGATTTTTCTTTATTTGCTCACCTGACAATAGCACAAAACGTTCCTGCTTGAAGCGAGAATGTTTTGTGCCATTGTGTGTGTGCGACGGCAGGAGGGTGGCGGGGGTGTTGCAGGCAGTATAGCAGTGTAGGTAATTGTCCCCGAAGTATGTGTGTAGGCCCGTGGCTAAACAGGGTCTATCAGGTGGCCCCGGCGATTGTTGTGCAGCGCCATTGTTGTTCCATTTCTCATTCCCCTCTCAACAATAGAATCTTCCCTCCGCATTTTGCCACAGCGGTCAGAGGAGCCAACTTACCTCACATTCATCCACCCGACTGTTCCCGAATGCAAAAAACTCTTCTTCATTCTGCTTGGCTCCTTCGGGAAAATGAATAACTGAAAGCTGGTGTTCTCAGAACAAGGAAGACTGATTTAATGCCTCACCTCGGAGCACCTTAGCATGCATGTGTCTCTCTTACCCTTCCTCCCTGCGCTCTCTCCTTCCTCCCTCGTGGGGCCTGGGCTTAGTGTTTGTACAATGCAGAGGGCTTGAACTCGGAGCCCTGGTAAATGCTCCATGAGAGAAGATCAATTTTTCATGAATGAGTCCCTGGTGTTTTAAGAGGCAGGCAGGAGCAGGAGGGGTGGTCTGCTCTCGCTTGCTGATTAACAAAAGAAACACTAATGTCCCACCAGACGACAGCGCAAATCCATGAGGAGTTTGTTTCTGGTGGATCCGAAATTCATTTCTTTTAAAAGGCTACAGAAAGTAAGTTTGAAGGAAAACAGCTGGGTAAACTTTCAGCGGGTCAGATATGAGCCACGGTTAGGTACAGAGCGTCTTTATTGGCATTTTTAAAAGCAAATGAGCTAACCTAAAGGTATGAGTTATGAAGTACAAATCCGACATATTTTCTTACTTTATACTCACCAAACATAGCCTTTTCTGTGGTTTGTTTGAAATAAGCAAACCCTATGTATACACAGTACTGTATCTATATGTTAAAAGTTAATTCAGCACTGAATCACTTACAACAAATCCTAGCTGCTACACTGTTCTCTTTGGGTTTTAGCATGGCAGTAGGCGATATCAGGGTTCAGGCTCTAGAAGGTGCAACAAGCTTAAAGTCCAACTGTTCTACCCAAGGTCATCCCTTTTTCTCAGCCAAATATTGAGCTCAAGAGGTTTTAAAAATATATTAGTAATACTTTTTTTAAATAATACTCTTTTTTTTAAAAAGGAACAAACAAAAACAGAAAATCACATTTGTAATGTAAATGCTTCCTCTAGCCTCCAAGCCTGGAAGCATGAAACCAAATGTAACAAACTTGTAGCCAACTATGGAAGCTTGCAAAATAACATTTTACAGTCCACTTTTTCTCCATGGATGTTTCTTTGCCTGGGCTCAAGACAACATACATGTTGTGCTTGTACATTTGCCAGAATATTAAAATGTGTTTATGAAAAGAGGCTTTCCATCTACATAAAAATAAGTTTAGGTAGAAACCTAGCATATGGCTGGATACATGTGTGAATTTTATGTGAATCCCTAGATATTAAACCTTCTTCTGCAAATTTCTGTAGTGGTCCTAGTAATTGTTTTTAAAGTGTACTGAAGTAGCAGATCACATGACATGGTTAAGCTATGCTTGAGTCAACAATGCGAGAGCAAAACTTTCCACTCATATCTCAGGATATTTGGTTTGAACCAGCACCATAGAAAGAGAGAGTTACGACACTCCCGTAGACCTCCATTGTAATTGGGAAATGCGGAAATAAAGCGAGTCGTGGGGCACCAAATAGTTCCAACCACTGTATCGTTCCAGCGTTGGAGCCCATTCATTTCATTGTTACCCAAACACCATCGCTGGTAAATTGATGAACTTACTGCATATATTGACATTTTAATATAAAGACACTTTAATGTATGAGACTTATTGTTAAAGTTAGCAACACTTAATTTCGAAATTGGATAGTAGCTAGCTCAACTAGATAACATGGCTATTATATATTTTGAGGTTGTGTTGCTTAATTCAGCTATTAACATGACACACATCGTTTGTTAGGCAGTGCGTCAATGACAGCTGATCAAGACATCAGAAGGATAAATGTGGATAATCACAGTAAAAACAAAGTATAACTGCAGGTAGTCAATTTTATTTAAATAGTGCCAAATTTTAACTAAAGCTATCACAAGACACTTTTCACCCAGAGTAGGTATAGACCGACTCTTAACAATATTATTTACAAAGATTAGTTATATCTGTAACACCCAAAACTTAATGCCAATGCCACTTGAGTAGTTAAAGATGTTTGAAGATACAGAGCCGCTGACACATGTCTGTTTTATAATCCCTGTAAGATATATGATATTGCACTTTACCATTTCTGTAGGAGCAATGGCAAGGATGGTGGAGGGATGGAGAGGCTGTAGTATTACATAAATTACTCACAAAATAATTTAATCATCACTTAATCTATGCCCTTCAATGTAACAGTTTTATCTTTCTTTACCGCTCCCAGTTCTCTCCAGCAGCAGCAGCAGGCTCAACTCGACTCAAGACCCAGTCTCCTCTGGGGCCATGACATGGTCTGCTTCTGGCAGTGCAATGCTCTCATCAGATAATTCAAGTAAATATGTGTCATTAATTGTGGCTGAAGTTTGAATTCTTTTGCTATCACTGTATGGATAAGCATTTGACTCCAGTGAAGTTTATTGGGCCCTCACAGCCAGGCATCAACAAGATTTTCTTCCTACTGTTGCGGTGAACAGGATTGGTCCACCTTACTCCACCATTATTACACATACATGTACATCCTTTGTTGGGATTTTCACAAACCAATCAAACTGTTCGGCTGTACATTACAGACAGTTGCCTTCTATATGCACAATCATGTTGTATAAAACTCATGATATTGTGTGGTATAGTCAGAGATATGGTGGTACTTGGTCATAAAAGTCCCTTGGATTCCACTGTGCTTTTAGGAAGATCCACACACTATTGAATGCATTGATAAGATAGCAAAATATTAATACTATAACATCAAGTTTCCCACAGAAATTTCTGAAACTGTGATGGGTGAACTCTAAACCCTTTAAATATTTAAATCAAATCCAAATCAAATCAAGTTTAATTGTCACAAACACAAAGCTAACAATTAAATAAATCCAATATAATAAAGGTGAATCCAACAATAGAAAATAAACTCAATCCAGCAATTAGATAAAATAAAATAGGATACAATTATGAAGTACAGGGGCTGAATATTTTATATTTCAACCACTTTTATTGTGTGTGTGTGTGTGTGTGTGTGTGTGCGCGTGTCCAGTCTCAGGATTGTGAGCGACAGTTGTGACATCAAAGCTGGGATTTAGCACTGCTACCCACAGGAGTCGAAGACCATGGGTGGGGGAACAGACTGGACCTTTAACCTTTCCCTGGACATATTATATCAAAATGTTTTGTTGTAGACAGTTGGTTGCCTTGAATATTTTATACTATTAACCAACTCATTTTTTGGCTTAAATTGAGCAGTTACTGGCATGTTTATGTGAATGTATTAAAATTATGATGTGACTAATTATAACCATATAAACATGAGTAAAATATGAATGCATACTGTAAATATTTTAATTTACAGTAAATGCATTAATATTTTTCGTAACCCCCTTCCCTCCAAAAATAAACACAGAGAAAACTGATTAATTCTGTCTGTCTAACACTCCCTAGAAAATCTATTATATATATTGAATACAAGTGTTGTGAACATGGTAATCCTGTTGTGATGCCATTATTTCAACAGGCTAAATGTAAAGTAAAACAATAGTCCTCATTAGCTGGCATAGAAGCATAGTATCACAGCTATTTCTAGGTCTTCTTTGGGATACTGCTGCCTTGTGGTATAAAGAAAGTAATTAATGTAAATATATGTAAATAATAAGTAGTTGACATATATTGATAGAACACAACAGTAATCAATGGACATTATATGTTAATGTTTTTACTGAAAATTGCTGTAAATATATTCACTGCTGCAGTTTTGCACCAATAACCATTGAAACCCGTTGACAGCGCGGATGAGTCTGGAACTATTGACAGCTGCATGAACCACGTGATCACGGGGCGGTGACATCAAAATGTCAAAGAGTGTTGCAGCTCTCTCTTTCTATGACACTGGTTTGGATGTAGTTCTTGGGTATGCTTTTATAGTCTTCAGTTACATAGCTAACGTTCGTGCTTTTTCTTTTTGAAAGCACAACGGCCAATGGGAAAACTGCGACACGCAACCGACCAATGGCGTAACATCATTGCCTGCTCTCTTTATCAGGGACAGACTTTCGCATTTATTGGGCCATCCAGCCCAAAAAATGAACTCTAAAATATATATTTTTTTAATGGTAATTTCCCTTTTGTTCAAAAATGTCTGTGTCTACATTGTATTCCACGTTACCATTTAAATTCAGCTGGACTTTATTCATGACTGCTTTGTGTGAGGCAAATGTAAAGTGAGTGAGTGGATACCGTTCCACCACGTGTGTTTTATGGACTGAGGTGTTGGCTTAAATGACAGTGAGTAGATAATGAACTGTTAAGTATTCACCTACAGTACTACCAAATATTGCAACTGGTAACAAAACAGAAGTCTCATCATCCCACTTCATTCAGTGAGTGAACTCTGTGAAGTATCGCTGTGGACACTTTAATAGATTTTTCAAGAGGGTCTTTTTAGTATTAATTTCACAGTTGCATAGCTACAAGAGGATTTAATTTGTTCGGGCCAAACATGGTCTGTGTGACTCTTTGACTCGCACTGTGAGATTGGAGAAAGTCCAGTTTGGTGGCTACACAGCTAATTGTCTGTGAAATGCAGCATGCCTATTTCAAGCCAAATGATATTTCTCCCTTTTCATCAGCTGCAATTTCAAAGCAATGAGGTCGCTGAGTGGCACTGAAGCCAATGAGGCATTAAAAACCAATACATTTTTGTATTGTTAAGCGCTTGCCCTTATAATCTCTGCTCAGAGTGTCCTCTAACAATACATATACTTAGCATGTAATATGCCAGGCTAGTGGGTTGCACGCCCTCAGCATACGTCCTGCATATCAAGACAATGGCAAGACTTCTTTGAGGACCTAGAGCTTCATTTGTCTTGGGGTTGGCCACCACAGGCTTTTTTTTTTTTTTTTTTTTAAATATCACTCACTGGAGCCAAACGAGGAGAAAGAGCAATCACCCAGCTGATTAGATTAGTGGACACGGGACAGATAAAGTGTCGGCCGGTTGATTGAGAGAAAACGGAAAGCGGGCCAGGACCTGCTACTGCAGATCACATTAATTGTGCTTTAAGTCTAACGGCCTGCGGCTCAGCTACCACTTCTTCCAAGGAACGCAATTAATATGGAATGTCTACTTGTTGCCCACCGCATCCAAGTGTGCTTGGGGTTTCACACACACACACACACACCCAAGAAAATTGCTCTCGCACACATGCACACACGCCACAGCCTTAGGGGTGATTAGTGACTACGTTAGCTGCCTCCCAATGAGTCTTACCACAGTCCACGTCCACTGCAGCATGCAAGTCCTGGGGGGCACAGCATTAATCAAATGTTCATTGCTGATAGCCATCTTGTTAAAGTCTCTTATAGCGTAATTGCAATACAGCATGATGGTAATGCTTGTTGTGGTGTCGCAGTTTAGTTCACCAACCCTCCTATTAATGAAACAGCTTGTGTTGCAGTGATGTACAGTTGGTTTGAACTTCAGTCCAGAACACCTTTCCACATGCAAATGGCTGCTGCTGCCGCCTGCTCTTGCTGGACGGATTCAAGTAGGCTGTTTTTTTTTCTTTCTTTTTCTTTGTAATAAAGTAGGAAAGTTTCACAATGGTAATACCTGTCTGACTCAGAGCAGAATGCTGAAGAGGGATCAGTATCTCCCGACAAGACTCCCACAGTGATGGTGGACAGCACAGAGAGCAGGAGTTGCTCAAATTGGGCACCAGGGAGTTCTCCACCAATTAAGGGTGTGGTTGACCTATCAGTCAAGAAGCATGCTTCAAATAGCTACTGTTGTCCAAGAAATTGATTCCAAAAGATGATTGGATGGTCAAATAGGTTTTACTTTAGGCCAGGAAGTGTTAGTTTAATGAGTTGTTATATCAAAATGTCTTTTCTGCACCAAATAGTAAAATAATCCCCTTTGTAGCTTTTACATCACGTTTGTCCTTATAAACCACAGAACTATGATCTATTATGGTAGATGCTGATATTATCTTCCGACAAGGAACAGGTTATGTTGGGTTTAGGGTCTGACTGTATGTTTAGACAGAACACAAAGTGATTTTTAGAGGATTGCATGTTTTCTCGCCCGTGGTTAGATGAGAAGATGGAGTATGAGGCTACAGCCAGCAGCTGAGTAGCTTAACTTAGCGTAAAGACTGTGTGGTTTTACGGGCTTTAGCTTTGTATTTGAACAAGACGTATGAGAGTTGTACTGATTTTCTTTCTTTTCTTACTGTCGGCAATAAAGTGAAAAGGTGTATTTCCCCAAAATGTCAAACTATTTCATTAGAGGGGGAGAAAGCTTGGCGGCAGCCTGGTGAGTGATGAATCAAGGGGTTGTTGTATGTTGTGTTTTGTTGCTTTTTCAGCCAGCTTCACCTTCTGCAAACTATTCATCTGGCCAGCTGATTACCCATCCATAATGCAACAGAGATCATTTCTGTTGACAGCTGTTGGTTTGGATATGACATATGGTGAGATTTTGCTTTTTCAAACACTTTCCCTGGACTTTAAATATATCATGTATAGGCGCTGACCGATTGCCCTTTCCACGCTCGACTTCACCTTCATCTCTCCGTCTTCTCATTCTCGCTCATTAAAACCTTCCCTGCCACGGTTCCCCCCCATTAGTTCTTGCGCTGGCCTCTGGAACTTTCTCAACTCAAACAGTTCTTCGTCTGTCCCCACACCCCCCCACTTCCCCCCTTGTCACTTCATTTCATTTCTCCCTAACTGTCTCCTGTGTTACCCTCCTTTCACAGGACACTCCCACATCCTCATGTACCAGTTTTAATTCTTCTTGATCTCGGGCCCTGTCTCCCTGTAATTCTCTGGCAGACTTCAGTGCCTGCAGGCCACATTCACACGGACTCCGTTTCACACTGAAGCTGAATTCTGTCTGCTCTTTGGATCTTTTAATATAATATTTGGGCTGCCATGCATCTTCCTTTATCATGAAAGCGTCTCTTCTCTACATCGGCCTCCAGGCACCTAATGATGTAGCGTGTGTCAAAATAAAGACAGGAATTTGACAATGCAGTGTCTCAAAATATTGTGATTTTGTTGTTGTAGTGTGTTATCTTAAGGAAAGTCCAAATTATTACATGATAAAGCCATATTTTATAAATTTACAATCATGATTTATGATTCTTTTCCTTTTTCTGTCTTTACCAGCATAGTGCTGTGAATGTGAGCAGCTCTGTCACTCTCCTTGTGGTTGAAAGTTCTCTGATGCCATACTACACTGGTCACACTGACACAAACAAATACTGAAAGCTCCTTCACAAGTGCAGAGAGCCCATCAGACTGTCTCAAGTGAGACAATTATAAGTTCTATCCCAAATTTGCCGCCTGTCCGATAGTGTACCATGTCAACCCTCAGAGAGCCTGTGATGGTGCATCGCACCCATAAACACGCCTTGCGTCGCTGAATAACTAACCAGCTGATGTGAGATGACATTTTTTTAGATAAGAACAAATGGGGTCCTGCCCCCTTTTCTTCCGTCCGCGGGCCCCCCCCCCACTAAACAGTTTAAAGTGCTAAGGGGTTACTTCCAATCGCTGCCAATGCGCTTTCAGTGGGAGTGGCGAAAAGGTTAATGAATTCAACACCGCGAGCCACGACTCCCCTTACAGTGGGCACAGCGAGAGGTGGCGGGTGCACAGGGCCTCACCGGCATGCTGATGAGGGTGCAGTGGCAGAGGAGAGTGTCACTGCCCCCTGAAGGTGGAGATTAGCATGTGCAGGGTTTGTGTGAGGGGCCAGTCAGGCCCAGGCAGACTGGGGGAAGTGTCAGATCTAATTTAACAACATTTCTGTCGTTAGATTATCTCTAGAATTCCTGGTTGTCATCAATTTACAATCAAATTACAATTTTTACAATTGTGGTAATTGTCTGCGAATGAAAACCAGCTGTGAAGCAAATCTGGTGTTTCCATAAACTTTCCTTGTCTCCAGCTGCTGCTGAAACAGTTAGGCGATGAATTCATTAGTCACCTAACAGAAATTGATCACTGACAATTTTCTGCGTAATTATTCATGTATTTGTAAGTGTAATATGTAAGTGAAAATACCAGATATTTGCTGATTTACTGATTCTTTTCAAAATTTCAGATCAGAATGAATCAAATACTGTAGCATTTTAGTTTGTTAGTCAACCAAAATAAGCCATTGCAAGACTTAACTTTTGGCTCCAGGAACGTGTGATGGACATTTTGGCGACACTAAATAAGCCGGTCATTAATTGCAGGCTTATTTGTTACATTTCAGTGTGGCAGCATGCTGGTAGGATCAGAAAACAGGCAGAGTGAACACTACTGCACTGCAAGATCACACTCCACCCTCTGCCTTGTCAGTAAGCAGCAGCACATGCAAATTCACCAACAAGCAGGGGAAGATAAAAAGAAAAGGACAGGCTCAGAGACGAAGAAACTGTTTAGTGTGTGTGAGTGAGATACAGAGAGAGGCGGGGAGGATTTGTGTGTCTGTGTATTCCTCTGTCTCAGTATCTGAGCTGCATCTCACACTGCATCTCAACAACTTGACAGAGGGCGTCAGCAGCAAGGGACCTGAACCAGTGACCAGAAACAATCCCCAGGCAGGCTGTGTATTTCTGCTTTCCCTCCACACATCCCTCCATCCATCCCACCCCCCACCCTTGTAAATCAAAGCCACATGCTGCACAGCGCACAGCTCCAGAGTTGGCCAGTGGTCCATCAGGTGGAAGAAAATCCAATCTATTTGATTGAGATACTATTTGCATAGTGTACACTGTGGCTATTACGACTATGATTAAAACAATCATTCCAAATCCGCTCTTACGGAAAGCCAGCAGAGCAGAAACCACATTATTGCTGTGATTGGCTGCAGATAACTTTAGCCAAGCGTGACACAGAGAACAAAAAAAAAATCCTTTAGAGATGTATCTTTGCTCTGCATCCCATGAGGCCATATCATTCATTTTGCGATATGGCGTATGGTTCAGCATTCAAAGTCATGGGCCAGCAGCTTTGTGTTTACTCAGTAGTTATGAAGTCTATGGAATCAACGCAGGGGCCAGCTCTGTGTTTTTCTACTCCCCGTGCAGTTACCCCCTTCTGCACTTAAAATGACAAGTGGCGCGTACGCGGGCCCTGCGACTCTGAGCGGGAGGGCGTCCACTCAGCTCTGAGAGGGAGCAGTTGGGGTGGATGCACCATCCTTTATTTATGGAGCTGGAAGCAGCCATGACTGACAACCTGGGATGGCAGAGAGGTCCATCTCCCTCAACCCACCCACCCCCCCAAGCCTCAGGCTGTCTCACACCCAGGACGCTGTCACAAACACACACCCGCACAAACATCAGCAAAATGTCAGGGTTGCTCTTTGCTTGACAACCTTTCTGAGTTTATCTGCAGAAGGGTGGAAGCTAGCCAACCCGTAGCCGACCAGACAAACTTTAAAAACGCTAAAGCTGAAAATCAACATATTTGGAGATACACGGTTTTGACATGACAGCTGTGGTGTGTTGACCTGAGTGTGTGGAAAGCACCAGCATGTTCTCTGACATGCACACAGCCTAAAACAGAGAGGATTGGAGACGGAAGTGACAGACACATGAACAGACTTGCACAGTGCTTGAGTCATATCCTGAGTCTTATTCTAGTTTCTGTTTTCCACATATTATTTGCGTCGTTTTTATTTTTTTCTTCTTCTTCTACTGAACCGGTTTCCATGCTCGCCACCCACCCCAACCGAAGCAATGAAACACCCTGCACCCTGAAAGCCTCTGCTCCACTGGCTCTCCATAAATATTGCACCGCGCAAACATGTTTGGCCAATTTACACTTTTTTCCCTTTGTCTGACAGCTCCATCAACAAGCAGCTGGGTGGTTTCCATTCAGATAAATAAAATATCAGGGGGAACAATGTGTGTGTGTGTGTTTTTTTTTTAAAAGTTCTCTATCCATCTGATGCGCGGACTACAGAGAAGCGAGTGACAGCTCTCACATAGCTTTGATTTGATCTGTTGCGAGTGCATTTTATTCCACGGGAGATAGTAGCACTGGCCTTTTTTTTCCACCCCTCTCAAAGCTATATATAAACTTCAAAGCAAACGACAAGGACACATAATATCATGGAAATAAAATGCAGAGTCTCTTTTCAGGACTTGCGCTTGCCGCAGAATGTTTAAAATTTAAACATGCTTGTTGCAGCTTTTACAAAGTGCCTGACAAATTATCAGCAGCAACTGTGAGAACATGAGACGCCTCCCCGGATCGAAAAGCTTTTAATAGCGTGCAGACGGTGCATCGGTGAAGTGTTTGCTTTGTCGGCTAGGGATCACTTCACGGAGCCTCCACCAGTCTGACAGCCGGGGGAGAGCTGTGTAATAAGTAACAGCCGAAAGAGCCGGCAACGAGGTGACAGGGATTTCATACATCATGCTCACTGATCGATAAAGGAGGAAATCTGTGGTGGGCCTCCTTAAGAGCACCACTTGTCCTGAGACTTTGAGGAGTCTTAGAGAGGTCCAGCAACAGGATTCAAACTGTTGTTTATTTTGAGGTCAAAGCCAAACTTGATCAGCAGTTGGCTCAGGCCCGCAACATGCTAAAGATCAGTGTCTCTGGGAGCAATTTGATTCGCAAAGATGTTTTGTCTTTTTATTATTTATATCGTCTGCTGGCTTGTGGTGCGATTGTGCACACAGGGCAGGTTTGCATGGCAATTATGGCGATACATGCAGGAGGTGCGTTTCAACATGGCTCACTGGTCAAGTTGATGGGAAAGCGTTAATACTGGGATATTGAGTGATACTGTGATTCAATTCATACGTGTGTGTGTTTGCCCGGGGGGGGAGCAGCACAGAAACTCTTAGATGTCATATATACAGTGCAAAGTAGACAGAGGTAGGAGTAGTAGAATTACAATACGAAGAAAAAGCATTACAGTCTTTAGTGAATAAAGCACAAACATTGTACAGCAGAGTTTCAGGCATAGTCACCCGGTGTGTGTGTTGCTGTTTTACTAACTGATCGCTGAAGGGTTTCCATGTGCCCAACTGTAAAGATGAATTTTTATTCTCATATTTTCGGGCCTAAAATTCCTCAAAGTTAAAGCTGTACATCTTGGGAAAAAACGACAAATTTATAATTAAAAGAAAATCCTGATAAAATGTTGCTTTAAACTAAAAAGATGTAAGGTAATATGCAATATTAATGTGCTGCACTCTCAGTTGTGCACTAGTGTGACTGTAACATTTGTTTATGTGCAAGAAACCAAAGACCAAACTAGATCTGAGACGATTCATAGCGAGTTCATCTGAAACAGTTTTAATGATTGATTTGTTTGCTATTTTGTAAACTTTCACGGGTTCCATCCTCCTGAATGTTAATATTTGTTGGTTTTCCTGGTCATCTCAAAAGAAATAACTTTGGGAAGTGGTGATGGGCATTTATCCACTATTTCACTGCAACATTTTAAACAGCACATTTGTGCTTACCGGGGCACTGTCGTCATCAACAAGCAACTGAAAC
Source organism: Lateolabrax maculatus (assembly GCA_031216445.1). Taxonomy (NCBI): domain Eukaryota; kingdom Metazoa; phylum Chordata; class Actinopteri; order Acropomatiformes; family Lateolabracidae; genus Lateolabrax; species Lateolabrax maculatus. The sequence continues at coordinate 27,010,523 of CM062204.1, forward strand.
ACTGAACTTAGTGATCTGCATGGCTTCCTGTGTATTTGTGCTGTCTGACGAGGGACCTATAAGTGCAACGCTTTCAGCTCAACACTTTGGCGCCTCCAAATGGCGCTGAACGGCAACTGCCTGACTTGAAAAAACAGAAATCATCCTCAACTATACATTTCTTTACCAGAATTTCAAAAAGGCAAACAGGACAAATCTACTTTATAATAACCCTGCTGTCACGTGATAACAGGTGGTCATGTATTTGCATGGCAACTGGCTTTGTATCTGGCTGTGAATGGCTTTTAGCGGCCTTGATCTTACTCCGGCCATCCACTGACTCCCCCCCCCCCCCCCCCCCCCCCCCCACCCCCCGGTCGATGACACTCTGGTTAGGGATCACCAACCCGACTCATTGTCTCCCAGTAGAGCTTCTGAAACTTCATCTCACTGGCACTTGGGCTGAGGTCAACTGGTCTCCTCGACGACATCTGAGCCATCTCCATGACAACTGAGCAAACTCCATCTGCTGACGCAGACCACAGGATGAGGCAGTCAGTGTTCCCGACGTGTCGATCCACATGTCACAGTTGAAGTCATCACCTGAAGTCAGCACCAGAAAGCTAGTTATTGGACCTTTGACATTAGATTTTCTTTACCATTACATGTATGTTACGTCATCTATGGAGGTACGTGGTGTGATATTACATACAGTGGTACCGTACATGCATGACCTGTGTGATAGAAGCTATCTAAAGATACTTTATTTTATCACAGCTTGGAAGAGGATTCTGTCATTAGGTTGGGAATGTGTCAGCAGTCGGATGAAGGTTTATGTGTTTTCTAGCCTCGGCCTGCTGCTGCAGGGCTTCCCGTTTGTTGTCATGAGGCAGAGCAGTGAACGAGTGCTGCGTATTGTCTGTGAACAGGCAGGCAGTGGCTCAGTGTGGGGGAGGCCCTGCTGTTTGCCCCCAAGAGTGGACTTTAGTACCATGTAGCTTATATTTTAGTATATGTTTGTTGCGTTTATAAGTGTGTGAGAGTTTGTGTGTGTGTGACGGAGCGAGCACAGCCTCAGGACCCAGAGAAGGAGTGGGCTTATCGAGGATCTATTCTTTCCCACACTCCCGTGCTCTGACCCAGACCAGGCCTGCTCTGATTTCCCCGGAGGGAAGCCGCAGCAGCTCTGATATTCTCCAGCAAACGTTATCTCTCCGGCGAAGTTAATGGTCAAAAAAATCAAGACGCGTTGGCTCAGCTGATCACTCGGAGGAAGCCGGTGTGGTTGAGAGGCAGAGCGGGGCCCGGCCGATCGATGACCCCGCTCAACATCACCGCGTTAGTACTCATCGACGGACAGGCGGGGGATGAATGGACTGCCTCTGTTTGGGAGAAGCACAGAGTGTTGTAATCATTTTGCACTTTACCGTATCAATACGTGCTCCACTTTTTATTAGCCTGCAATGTTTTAGATCATCTGTGATACTGCTTGTGTATAAACAGTAAACTAAACAAGAAAATCTGTTTAAATTCAAACTGTAAATAAAATACATCTTTGCAACGACATCAGCCCTGCCTCTTTTTTACTAACTGTTGCTATTCCTGTCGAGCTTTCCATTCTCACGCAGCACATGCAGTTTGCAGCACGGCAACCGCAGCACATTCGCCACGAGACATTTAAAGTCCATGTACAGGAAATCCAGAGATTTGTTTCTTAACACATTATACAGGTTTGAAAATAATCACTGAAAACATGTGAAAAGACTGTGAACTACAGATGGGGGACAAATTAAAGGGAAAACCTGAATAAAAGATTGGAGAAACACATGAAATGCAGATGCCTCTATGCACCAGGGCTCACTGAATGGTTTGGTGAGTATGAAAATGAAGGTCTGACTCCGCACTAAGACACTTCGTGTTGGGAGTTTTCCTGTGATTTGTCACCCGTCTGTATGTAGCACTGAACTGTGGAGTCAGACTGTTAAAAACATTTTTGTGTTCAGGGGTTTTTCTGGGCCCGGTTTCAGTGCCTTCTGTGGATATCCAGTGTTTCAGAGCAGGATATACTGCTTATTTTTTCACAATTGCGATTTTTGTTTAAACCATTCAAATTTGGCTAGGTGGTTACTGACACGTTTTTCTGCAGTGTGACAAACTCGGAGCACATTCATTATTGCTTTACACAGACTGAAGTAATTTCTGAAACAATGGATCCTTGATTTCAGACAGAGGCAGACAAAAGCAGGCTTCTCGTGTTCAACATCCAATTTGCCGGTTGATGATCAATATAAAAGGAGAAAACACCATTGTTGTGTAGTACTCAGGTACTAGGACACAGTACTCTGTCATCTGAGCACGCTCTGTGTTACTTTGTTGAGATTTGAATCATGTTGAGCCTATTAGACTACCCCTTGTTGTGAGCTTTGGCTGTCTGGTCATTATCCATCATCACACCTGGACCCAGCAGGTGGTAAAATAACATGCAAAAAATGCAGCAAACAAGTTGCAATTTCTAATCGCAGATCGGGATATTTCTTAGAGCTAGAATATCTCCCCCTTGGTGAGAAGCATCAGCTTACTGGTGGCAACATAGCTGCAATGCAAACATCACTGGCACTGTAGTTCAATAACACTAATAGAATAAATTCAGCTAATTTTAAAGGAGCTATACAATTGATTTAAATGTTTTTGTATCTGCTTTCACATGTTCACACAAACCGCCACAAATTCACAGCACAACAAAAGTAGGTAATTTAGGCTTTTTATCTGGTGACTACAAAGCTAGCAACTGGGGTAACCATCTTGGAATAATGTGTGAACGCTCCCTTGTCAGCAGGGAGCAGACGGTTTAACTGTATGTTCTTGCTCAATCTTGAAACTTGTAAAGCATCAGATGGCTTCAAGTGCTAACAGCAATACAATGTGGGTGTCTTGAAAAAAAAAAGGAAGAAAAATGTCAAGTCGGTGCAGGGCTCCAATCAGCTGCTCGTCACAGAAGTGTCTGTCAACCGCTGCCAATGCCATGGGAGACGCCCACCCAGAAGCCCGAAGCTTAGAAGCTGTTAACACAAATACGTCCACAAACACTTTTATCGTCTTGTGAAATGATACATTAGCTGCTGTATGTGAGCAGAAATGTCAGTTTGACTTTAAGATGGTTTCCTTGTTGCTCTGTCGACTCAAATGCCAACTTTAGCAGTTGTAACTCGTCACCTCGATCGGCAGAGTCACGAGATGCTCTGGGAACACGTCTCCTCTATGTCATCTGGCCAGCAGAAAAACAGCTGTGGTCAAGTGTTCTTGTGGGTATGATTTAATTGTTATCATAGAAAGCCCCCTTCTCCCCGAGGAGAGAGCCACTTTCTATGATAACAATTAAACTGTTGCTTCCTGCAACAAAGTCACACCGGTGTCCTCAAATGCCAGCTGCGTCTTTCCCACAAAATAAAAAATGCTGTTTTTTTTTTTTTTTTTTTTATGTCATGCAACTGCTTGGCTGCAGAAATGCGTGTGGTGAGCCACTGGTTTTAATTTGGAGGGTTAAGAAAAGGCAGTTGGGAGTTATTTTCTTACCATGAAATTTAAATTCCTATATAAAAACAAGCAGATAGCATTCGGTTGTATCAAAATCCTTTTATTTGCTTTGACAGACATTTGTAAAAAAACAAAAAATTCAAGAAATACAATTTTTACAATAAATAAGTCAGCATAAATAAAAATTAAGTCAAGCAAAAAAATAAAAATGTGTGATTTTTCAATAGTGGCCTTCTTACACAGACTTGCTACTGTACATATTTTTACACTATCTATCCCCAACCTGTGTATCTTCTTTCCTTTACTCCATTTTCTCCCCTTCCTGCCTCCTAGCTGTTAATCATTTCCCCTCCCACCACTCTTCCCCTCTCGCTGTCATTTCCCAGTCCTCTACAGTGCAGGAGTTCAGTGGAAGCTCTGCTCTCAGCATTCTCGGACTTGTGTGCTCAGTCTTCATGTCACCTCCGGGACCCCCGTCCGGGTCACTTTCTTTCCCCTCTTGTACTTTCACTCTGCCTTCTTTTTTCTGTCGATGCACTCCATTTTACGGCTCTCGTCTTTGTTTATCCTGAAAAGAGCGAGGAGGAAAAAACTAGGATCAGGCCAGAGGACTAATACAAAACATCTGGAGGTTTAGGCAACGAGTCACATGTAAGTGTGGGATGAGATTTGTTGAGCCAACGTTTTGGAATAAAACCCTCTTATTTTCAGAAGGATTTCTGTCTCATTGACTTTTTGTTTTCTGCAAAATAAACTGGTAAGTTTTGCCAGGCAGAGTTTTAGCTCTACAACATAAATTCTGATGCTACGTCTTGGGGCCAAATCAAACATGTTCAAGTGGAGTGATTATTTTTTAAATCTAACTCTGGTGAGAGCAGTGCAAAATCTAACTGTTGTTGGAGGATTCAGTCAGTAAATGTAACTCAGATTCCTTTGTTTGGCTTGAATTAGTGTGAGCTGATGTGCAGCTTCAGTTGACCAATTTAGCAACATAAAAGAAGTGGAAAAAAACAGTTGATACCAACTAATCCATCCAAGATGTTCAGATTCTTTTTAAAGAATGTAGTTCCAAAGTTTTATTCCAGTTGAAGGTGACATCATCGATGTGTTTGTGTAGATAATTTGCCGGAGTAATTTACCTTTCCCAGCATTTCAGAAAATTCCAAGCCATCTTTCCCTCGGTGTTGATACAGATTTTCTCTGTGGAGTTGTCCGGCATGTTCATGGTTACACTGAAAAATACAAAACATGAAATCAGAATCAAAACGATATATAAATATTAAATATATTAGATATTAAGTGTTGCAAAGCGGCAGATATTCAATTTTGTGTTTAAACTTACATGAATTCAGTTTTATCACATCCAGGTCGCCTCTCAAGGAATTGGAAATCGGACATATTGCCCCTGATGAACCTGATTGTGTTTTTGCATGAGCAGCGTCCAGCAATGTCAGCTGCAGGGAAAAGTTTTTTTTTTTAAAGCAGTTAGGCCTCAGCAACAGGCACACACAGTTTTAACACAGAAACAACATATATTAAACTGTAGTTATACTTATGAATTAAGAGTATTACAGTACAGGTTTTTGATATTTCCCATTGTTTTTCATCGTTTCGTATCACAAATGCTCGATCCAATCCACTTTAACCATTATAAACTGCACTTTAACTCACCTTGGTAGAGCTGAATGCAAACTGCAGCCATAACAACCAGCATGAGAGCGCAGCTTTTCAGTGACATGGCCATAGTTTTTCAAGTCCAGAGATCAGTCGGAAGAGATAAGTGAGAGCTCGAGTAGATTGAGGAGAGAGGAGTGAACAGCTGCTGCGAGCCTCATCCCCTTTTATAGGCAGCGCGGAGAGGGTTTTCCCAAACTCCATGGTTTTTCCCGACAAGCCAAACCTGCAACGTGCTCTGGAATTTCCACACTCACTCCAGAGACAGACACTGGAATGTGCTCAGCACTGCTTACACAGAGAGGCAAGGGAATGGGAGAGGGATGTGTTTGTTAAGTGGATTCATGAGTAACTTTAAAAAGAAAGTGACTGCAGTCAAATGCCGAGATGATGTCCAGGCAAACCAACCTAAATAAACTATATTATCTGTCAGGAAAGACTAGAACCATGCTGACTTTGAGAAATGTTCTTCTGATTGGAAATTAAGCTTTAGGTGTTATCAAGCAAGACAAGGTGTGAGACTTAACTTTGAGGGGGAACTTTCCTTTGGTTTTGCAACAGTGTAATGTACTGTGCAATGGTGATTAACAGCTAGAAGCTGTTTCTGTATAAGATGAGCCTGAAGAATAATTTACCCTGCATATGTAAATGACAAATCATGTATGTAAGTCTGGGGTTTATTAGTTTGTTGTTGTTCTGAATGATGAATACTGCGTATGAATACATGTGCTGGAAACTGACTGAAAACGGGGTGAAACTTCTGAAGAACAGCTTTCCTTTCCTGTCTTCTGTATCCCTCGACATTCTGCAGGCATGTTAACAGTTACTGGCAACCACGAAAGCATGACGACACTCTGAGCCGTCACATGGATAAGTCTGTGTGTGTGTGTGGGGAGAAGGCCAGCACCTGTTTCATGGAACATACTGAAACACTGTCACTGTGCATCATGGTTTAACATAAGCGATTTATATGCTACAGTTTCCGGTATTTACAAGTGTGTTTGCATAGCGTACACATGCCAGGGCAAGTATCATTCTGTTCATGACTGAACAACTCACAGCGTGAGAAAAGTTCACGTTCCCATGTCCCACACAGTAGACACATTGCACAATAACTCGTTGCTTTGCAAAAGGTGCTGCACTTTAAATTAGAAAAAAAAATCAAAGCATTCACACGTTTTCAATTTTCAGTTAAGTGATTAGTTAGTTAGTACCTGGTGTGAAAGAAGGCAAACTTTTGACTTTTTTTGAATGGTGCAACACTAAACAAATATTACAAGGCATTATGGTAAATGGACTGCATTTTTATAGCACTTTTCTAGTCTACTGACCCTCAAAGCGCTTCATTCACCCATTCACACACTGATGTCAGAGGCTGCTGTGCAAGGTGCGAACTGCTCATCAGAGCAGTTAGGGGTTCAGTGTCTTGCTCAAGGACACTTCGACACTTTCTCTGGAGGAGCCAGGGATCGAACCAGGAATCTTTCAATTACTGGACGACCGTTCTACCTCCTGAGCCAGGCCGCCCATTATATAAGTCTATGCTTACTTTTTTGATTTTTTAAATATTTTTTACACATTTGTTCATGTTTTAAACCAAAGGAAACCAAAAACTACCAAAACAGGTAATGGACTGTGAGCGGCAAAGCACAGAGGGGAAATGACAAACATAGAGCAAAAATAACTAAAGATACATAAATACCATGGGACTCAGCAGAAGGATCTAAATGACAGGATTATCCATAGTCGACCTAGCAGATCGTTGCGTGAAGCGGCCTACTGTTGCGGTTACTATGGCTGAACAAACAAAGAAGAGATCGATGACTACAGATCAATCAAACAGACAAGGAAACAACTGACTCACGTCACACAGGCAACACCGTTTATCACCACAGGGGCCGGCAAAGAGAACAAAACGGAGATCTTTGAGATTGTTACTTTAATTGATTCCCTTTAGAAGTGCTGCCATGCATATTCTGAACTTTGAACAGGGCAAGACAAGCCTTTTCCTTCTCCTTACAGCCTTTTTTCTAAGCTAAGCTAATCACCTCCAAAGTTTAGTACAGATATAAGCATATAAGTCATCAAACTAACATTGTAATTTTACAAAAAATTTAGACCCGAAACACAACCTTGCGCTTTTGCGGTTCACTCCATATGTCTAAAAAGTTCATTTTTAATAATTTTGTTTTTAGCAACATGGCTCAGTCAGAAATGGCAGTTGTGAAATGACATTAGAAGGGAGCATGGGTGGATATCATGGATAAGAGAACAAAAAACAATTATGATGATGTATTACGTATGCTAGCCACTCTGGTGAAATGTCATGGAAGCTGAAGGTGCTATGCCAACAAATCAGGAATTTTGGCCCCTTATTGCCCCTTTAATATGCAGAAAACACAAGGTTGATGTGCTTACTCAAGGCCCGGACATGCTCGACTCATTCGGCACCCGCAGACAGCTGTGGACTTGTACCGGCCACGGGGGACATGCACGCGGTTCCATTCATACTACAATTAAGGGGCCGTGACAGTCTGGCGTTTCACGCATGCACTTTTGTTATCTGGTGCATATGCGTCAGCGCTTGCTAAGCGTACAGTACATGCTGACACAAATTTTGGTCTGCAAGAGGATGTCTGCATAGGGGTAATTAAAATGTATAAATTCATAAAAGTTATTGCATAGGGGACAAACTAATTTTGTAGCTAGGCCAGCAGCGTCTGTATGGGACTAGGAGCATCATGAGCTGATACAAGCTTATTCCTGTGGTCAGATATTTACTCTTACAAAAAAGACTTCTACTAACCTGAGTAGAGCAAATGCCAGTGTAAGGAGTAAGGAGTGTTTCGCAGCCTACCCTCTGACCACAAAAATTCTCAAACTGAAAAAAGAAAAGGTCTTTGGCATGGCAAATCCACCACTGTATCAACAGAGCCACAGTCAAACTGATTCCAAAGAAGTCATGAGGCTCATTCAGTCTTCACAGCTGCATCCCACAGTCCAACAGAGTGTGTGATTGCAGCCAAAAAAACAAATGACAAAGCTATTATTTTGCACTGTGACACATTGCTTCCCCATTAGGCGTTTTTCTCTGCTTTAATTATTTGGCTCCCTCATCTCTATTGTAGTTGCAGTTTTCTTAGTCGATGATAGAATACAATGAATGTCATACTCCAATTTATTTGAGGCCTCCTTTTTTTAACAACTTTATTTCAAAGCCAATGTAATTGTACAGCACATTACAGGCCAGCAGGTCCTCAGATGGATAATCACATTTCAATTTTATGTGTCTATTGAAAACATCACAAACTGCTTGTGGGAAGAGCTGAGTGTTAAGAGCTGTAAAGTCATCAGACTCTGATCTTGTAAAAATGATAATGTAATAATTCTGGGGTTCATTAACTTTATTCAAACCAGTCATTTTGATGAGGTATTGTATCTCTGTAATGAGTAAAAGGAAATTTTAGTGAAATACCAAGTGCTGATTTTATTTATTCAGTAAACATAAAGGCAAGCCTGAAGGCAAGTATGCCTGCACTGTATGCGTCCTGTTAGACCTGGAGCAACCATTTTCAAGTCCAAGTTATTCAAAAAGATAAACTGTTCAAAACTGGGCCTAATGCCACTTAAACTGTAAAAAAAAAAAAAAAGAAAAAGCTAAATGCTGCCAAGTGAAGGAAATGATCCACACAGTAATCTGCCACCCACTCAGTCCAGCAGATCCCTCACTTTGATGAAGATGCACTGCGAATAAACAACAAGGACACAATTGAACACGCACCAGCCTACAAAAACACATTTCTCTATGTACCAGTTCTAAGGGCAGCTGTACTTTTGAAAGAAAAAACTAAATCAGACGGATTTTTTTGCATTTTATTTATGTGTTTGTGTTAAGTAGCTGCTATAACACTGCAGTTTCCCTTTGGTATTACTGAAGTACTCAATCTATCCATCCATCTACTGGGTCTATTGAACATTGTGTTGTGTTGTCATGTTAACATGTACCCCTCTTTTTAAAATATATGTGTATGTAAATATTGTGTGTGCATTATTGTTATGATTTTTAATACAATTAAGCAATTTTTCTATTTTGAAAATGTTGAAATATATTATTTATATAATATTTTGCATTTACTTAAAGCTGCACCAATTAATACTTTTACTTTAACAATGTATTAAATGACTGTGTGTAACATGAGGCAAGCAGCAGTTTTCAGAAAAAAGCTGTGATAAACCCACTGTACACTATCTGCCCAGCACCAAACAGTAGACAGACAAAGTTAGCGAATACCTGGTGAACATATTGGAGCAATTGGCAGCTACAAAGCCAAAGGTTTCCCTCAGGAGCTGGAGACCAAAATAGAACTAAAAGGAGAGTAAATATTGGATTTATTGGTGTGCAGAAACTCCAGATGATGCTAATATTGCTTTGTGTCTGTTGAACATCCAAATACTCAACTGTTCGCTATCACATTTGCTGTAACATGATATATTAGTGTTGTGTTTACAGCTTGTTGCATTGCCCCTAAATGGCCAAAACATCAATGAATGCATCTTTAAAAAGTAGCTTCAGGTACAGGTTTGCAACCAGTTTAAACTCAGAAGAGTCATACACTGCGACCTAGAAATAATACAGCAATCATGCAAAGTAAATGTACTGTGACTGTTTTCGTTTGATTATTAGGAAACCTGAGTAGTCATCCATACTAAAACCTGAACATTTCCTGTTTTTTCACTATGACTACAGCACATGTTAAGACTGGAGCCTGGCAGCTTGGCGCTGTATTTCCAATATTGTAATAAATTATTGCAATTTAGGCACATGATTTGTAGGTTTTTTTGGGGGGGGGTATTCAATACTAAGATCTCACAGTCTATTTTGACACAAACCCTGTATTATTACACTGTTGTCTTTGGCTGTATTTCATATTTAAAAGGCACAATTCAAAGTTCACACATCACATGGGTTTTTGGGATATTACAACACAGTAATCAGGCACCCACTGAGTCCAGCAGATCCCCCACTCTGATACACTTAGAATAAACAACATGGACACACAAGCCAACAAAAACACATTTGTCACTTCTCATTAGTGTGCACCAGTTTAGCCACAGCTGTACCTTCGAAAGAAAAAGAACTAAATCAGATATATGTTGTTTGTTTTTGGGGTTTTTTTGTGGGTGTTTTATGCATGTATGTTTTGTGTTAAGTAGCTGCTGTAAAAAAATCCTTTTGGAGTAAATAAAGTACTCTATCTATCAAGACAAATAAGATTGGTTAAAATAAATGACAATAAGTGAACAAACCATCAAAACAGAAATAAGTAAACCCCTTTAAGAGTTAACAGTTAAATATAACAACTGTACAAGGAAAAACCTGCCGACAAACACATTATAATGATATCATTTTCTGGTTTGCTAGATGTATCATGATTGTATAGTCTAAAACGTTTTATTCCTTGAAAACTCTTTTTAAAAAGGAGTAGTTTTGGAAAATTCACAAGCTTTTTGGCTGAGAATTAAATACAAAAATCAACACCACTGCAGCTTCATATTATATTATAAGTATATTACCCAAAATGTTGAACTATTTGGTTATATCAGTAGATGCCACTGGTCAGTTGGGTCTATTAAACATTGTGTTGTGTTGTCATGTTATCATGTACCCCTCGTTTTAAAATATAATATAGTATATATAGTATAGTATTTTATTAGTATTTTCTTTATGTATGCATATGTATTCAAATATTGTGCATGCATTATTATTGTGATTTTTATTACACATTTGCAACTATTTTGATAATGTTTGAAATATTTTGCATTTACTTAAAGCTGCACCAATCAATGCTTTCTTTCTTTTCAGAAGACTCTTTCATACACTGCAACCTAGAGATAATATGGCAGTCATGCTGAGATTAACCCGAACACTGCAGCACTCTGTCTTATGAAATTCTAAGATCATGCAAAGTAAACATACTATGATTGTACAACCTGAACATATGACTATGGCACATGTCGAGACAGGAGCCTGGCAGCTTGCCGCTATAATTCCAATATTGTTTGTATGTTCAGTTATTGTAATTCAGGCACATGATTTGTAGTTTTTGAGATGAATTCAATACTAAGATCTTGCAGTATCTTTTAAAACAAAGCTCTTATTATTTCATTGCTTTCTTCAGCTGTATTTCATATTTAAAGGCACAATTCAAAGTGTTTACACATCACATGGGCCTTTGGATATTACAACCAAACTTTGAATTGACTACCACAAATCTGTTTTATATCACTCCCCTGACATGCTGCAGTATATCTTATTGCAGAACGCCGCTTGCAGTAACTCACTCCCTTTCTAATTTAATGAGTTTGGGAAAATAGATGATATCTGCACCTCAACATCACTGTGGATTCAATTAAAAGGAAATCCAATGTTGTCAACAGATGCAGTGCTGAAGCTGCACTAAAAGTTATGGTTCACAAGTTTTCTTATCTTATGAGTCAGGTTATTCCTTTAGAATGTCGTGATGTGTATAAAGGTTTGGGGGTGACATTCTTCTTTCTAAGGAAAACTTTCATTTCGCAATCTGTGTGCTTGACGTATGCAGTGTTGCACAATGTGCAAAAGCAATGTAGGGTCAGTTAGAATAAGACTTGTAGGCTTGTTCTAATGTCTCCTGGGGGGCTGCTCTGCTCTCTCACCACATGTTTATTGGACATAACTCGGACAATTCCTGCCAAGACCCAGCTGTAGACACTTTCCACATGGTCACAAAACTTCAGGGAAAAAGAAACTAAAAGTAGATGGTTGAGAATGAAGCGTAGCCTCTGCAGATAATGGACACCAGTGTTTATAGTAAGACAGGATGTTTTCACATCAACGAACATGGTCATTGTTGGAGCTTGAGTCATCTGATGTTTTTTCCCCACAATTGTTTTATTTATCATTGAACAAAATGTCTTTAAAGATACAGAATATAACTGAAATTTGTAAGCTTATATATACAGTACACTGTATATAAAGAAGGTGCTTCTTTGCTCATCTGCAGGGCCAACCCAATGCCAACATTAAAACAATCAAACAAACAAAGTGAAATACAATACACATTCTTATGTGCAATTATTTAAAACAAAAAAGCATGTTCATTTAAAAATGACAGTAAATGCTTACATAAAAAGAAAATACAATTTTTCTTTGTTTCATTTGTTTTGATTTTTGCATTTCAAATCTTCAATATTTGGGGTCCTCAGAAGAGTCTGATACCAAAAATCTTATGTGAGTCTATTTGAATCAGGACCTAAAACCCAAAGAGGGTTAGAATTTTAGTTTGTTTGGGGGCCCATGGTGGCTGAGGGGCCCCCAAACCACTCAGTTTGCTCACGCCCCGGGCGGACTCTGCTCGTTTGTTTGTTCTGCCCTTGATATTTTTTGCTTTTCATCTTTTGTTTCATGTGTTGCACCCATTTAGCACTTCAAAGGGAATGCATATCACTTCTGGAAAGTGGCTGTACTCAGTTACTTCTTACACATAAATGAATCATGCGACATGGAGCTGATGTCAAAGCACGCTGCAGGGAGCTGAGTAAATCCAGTAGTGAAAGTAATCTGTTCACTCCGTTAATCCTTCCTGTGGCTCACACGAGGCCTGCAAACAGGGACTCTGCAATCAAGCTGTCCAGCAAGTTCTGGTTAAAACGCAGCGATGAGTTGCAGTTTGATTGGTCGGTTAAAGTAAATGACACATCTGACAGGTCAACTGGAATCCAGGGTGTGTAGGTCCTCGAGGAATTTGAAAAAACAGATGGAGCCACAGGGGTAACTCCAGGGCACGCACGTACCATCCAGCGGCGGTGGCCTCTGAGGGGCCCGTGGAGAGGGTATCGAGCCGGCTGGGAGAGCTCTTTAATGGAGTCCACATACTCCTCCATGGTGTGTGAGGAACAGTGCAGGTCTCCAATCTCTGGGTCGCTCTCATGCATCTCATTTATAGTAGGAAGTCTGTCCACTGTGGAGAGGAGGCATCTGTGCTTCATCCTGCAAAGAAAGGCAGCCCTTCAATGTTGCTATTGTGACTTGAACATTAAAGGTGGTTCCCTCTGTTTATCAAAAAATATCCTGTGCTCTTCATTGAGATTAAAGCAGTAATGACAGAGTCAATTGGGTTCAATCTATGGGAAAAGTCTGAAAGGGCAGTAGTCAAAATGTAGGACAAAACCATTTATAATGTAAAGTTCATCCTACAAAGTGACAAGTAGTCAGAATATTGACTGGATTTTGTTCTAATACTGAACTCACAACAACTCCTCTTAAACCCTTGATGACCCTTTTAAATTTCCCTTTATCACAACTGGTGCAATCAGAGCAACAGCAATACAGGGAAGTCAGGTACAGGTGGCGGGGATTCCAGGTAAATTGAATTAGACCGATTTATTCTAAAAAAGATAGTTGATTTGACTTTACTGTCATAAGGTTCCATGACTTTGTCCACACAGGGCATCTGAACACACAAAATACATTTTGATATTTTATATTAATCTTTGGTGTTTTATTACACCTGTTGGGTCCCCCTTGAAAAATTACTGGCCATTAGAAACAATTAATGTATAAAATTGAGTTCAGGCAAATACCTGTTAATCAGATGGACACACTTCCTGTCGCAGACCCCTTCATCCTGTGTGTTAGAGCACACACACACACACACACAATTTCCCTTCTTGGCTTCAATGGCAACCCCCACAGGAATCTTTCCCCTACAGGAACCACACCTGTCAGCAATTCTCACAAACAATAGCAACATTGTTTTAATAATACATATAACTTTTCTCCCAGCTCTAGTATAAGAAGTTTTTTTTTTTTTGAGGCTTCATTGCTCACAATTCACTCTGTGGCACAACGACCAAACCATGTACTGTATGTTAGGCTCTTGATCATATCTGGGATCATGACACTGGTGAGGAGAAGAGAGGCCAGGAAACTTACAGTGAAGCAGCGTTAGGGGATTAGAATATGATCATGTGTAGTTTTTGGCCTGTGTCCTTGAGCGGGAACACAACAGATGTTATGTTGTGCCATTTTTTCTAAACTTTGAAACAAAGTAGTCTGTGATAAATAGTCAAAATAATCCATACATTAGGTGTTTTTTACTCAAAAATGAGTTTTCTGAGCTCAGGTCAATCAGGCCATAAATAGAAAATAGAAGATATTATCAGCTATTGGGCGGTCATTTTGGACCAGGACCTCAACATTTATTCACATGAAACAAACAAAACAGGAGGGTTAAGTACCTGCAGGGCTGATGAGGAAAGTGGGAACAGGCGTGTGGATGGGTGGGGCAGTCAGGTGATGGGGAAAGTAGGGAAAGTCCGAGGGCATCTGGTGGACAGGTGGAGGATGGCAGGTGTGGGGAGTTGTTCAAAAACCAAGACAGCGTGTCTTTAATGGCTGCACCATTCCATCAAATGGAAAACCTCCAGATGTGTCATTTTATACACGTTCCACAAAATCTATGGAGACCCAAAGTGTACAATATTATTTGATTTCTATTTATGTATATATTATTTATTGATTTATTTTTATTTCATAAGGGACCTTAACCTTTGTTACTTCGAAACTTTGTTTCTGTTTTTTTAATTATATTATAGTTTCCATAGTTTTTATTTATCATATTTTCTGCAAGTTTAATTATATGGAGTCATTCTTTCTAGGAAATTCCTCTGCCAACTAAATTATAACTAAAGCAACTGCCTCAAAACATTGTATCTATTTTCCCTATAATTTGTTCCAGATTACATAGTTCTTTCAAGAAACAAATGACATACAATATTAATACAGACAAACAAAATGTGTGTACATTTTAATTGTGCAATGTAAAGTCCCCTCGGGTTGGTAAAACTCCCCAAATTACCAAAACAATACAGAGGACATGAAATCAGTGTCCTCAGCTAAGGCCCTGTTTAGGAATATTGAAATGAGAACCATTTCTGTACAAATCTCCACACAAACACAGACTCACCTAGAAATGTCCCTGTGATTCTTCCTGATGATAGTGTGTCTTCTTCTGTGCGTCTTCCTGCCTTCCTGTCTGCCAGCGCTCCCTTATTCTCCTCTCTATTTTCACCCAAGATGCCAGCAGGCTGTGGGCTTCAACTGTGTTTTTCTGCTAAGGCTCTCAGCGTGTACAGAACATGTTGCGGCGACATGGAGGTGTGAATCTGTAAGCGCTGTCGGAGGATAAGCCAAGCCAGGGGAGCTTTTATAATGCATTAGCCAGACTAGGCTAACGGAGCCAATTATAGCCCTCAGTGTACAGAAAGAAAGCCAGGCTGTAATGGTGGATGTGTGTTGGGATGTACTGTATAACAGGAGGGAAACAGTGAGGTCAGGGGGGTGACGAGGCGGTCACTGAGTGGGTTATCGATGGGGAAATATCATTATCTCACATCCAGACAGCTAGTGGCTGCACAGGTTACTGCTGGAACTCTGCTTCTATTGATTGGTTGAGGTTGTGGTTAAATACATCAATCTATGAATTTCCTCTGTTGAGTCGAATATACAGTCCACTAAACTATTCTGCTTCTTACAGCTAAACAGTATACTGACTTCACTGTGGCACGTTCTGCAGTCACATTCAAAATCGTAAATGCATAAATTCATCTCATAAATTGTATGAAATCGGCCTCTAACAACATACTGTGTGCAACCTAATGTGGAATATTCAAGGAAGGGTGGAGTATATTTGCTCGAGGAGATGAGATTATATAAATGACTATGTCTAACTGCTTATCAGTTAGGTAATATCGTTCCAGATCAGTTTAGAGGAGTGTGTGTGGGAATTTCTGTTAACTCTTTGTTGTGGCTGACTTTTGGGTAGAGGAAGAGGGGTTCTATTTATTTAGTCATCGTCGTAGACATTCGTAGCAATACTGATTACTTAATACAGACAATACGCTGGGAATCAACATTACTGTCACATAATGAAATGACCATCAGATACGGAGAAAATAACTATCACAATGAAGAAAGACATAATACATACAAATCATATCACTATGATGCAGTCCCATCCATAGAGCCTTTTTTACAGCAGACATTTTGACTTGTCAAAGCAGGAAAAGTACTGGTGTAAATATTAACATTAACGATGGCTCTGTTCCATTGTCATGACATGTTACTGAGAATGTACAATTTCCTGTTTTGACGAGTCAAAGTGTCTGAGAAAGTGATTCATTTAAAACTGGGCCCTGTTCATTAAATGTGGTTTAACTACTCCAGGCTAACATGCTGTTATCAGGCTAAAATAATCCTGTTAATCCTCATCCAGTGTATTTGGTTCTTTGAAAGCAGTTTGGAAATTCATTTGTTTATTCTGGAGCTCTCATTTTGAAATTGAGGCAAAATGAGTGAGTGAGAGTTGAAACCATGACCAGCATTAAAATGATTGGCTGCTGATCATGTGATTGCAATTACATGAGGTAGGTGTGTTGACACCCCTCCGCAGCATTTGTTCTGCACTGGGCTCCACAAACTCTATGTGAAAGCGTCTTGAGATAATTTTTGTTATGATTTGGTGCTAAAAATTGACTTGACTTGACTTGACAATGTTTCCACTGTTTACACCCTTCAATCACTGTGATGTGGGTGCATGGTTGGTCGGGTTTGGACATGCAAGAGACTTTTAAGTGGTAAAGCCTGCTGTGAACATGAAACCTTACTAAAATCTCTTACAAAGCAGCATTTAATTTAAAGTTTTTTGTGTTCAAATGACAAATTCCAATTTAAATGTCAAATTAAATGCTACACATTTTGGCTCCACTGGGCTTTTAAGAGTCAGAATTATTTTGTTGAGTTTATGTGTTTTTGCTCACAGTATCTCAAACTACATTTGATTTGGTTCTTTTTTTGTGTGTGCAAACCTTTTCTAATTTTGTTTTATCATGTAAGTATCAGTAACTCTTCATTAAAATGTAATTGACAGATTATAATAATTTCTCAATAACCTGCTTAGCTCTAATATTGTATTTAAGTCTGTTGCAGAGCCAGGACTAGATGTATTGAAGAAGCCAAAAGGTCTGGTCAGCCTGACCCAGAGGCCTCACAGGATAACAGTGTAAAAGTTCACTTGCTTAATCAGGCATCAGGCCAGGAAAAGCCTTGTGTGTGCTCAGTAATTTAAAATATCTTTAAAAGTCAAAGCTAACAAGCAAATAGTTGAGTTTCGTAATGCACATTACAGATCAAACACTGAGGTCATGAATCCTGGATAAGCCTTTATAGTGTGTTTGCCAGGTTTGGTTTGAAAAATGACTAACAATTAGCCTTCTAGTTATAGTTGATCATTCTGAAAGCGATATGAAATCCTGGAAATTTGAGTTACTGTTCCATAATTGAGAAGGGTTTTCAGACACAGTTCATAATAATAATTCATAATAATTCATACTCTTTGATAACATCATAAAATTAAACATTGTATACTTTATGTCTGCATATACACCTGCTTTCTTCAGATCTACTTACATGTTTTAAAATAAAAATGATGACATTAACTCACTTTTTAAGACATGTGTTTGGTGATGGGTCAAATATAATTGGAAAGTTAGTCATTTTCCAACCAAACCCGGCAAAAACACTTCCGATCAATAAAAGCCTTGTCCAGGATTCATGACCTCTGGATTACCAAAATCCACATTTCTAGTAATCTTCCATATACTATGCCCTTTAAATACCTGGATTTTAAATACAGAGAGCTGACAAATTAAAACACCAAATGAGGGAATATCTTTCTGGGACAGAAGAGGCTTTTTGTGTGTTTTTACTTTCATTTCATTGCATTTCAGCCACCAGCCTTCCGAGAATGCTTTGTCTCACTGAGCTAACCCGTTTAAATAAGTAATCTACTGACTAATCGAGCGCGCTGTACAGCCTGCCAACATAGTCATAGCCTCACATTCAGTCACCGTCCAGGAATTGAAGCCGTCTGCTGTTGCTCTCCGTGAAAGCCAGTCTCAATCAGAACTCTGGCTTTTAAAATGCTAATACATTTAACCTTCCTGTCCATCAGGAAGGGAATCAGAAATCAAGGCACACCACTTTGAAATAGTACAAAAGTTAAGAGCCTTTATTAGTGTGGCTACATGATTAGAAACAAGACCAACATGCATCAACTGCACAGTCACTTTTACAGATAAGTGAATACTATCAGCACAGCTGCAGCCAGCTCCCTCATTACCTGGAACCACTCAAGAAATTAACACAGATCATAGTAATGACACATAACATATGTACATATGAATTTTGGATTGAAGTACAATCTAAAGAATGTATAAGTAATATATGAAATCAAATTTTGAAAGAGACAAAAAGAGAAAAAAACAACCCAAAAATTGACAAAATAAAACAAAATAAGATGCATGTTGACATATTATTTGTTGTTTATTGTGTTCTAACCCTTAGTGTCTATGAGCAAACAGTTATTTGTTTTCAAAGACAGGACATGTGATACTCTATTAAAGATTGATGCTGAGCATGGATCATCACCAACACATACAGTAGGTCTACTAAACCTGAGCCTTGAAAAACAATGAGTCAAGAGTTCAGTTATATAATCTGGTGCCAGTTCCATGTAAAGCCTTGTATGTAGTTGATTGTTAAAACAAGAGTCTAAAACAGACAAGCAGAGAAAACAATCCATAACTGCTGTAATAATATTTGTGTGTGAAAAATATTTAGTATGGGTTATCTGCCTGCAGCAGAGTGGTTAAGCGATATTATTATAATTAAAACACAAACCTGTTTGATTCTGTCAGTATTTATAGAAAAAACTAGCATTATTCTCTAAAATATATATTTATACAGTATACTTTATTTATATTCAGGTAATTTCCAACAGAAATAAAAAGAACAATTTTCAATTTTGAACACAAACTACTGTCTCTACAAATGAATGCTTTCATGTGTACATACAGTAGACAGACCAATTAAATTACTTGATTCACACTAATACGATGGTAATTCTATGTCCTCTATAAATAAGGACATTAA
Source organism: Lateolabrax maculatus (assembly GCA_031216445.1). Lineage (NCBI taxonomy): Eukaryota > Metazoa > Chordata > Actinopteri > Acropomatiformes > Lateolabracidae > Lateolabrax > Lateolabrax maculatus. The sequence continues at coordinate 27,029,742 of CM062204.1, forward strand.
GCTTTGGCAGTGTCTTCTTTATTAAAATTATACTATTATACTAAGTATACTTTGGTATGTCTAAATACACCAAATATTTTAATCACCAGTCCTCTGAAAATGTTTTGTCACACAAAGTCAGCCACAGAAAGAGAATAATGGATCATTTCCAAGAGGCGGTCTTCTTATCACCACCATATAGTCATAGCTTAACAGGACACGGATGTTGTAACAGTTTGTTACAGGAACAAATTCCAGCCATGGCTGAATTGGACGCCAGGAGAACTGAGTCAGTGATCTGCGACAGCGATCTAGATAGGAATACCACCCAAGTCCTTCACAGCCCCTCCCTAGTTTCAACATTTTGACCAATTTGCTTTTACAGATCCAGGAAAAAATGGAAATCAGCAATTACGTCGGCATTGTTAGTGAATACACTCTCTGGGTAAGAAAATGAGTTTTAACACTGCACTGTGAAATGGAGTGCGACCACTGTTAGCTAGACACCAGCCTGCGACCACGGCGTGGCCTAAATTTGACAGTTTAACTGTGGAATGAGCTCACCTGAAGGTTCATGATATTAGTCAATTATTCCAGTTCCTCTCTTTCCTAACTCTCACTTCAGTGTGGACAAATGTAATGTAAAAATGTACTCCAATCATTAATGCAGTAATGGTAATATGATAAATGTAGCAATTCATCCTCATTAAAGTGTGATTTTTTACTTTTATTTTTATTTTATCTGGACACAGTGAGGTGTAATGAAAATAAATGGCAGAAGAGAAATTTGCATTAACTCTGGTCTTTATGTGTTCAGCAGCGCCGCCGCCTCAGACGCAGCTCCGCTGAGAGCTGACCTCAGGGACGCACGGCCGGCTATAAAACGCTCTACACCAAGCTGGCATGCTAATGTTCTATTTGAGGCACATTTTCTTTGTCAACACAGCCTGACATAAACTCTGAGATTAAGGCCAGAGCTGAAAATAGACGTTGCAGTGATTAAGAATAGACTGTGAGGCTCAGGGTCAGCAGGCACAGGTATTATGGAGGACTGAGATGAGCTAATTGCGACCTGATCCAATGGTAGTCTATCTTAAGACCTTGTTAATCAGGTTAAAGTTTTTTCCAGTCAGTTTGTTAGGTAGGTAGGTAAACCGTCCTGTTGGTGATTCAATTTAAAGTTCCTTTACCGCAAAAACGGATGCATCAGATGGATACATGCCATTGTTGGTGGCCGCAGCAGACTATATTAGCTTGCAACTTGACACATAATTAAAAAACAAGTGAAGCAGATCAATACATCGCTCACGTCTGTATGCTGAGTACAAAGTTACAGCAGCAGCCGGTTAGCTCACCTCAGCACCAAGACTGTGAGGTTGGGCTTGGGGTTAATTAACATCTTCAACCTCTTACACTTCTCCCATATAGAAATTAAGTTGTTATTTTTCATGACCACTACAGTGGATTTAACATGTGGAAAGGGCCTACCATGTGTTGTTGGTTTTACCCAAATTTGTTATTCTGAAACCACTAAACTTTTAAAGAAGTCACTTCAAGCCATTGTGTCCCGGTCAGGTCATCACGTAACATACCATCATACTCAAATGGGTTCAGCGATGAAGTGACTTGAACTGGATGCCCCACATGATTGTAAATGATCTATGGCAACAACTAATCTCCCTTGTGGTTGTTACTATAAAGAACTACAGACGGTGCCGTTTCATTGGCTGAGAAAAAACAAACATTTTATAACCATGTTTATTTGGCTTTCTGCATAAAGTAAGGGTGTTATGGGGATCTTGTTGTGTTTTTTGATCACTTTTAAGGGTGTTTTTAACCCCTTTTCCATTTGAAATCTCATTAACAACACATAATGTTTAAGAGATAAATTAAAGTAATTTAACATTAAAAGGCATTTTCTGAGTGTAATTACTAAATCACAGTAGGATAGGCAAGAACTCAGTTTGCTGATAAAGGATGTTATCTCCACTAGGCTTGAGTGCAATGTGAAATTTACTTGAATCAACTTTATTTCTCCAGGGATAGAATGACTGAACCACCGCTAAGCAACATAAGAGTTTGTTCATGTCCACGTAATGCTGCCATGAAATGTTCCCAATCAGTTAAAATAAACCATGTGTTAACTGCAGTGTTGTTTGTTTCTCAGTTAATCACTTTCAACACAAGGGGGAAAAAAATATTTATATCAGATGTACAAATGAAAGTGGCCAACCAGTTACATTCTGTATGTGAAAAACAAAGACTGGAGAGTAAAATTACTTTTAAAAGTAGTTTACATTCAGTATTTGGGAGTTGGCATTTACTGTCGCTGTTTGAGAACAAACGCGCAGTATCTTTTCTTCCAAGCTATAACTGCAGTGGCTGTGCAGTGCCCTCAGCTGGTCACCACTACACACTGTTTCCCTCCTGGTTAAACATGCAGTGGGCAGACAAACATTAATAAAAAAAAAGATGCATAAGAAAATGAATGAAAAAATCAACCAGTCACATTTATTTTTAAAGTATGTTAACAAAAAAAAAAAAAGATTATACAACTCCCTGGCCTGGCCTAAAACATTTAGTCATTCACTACAGTAAAATGCACTCTGCCTTTCTTCACTGAGTGTTGTAAAAAAGGATTTTTTATTTTCCCCTCATTTATTGGCTGTTGAGAAAATAAACCAAAGTCAGATGATGCAAAGCTTTCAACACATTCCTCTGTGTGTGTTTCATAACACACTGAACTCAGATTGTACAGATTATTAGACTCAGGTTTCTTATTTTATTCCACTGCATTCTATCGGCCCACTGTCACCATATGAAACTGTTATGTCGTCTATTAGATATACAATCCAACCTTGTTAAACTCTTTTACATGCTGGTGCTGAATATTGACCCTGCCTTCTTGCCCCAGCCGAGGGTTTCTCCACGTGTCCTCTGGTTGCATCAGATACAAGAGCAACAGCTGATCTGTGTGAAGTGAAGAGAATTTATTTGAAAAGAAAATTGTCAAAATAAATAAATCATCTCCAGTTATCTGTTTTCGCAAATTAATCTTTTAAGTTTCTGCAGGAGATCCAGGATCAGTGTGTATGGTGAAGGAACGATCAAGACCAGTGACTCAGCAAAAAACACAAAAACTAGGACACCAGTGACAGACATGGTAGATTAAAAAAAAAAACTAAAAACAGAGCTTTTCACCGGCACTGCATCAAATAGAACATTAGGATAAACTTATTGCATGTGTCAGTATATGTTTCAGTGTTTTCAGACAGCTTGGTTTTAGGGACTGCAGCGTCAGTTGGTTGGTCCGCTGATTTGGTTCAGAACTGAAATATCAGCTGACAAAGTCCCATTGACTCTGACGATCCTCTGGTGTTTCCTCTAGCACCACCATGAGGCTGACACTTGGGAGTTCGAGTGGATTGTCTCAAATATTGGATGGACTGCCATCACACCTAAAAAACTAAAACTAAATATAAAGTAACCTTTGAAAACAAGAACACTGACGACATGTGTAACATAACAACTAAAAGATAATGTGTAAAATGGACAAATTAACTAATTACTGTTTTAATGCAAAATGGCATGCATCCACAGAACCACACACTGACTAGTCAAACAACATCTACCGCAATCCTTAATATCTCCTGTTCAGAAGCTGATTTAGCTGTTTGAGCTGTTGCACTGCCGCTCATAAGAAGCATCTTGCGTTCAGTATCGTTCTGTCTCTGTCAGTAAAGTTATCTGAAGGTACGGTTCTTTGCAGAAACCAATTTATAGACTGAATTAATCTGCAATCGACTGAGAATTTTACAACAAAACATCTGGAAAAATGACGTGAACAGGCAGACAGCAGGCCAACATTTATAAATAAAACACATGCAACTACATGATAGAATAAAAAAATAACCACTGTGAAGCTCAGGAATGATAAATTACTCTTTAATTTGTTTGGAAAACTTGCCTAAGACAGATTTTGGTATGAATACATTTGGATGAAGTTTGTACTTGACTGAAATATTCCATTACTCTGTCAGTCCTGGCGGGGTCGCAGGTTTAAAGTGCATCCTTCACACAAAAGAAAGGGAGGTTTACATCTTGACAGATATAATTTGTCCAACCATCTATAAAGGCAGGAAACAAGAAAGAGTTAGATACTGTAGTTGCAAATACTAAATATGTCCGGTTCAGACAGAAATCTGGTAAAAAACACAATAGATAAAATTCACAGAGCTACTTCATACAGGCTGGTGGGGACCAGGAGCACATGTTTTGTTTAGAGGTGACTGAGATTGCTTTAAGAAGTGCGTGAGTGCATTTTCTTACCGGCGCTGTACGTTGCAAGGCATGGGTAGGTATATGGGTCTGACACCTGAGTGAAAAATCCCTGATAAAACCAGGAACCATCGAGCCACATCCACTGGCCCTGGAGAGAGACAGTGAGACATCATCTTTTGATTAAAAGTCTTGATCTTATTTCTGAGTGTGTTGGGGACTGTATGCCTATTATTAGTATTTTAAACAAGTGTGTGCAGGGTTTTGTATGAATATATTAATTTTCTTGTTATTTTGGCGAGTCAGATACAGTACGGTACCTTATATTAAACTCTGCAAACTCACAGTGCAACGCAGGAAATCTTAATGTGCTGATTAGTGTCCTCACCTCAAAGAAGATTCCACCCAGCCACGTTGGAGAGAATCCGTAAACAGTGGTTTGCTTATAGAGGAAGGAATACTGCTCCGGGCTGTGGACGGAGACCAGGCTGGCATCGAGATTGGCACAGTTAGCCTGGCGGGCCGAGGGGGAGATGGGAGAAGGGGGACGGGGGAAGACAGAGGATGAATGGAGGAGAGTGAGAGATGCATGAGGTGAAGAAGGATGGAAAGTGATGGAGGGGGGATATTTATACCCTTAAAGTCACTCTGGAAGTCAGCACTTTAACCTCTTGGTCATCGCTTCAGTTTAAATCCAAAGTGCAAGGCCCCCTCTCTTCACAAGTTTAACTAATCCAGGCTGACATGATCATAGCCAGCTAAAATGATCCCTCATCCGGCTAACTCGCTTCTTCAATGTTATGACCTAATGTTTGGGGTTTAACTTGAAAGATCTGGTCATCATCCAGCTAACCAAGCCTGTACTTAACAGCTCCACATACACTGAAGCTTTGAAGACCTGACAAATACAGGCTTGTGTCAGATCATCAACATACAGAGCCAAAACAACAACAGACGTGTCGCTGTCCTACTTGTTAATGTGAATATATCAACAGCATATGATGGCCACAATGGAAAATCATTGATCATTGCTGGTTATATTGGATATTTACATCAGCTTCAGCCCAGGTCACAGATTCCTGGTTGAGGAAGTAACAGCTGCCGCGGAACCCCGTCCAGCCTTCAGGACACAGCATCACTGGTGCTGTGAACGTCAAATACAAAAGGGAAATTATACATGTTATACACTTTACAATAATCCTGGGGGTTCTAATCCACATCCTGTTTCACCTAAACAGACTGTCTTTCTTTTCCTTTTTCTACTACTGCTCAATGCTCCTACGTAGACTTGTTACGCAGCAATAATGCATAAATCCTCCCAGAGCAGGGAGGACTCGCATACTCCCTTAAACCAAAGAGCTGAGCTGATCACCTCCGTTGATCGAGCACATGTACGAGTGGAATCTCAGACTGTCATGATCTGTCCCTTTGTCTTTTCTCATGTTGTAGCCCTCTGTTCCTGTTCCCCTGACCTGCCATCCCCTTACCTTCCACCAGAGGCCCTATGACTTTCCCTCTCTACCCCATCACCTGACTTCCCCATCACCTGACTGCCCCACCCATCTACACAGCTGTCTCCACTCCTCTCTCTGCCTGTCAGCCACTCCTTCCTCATCAGTCCAACTCCCTTCATCTGTTCACTCACCTGCCTCTGATCACTCATCCGTCAGTTACATAGACCGGTCCAGTTTCTTTGTTTAGTTGTCAGATCCTTATTTCTGTGTTGTTTTCCTTGTGCCATGTTTCTGGATTCCCTGTTTCCTGATTATTCTCCTGCCTGCTTAGGACTTTTCTTTTATCATTTTGGATTTTCTGCTGGCCTCACCATTAAGTTTTTGTCACACCATTTTTGTTGGAATAAACTCTTTGTACCACACCTGCCGGTCTCCTCTTCTCTCCTCTCTGCGATTGGGTCCTACCCCTCCTAAACTGCTACTCCCTGTGACACAGACTATATAGTTTCTGATAACTAACAGAACTTCTAGGGCCTCCAATCAAGTCAGTGCCATGATTCATATAAGATGCCTATGGAGGTGAATGCCTTGGCAAGGTAAAGACAGTAAGTGTGTGTGTGCGTGTGTGTAATTTTTTTAGGAATGTAACATGAAAAATAATGTGAGCATGTGAGTATTTACTTTTACATTGTAACATCACTATGAACCTCCCTTTTTTTGTTTTCATGTCAGGCAAAGAGTAAATCTTGACTTACGGACATCTGAGTTCGTCACACAGATGGAGGAATAGCCACTGGCGGTGCATGGGGAATTGCTCCATGGCTCTGTGAGAAGAGAAGATTAGAAAAAGGCCATGAAATACAATGGAGCGGAGCGTTATGTAACTACGCAGATCAAAAAAATATGTCTGAAAGCTTTGAATTTCTTTTTTTGTCTATACAAGTAAGTCCATGTGTGTGATGAGCTCAATCATCATCAGAGTCTCTATTGTTTACTGCTTTGTACAGGCCGCGGGCCATCAGGCAACCTACTGCTGGAGTCTGTAAAACCCACTTTATTAGGGTCCGTGGACCTTCATATGTGTGTTCTCTTACCATAAGAATTGAGCATTAGGCATGGGTTGCTGGTGTCTAGGGACTCGTTGTTCATGCTGTTGCTGTAGAACCAGGATCCATCAATCCATAACCACTGGTCCTAGAGGGAAAGCGCAAGATCATCGTCAGGGCTTTGTCTTACAGTAAGAATAATATGAAGGAAATATGAAGGAATAAATACAACAAGCACAGCTGAAGAAATGGCATTAAAGCAAGAGAGTTTTCAGCAAAAACACTCAAATGTTCAACATATTTGTATAGGATTTATTTTTGTCTGATTCTGTTTTGGAAAGACATGCAGAGGGAGTTCTGAATGGTTACAACAAGACTTGACACTGTCTTCAAAAACATAATGACAAAAAAACAAAAAAGCTCTTTGCAAATTTAAAATAGCATGGTTGACCATGTCAGAAGCTACAACGAGGTCCTGCTGCACCATATATTAAATATGTCTTTTGAGCAGTGTGTGATTCAGGGTTTGCAGCGTGGCCCTGATGTAAAGCTCCACGACTTTCACGGTGTTTCATCATCATGATACATTCAATGCTCAAAATGTGATTTAGGCCATTTTTCAAGATAAGTTGTGCAGTAATTAGCAAATGTCTCTGCATGAACAATCTTTCAGCATAAAGAAGTTATATGATTCTCACATAAATCAGTTTATCCCCATTGATGCATATGTATACAGCAAGGTGTTACAAACTCATCTGAGAGACAAGTGGTCAAGTGTCTATTATGTGTTGTTCTGTAGTTAGAGTGTTCATAAAAAGTGTCCACACAGACAGACAGGCATAAAAACATAGACTCCAGTACAAGAGATCATACAACGATTGCCTGATTTACCAAGACATCAAATATTTCATGTCATTACCTCAGTCTGGAAAACACACTTCAAGACTCAAGAAATTCCTTAAACAATCTAGCATTCTTTTCTCTTGATTGTCCCTAACACCTTTCTTTTTTTTGTGCTGCTGCAGAATAGAACCACTAATAATAATAATATATCACAATATGGTTTGTACCTGTAGGTAGAAACCGCCCAGCCAAGCTTCTTGATTTCCATTACTGTTGGTGAGCTTCTGGAGGAAACCGTACTCCTGAATGCTGTGGACGGAGACCAACATGGACTCAAGCAAGGCACAGTTGGACTGGAGGGGAAGAGGATGGAGGGACAAAAAGGGACACAAAGTTTTTGGAAATGTGATGTATTGCTTATGTGGCTTCTATTGTTGTTTCAATCCAAAATAAAATAAAACACTGCAATTGTTAGATGGAACCAGGTGACCTGTGGGTCCTAAAATATCAAGAATGCTTTAGTACAATGATGTTTTTCATCCTTTGATCCTGACCTGATTAAAGGATTCATATGCTATCATATATTTTACTTGTGTATGTGTGTGTATATATATATACACACACATACATATTCACACACCTCTGCCAGGAAGAGAAAAATGTTTTACAAAAACTTTGACCTGCTAAGTCTGAATTTTGACTTTCAAAGACAAAACTATGAGATACTATGTCAAAATTATTTTCTAAATATGAATACAGCAGCTCAAATACACTGCAAATAAATTAAGATTTTCATTTTGTTTCTGGGAATACAACAAAAACATTTTACCCAAACAACCACTATCACATCATGTTGCTCATCACAGACACATTTCTGCTTGTATTGTTATTAAAAATGTGGCGCTATAATAGTTTGATGATTGCACAATATCGCTCCAATTAGAGACTGCAGATATAAATATGGATACAAAATTCAAAATTACCAATTATAAATCAGTATTTTGATTTATTTATTGAAAAACTATGTTTTTAAATCACAACTATGAAATAGTAAGAAAGACTTATGACTAAGTATCATATACTTTTTACTTAACAAGTCTGTTTTTAACTCTTTCTGTGTTGTTTTTAAATTCTTAACTTTTTATTTAAAAAAAGTTAAACTTTTCCTGGCAGGAATGGGCTTCCATAAATAGAATTTATGGAAAACAATGGCTTAAAAAATGGAAAAACTAAGCAGCCTGTCTGAACTATGACTGTATTTACTGACTTTGGCGTTATCTATAACAAACCACATTACTGAACAAGTGATAAGCTCCAATCTGACATTGCAACGTAACATATGAACAGTATCTGCTATAGAAGAAATGAACGCAGCTGATCGAATAATTAGATCGTTAACCTTGGGGTTTTCAACAGAGGGTGTGTTTTGTGCTGCCGTCTTGTTCAGTGTTTACCTGAGCCTGAGGCCAGGTCATGCCCTCAGTCACAAAGTAGTAGCAACGTCCCTGGAACACCTCCCATCCATCAGGACACATCCTATGGCCCTGTGAGGTATCTGTAGACGGGTTCAGAGTTGTTGTTGGTGTTGTTGTTAGTGTTGTTGGTGGTGGTGTTGGTGTTGTTGGTGGTGGTGTTGTTAGTGTTGGTGGTGGTGTTGTTGTTGTTGTTGTTGTTGTTGTTGGTGTTGTTGTTGTTGTTGTTGTTGTTGGTGTTGTTGTTGGCGTTGTTTGAAATGGAGTTGTCGCACAACAAGTAACTGATGTGAGTGGTTGGGTAAAGTATCGTGTAGTGGGATCAGTGTTCATTGTGTCAGTAGTGCCGTTGTGAAGCCCCGTCACAGTGACTGGGCTTGAGACAGCCTCTACAGAAGGAGCCACTGTAAAGAAAAGAATTAAAGCCTGTATCAGTTCAAAAAGATCATCATGTAAAACCCTCAGATGTACGAGATGTTTAAAATTACATCTGCCACATATCAACAAATCGTTTGCCAGTCTTAAAACGTGAATGTAATTGATATTAGCATAAAGTTGACATTATAAGCTGGAGGAAAAAAGACATTAAGCAGAGGAAAGAAAGACAAGACATTAAGTTGGGACTCTCCTTTAATTCTGATTTGCTCATATCTGCATGTGAAGCATTTAAAAAAAATATTTCATCCTTGCAGAGGGGAAAAAATCTTCAAAAACTGAAATGGGCTCATCCACTTTTTGGTGGTTTATTAAAGTGATTTTGTTTTTCTTTGTGCGTAAGAAATCAGTAATTATAAGCTACTGTGCTCTGAAGAAGGTGAAACAGGACACCAATTTAATCTCGCTCTCTGCGGATTTAACCCTGTGCTGCTGTGGCCTTTGCATTAATGTGATGGCATTCCATTCGGATTTGTTCTGCATTGGAAGCTTTTGGAAATGTTCCCAGGTCCGACCCAGTGAGATATCATGTGACTGAGACGGGTGCTTCTTCAGACCTTAAACCATGTGAAATTTATTTCACATGTAAATAACTAGATGCATGTCTAAAAGCTTTAATGATACATCCCCACACGCTGAAAATACAACCCTGACTTACTAGCGCATCACAATGCTGTACATTTGGAATTCAAACATGTCATTACAGTTTGAATATTGTGTTTTTTTCCCCACCATGTTTAAATGAAAATTTTAAAATAAAAAGTGAGCGCCCTACTGCAGACTTGGTTGATATTTAGCTGAAATTCAGATGTTTCTTCAAACTTAGTTGCTAAATCTTTAATGACTTTTGCCTTAAAATGCATTTGACAACAGAGCGAGGGAAGTGAGCTCATGGAGGCAAGTGTGAGTGATTTGTAGTTTACATACCTGACGCGCCCCTCACAGAGAGGACAACACCCAGGAGAACACAGAGGACCAGAGATGACCTCATGGTGATGATGAAGGACATGTTCCTGCCATCGAAGAAACAGTTCATCCGTCAGTGCTTAAAATTCATTTCCCTTACTATGGTTCTGATCAGGTGAAGGAGGTAGCGAAAAGGCTTACCTGGTTCTTTGGGAATGAAAGATGGTTTTCCACAAGGAGGTCCCAAACTGGTCTGGGCTTTATAGTCCCACATCACATGTTAACACATTTCAGTCTGATGTGTACCTGAAAATTCATGTGATAAGCTAATCAGCATGTTTGCTTTCAGATCTCAGTTTAAGTGTTTGTTCAAGTAGTTTCCAGAAACTGTTGGAAGCTAAATGCATTTGAGGGGCTGCTGTGCCCCAGTTTAAATGCTGTATAAACCAGCACTCAAATACAGTGTCCTGTGATTTGAGCTCAGTGTACAGTATGGTTGTGAATATGAGCAGCAATTCATTATAATAACCAGGCGAGCACCAATCACGTAGTGTTTGAGGATTATTTGTTGTTTTAAGGCAATGACGTGAGTCAGTGACCTACAGTATCACCTGCTGACTTTGGCTGCTGGGAAATGAAATAAATGGGCTGCTTATCAGTTAGTGAAGGTCAGTGAAGGTGCACCTGACAGCATTCACTGTATTTGCTGAAGATACATTAGTAATTTATGTCTTGGTAAAAAAGGTCACCCAATAACTCAATATTAACGTATTACCGCTGCCCATTTAAAGCCAAAGGTTTTAGTCTGTTGTCCAACAACTTGTTTCTGATGTTCATAATGTGAACAAACATGATTGCACAGATCTGTTCATTAAATTGTCATTATTAAAACCTGAAGTAAAAGTGACTTCAAATGTCAACCAACTTGATTAGGATAATGTAAAATCCATGAAACAATCAGGTGAATTTGAATGTCCCTAAACAACGATGGATTTTTTTTAAATAACAGCAAATGTCTAAAATGGAGAGCAGCAGGTTAAAGCTGCACTAATATATATTTTTATATAAACAATGTATTAAATTACCGTTTAATTTGAAAGGTGTCACATGTAGTGACAAACCCACAGACAATTATGTGACTCTGAAGTTCCCCTCAACTAAGGAACGCTTTAGCTTATTTCAGTTTTACAGCCTGAAACTTCACTTTTTCGATTCAGTCTTACCGCTCCCATCAGCGTTTAAACTTGCAATAAATTGTGTTTTTGGAGATGTTGGGGCACTGGAGACAAGCTGGAAACAAAGCAAGTTAAACAGTTAAAACAACCTATCTGTTTAGAGTCACGTTTTTGGCACCTTGACATTAATGCAGTGGGTTAATCAGAGCTTTTTCTCCAAAAACATCTGCTCCCTGCGTCTGGAAGATATTGATGAGGGCAGTGATGGTGAACCAAAACAGTCAAGCTGCGGCCGCAAAACCAAAAGTGAGCTGAAAGATACTAAAATGCTCCTTAGAGCTGAGGGGAACTGCAGAGTTCGATGATAATTCTCACTAAGAGCAACACCTTTCACATTCACACAGTGATGAGAGCCATTGTTAATAAAAAAAAAATAATGAAGTGTGGCATTAAGGTTGGCATCACAACTGGAACTATTTTATTTCTGTAAAAGTGCAATACATCAAATAGCTACTTGTTTAAATGTATTATGTTGGAAAAAGTGCAGTTAATTTGTAGAACAGTATTAAAAGTTTAAGAAATTACACTTAATTGACTTCAACTGACAAAATGTAGTAAAGGGTTATTAGACAAGTCAAAAATATAACTGAAAACAATGGAAGTTAAGGGCTAATATTTTTTTTTTCAAGTTAAAATTGTCCCCTACTGAATAAAAAGTAAAGGAATAACTTAATGAAAAACAATGTTTCAAAAGCACATACTACCACATTAATGAGGCACCCATCCAGGATAATGACTAATTTCCTCTGTTTTTATCTATATCCTCTCTGCTGCTGCTCACCTTTACAGTACTATATTTTTTCGTTAATGATGCTTCCTGATAGCATGCTGGTTTAATTAGTGCTACCTTTCTTTTAAATTACCAGCCTGTCTCTGTTAATGTTCTCCTGATTGCTGCCATGTCTGCTGACTGTCACAGCAGCTTTTCCTCACTGTAACCACAGGCCATACTGAAAAAGTTCATCTCCCCCCTAATGAACAAGAAAATCCAAGCTGTTGCATGATGTGCTGCAGGAGTGATTTGTGATTTGTGCCAACCTATCGAGAAGAAAGAAATAATGAAAATGTGGTAAATTTTTGATCATGATCAAAAGTGGAGTTTTTGTACTGCTCAAAGCATATGGTACAAATGTAATGTTTTTACTGGTGCTTTCAAAGAAGGCTTCTTCAGCTTCGGGAACTAAGAAATATTGATGGACGTCTCTTTGATTTAAATTTTTTAAAACAGAACATTTGGTACCAACTGTGATTTTGTTATAAGGGGAATATTTTAAGAACGTCTGCTTTGATGAACTTCTCATAAAAACCTAAATATATTTGAGTATGCAGCTTTCCTTATTAAACAGGTGATCTACATAGTGTTTCAGTCCATATAGGGGAAAATTAAAAAATCACGATCCCTTATGAGACATCATAATGAGCTTTAATTTTCTTGTGACTTGGGAATCCGTTCGTCCATCCATCAGAAATGCTTCCATTCTTTAAATTTAACCGAGACCTGCATAAATTAAATTCTAAATACAACAATTCAGCAATTCGTGTTTTTTTTAATTCTTAACATATTCATCAGTTAGCAGAAGAAAAATAAGACAGAAAAAAAAAATCACATCACAAAAATAAACTGTAATCCACTCAATTTGATTTTTCTGAATTCAATTTTTTGAATAGAAATTTGTAAAATTCCCATAAACTCCAGAGGTGTAGAGTCTTTTTCACAGCACTGTATCTATCACCCCATAATTATTATTAATTATATAAATAAATATATAAAACTGAACACAATTAGCAGTTGTTCCAGCTGTCCAACTCAAATCCTATGACAAAATTGTGGCAACTTGGAGTTGAGACCAAAAAAAAGCAGAGCCCTGTGTCTTTGTTTACCTTGCATTACAGATACCTTGTTTACATGATGTACCACAATTCAAACTTCATCACTGCATAGATACAGCATGATTATGGAAACAAACTGCAGTGTGAAGAGTTACCCATTTTTCAATGTAATTAACACAGTGGTGACACAGGCTGTCCGTTCACCGCTCAGCATCAAACATGTACGGACTCTGTATCCAGTGTTAATGAAGGAAGGCTGGTGGAGAAAGGTAGGAAGACATTAAGTGTCAAACCAGTTTTCCACTGCTGTGAGCAGGAGACACCTGCAGACAGGATCAGAAAAACAGGAATCTTCCTTTTGAAATAAAAAAGAAAGCAGCTTGATTTTATGGAGACCCAGTGTGTTCAATATTAAATAAATAGGATATTAAATAATCATGATTAAATACATAACCATGGATTTTTAAATATTTTTCCATTAATACTTAATAAATGCTTAAAACTCTGCTCATTATGAATGTTATTTCAAAGTTTTTTTTGGGCGGGACATTTTTATTCAGTTTTTATTTCAAAATGTCCTTCTTCCAAAGTTTTTTATTCCACAAGGCCAATTAATACTGATGTGAGTTGACGAGACAAGAGTCTACAGCCACACTGTCTGCTCAGTGAGGCTGTTCTTCAGCACAGCTGTTTGCTCACAATGACAATGTTAACGCGCTGATGTTTAACATCCTCGCCATCTTATTTCAGCATGTCAGCATGCTAACATTTGACAAATTATAGGTATAACTGAGGCTGATGGGAATGTCATTAGTTTTGCAGGTATTTGGCCAAAAAAAGTCTTGGGCAAAGGGAAGGTTTGACCTGATGACGGCGCTAGATGAAGATAAATAAACTTTAAGGGATCAATAAAGTGATTACGATTTATTCTGAAGGGAATATGAATGTTTGTACCAAATTTCATGACAATCCATCCGATAGTTATCCAGACATGTCACTCAAAACAACAAATGGTGGCGCAAGAGGATGAGCCATGGAATCTCCAAACTCAGTAGGGTGGAACGTTCCATCCAGTTTGATTTTTTTTTTTTTTAGTCCAGACCAAAGTGGTGACGGACCGACACTGCCATCCCTACAACCATGTTGTTAGCATAGACAAAAGTTTATTGGATTATTTCACAATTTTATGGTTCTATTACATATTTTGTCCGCATATATTTGTATGAACGTATTTATGTAATATTGAACACTAAAATACATTCTTTATTCTCCAGTAGAGACCATGACAGACAGGCAAGATGTTAAAGGATTGAAGCAAATTGATGATTTAGTCAACAAACATGAGCACGTTAACTTCTTCAGCCATGTTATTTACATCAATTTGTGGATTGTTTCCACCACAGGAACTTTCCCCATGTTGCCCCTTCTTTACTCCAAACCATACTTGGCCATCTCCATTACCTCTAAATTGTATATACATCACACATACATATACACATATGGATTGGAGGCAATGATTGAAATGTGTATAGTTCATGGATTGCTTAACCAATAATTTAATGTTTGACATATTTTGTTATCCTTAATTAATTTGCAATATTTGCACTTCCCTGCTCAAGATAGCTTTGTCTCTGCTGCCTTAAAGAGCTGCCTGTGTTTCAGTGCCTTAGGATTACCGCACTATTAACTGCTTTCTTTATTGTACTGTAAAAATACAAGGTATAGTGACATGGGCCAGGATCTGCTTCAACTTACCGCAATCTGAGTCATTTATTCTAAGAGATACAACAAAAAGTCATAAAGCTGAAAGAATTTTGGCATCAAATGAACCTCGTAGCCTCTCTGTGATCCATCCAAATGCTGATTTGTGTTTGCCTATGCCTGCAGTGACCTAACCCAGCATCACCCTATACAGGTATGTCAGGCTATGACAATCAAGCACTTCAAAATATCTAGGATTTTAATTACTATTTGACCTAGGTTTATGTGTAAAAATAGGTTTGTTCAGTAACCAAAATACTCTTTTTATACAAGTTTTTAATTTGTTCACTGAAAGCACCACTTAACAGCCTGCTTTGACTGTACATTGTACTAATTTAATGAATGTAGGTGTTTATGTTTATGTGAACACATTGCAATATTTTGATTACTATACAGGGGCTATTTTGATAAGTGATGATGGGTTACAACCGTGTATTCACCCAAATGAATATAGTACATCCCTCTCGTCAAGTGCACTCTATTATAGCGACATTGGTCCGTTTGTACAATATGAGGATAGGATGTGTTAAAGCTTTGGCAGTAGACATGAAAACTCTATAAGAAAACTCAGAGAAATGACCAACACTGATGAATGTCACAATCTTTTCAGACAGAAATGATCACTAGAGATCAAATCTGACATTCGCAAATACATTATCTTCTGTGTGCGATGTAGCATTTAAATCAGTAGATTTTTATATGATACAGGCTCCCCAACACCCCCAAACACATATCGATAATCTTACTACGTTAAGCTTGTGTAGTGAAATGTTACTTGATAACCTAACAGCTGAAGGTCAGTTTCACAGTTGAACCTTAATGGAAAAGAATCAGGACTTCAATCAAGTGATCCTTCATCAGATCTCTCATTAAAACGTCAGCCTGTGATAGCCGACCTCCCTGCACAAACTCTGATGATCTAATTAAAAGCTAATGAACTAATTAAACCCCAAAAACTTTATATCACAGCTTCCCTTAGCTGTAATTGCACTAGCATGTACATACCAAACGAAACACTGTAACCAATCAATCCATCATTAACCTGACCTTGACTCTTCACAATGGAGATAAAAATCAATGGTTCTGTTACCCTCTTTCTGGTGCTATTTGTAGAAAATATTGTTATACAAGTCAAGACATTGTTGCCCATATATTAGTGCCACAGTGTGAACGATAAGTGCAGATATAGAAGCTATAAAGTAAAGCTTTACGCAATAAAGTGACCATTTGAGACTGAGATAAATCGATTTGTTGATGTTCTTCAATCTGTCTTCACAAATGAAAAGCATGAAAATTCCATTTTAGAGTGATCTACCTGCAGATACAAACAGGAAGTCCTGGACAGTTAGCCCCAAATACAACTGTAAATGTTAAACCACTTCAAAAAAGCAGAATACCGGCAAAAACAAAACACTTCAGCTCTGTGCCTCAACACTTACTGTATGCTATTAAAAATGTAATCCGACCAAGGTCTTGCCACGCAGACTGGCTTCTTTGAAGATTTGTCCCTCATCTCCGATGTCCCTTCTGCTTCTTGTTCCTTGCAGGCGTCCTGATTGGCTGACTGGCAGTTCCATTTTCCAGTGACACAGAAACTGGAGTTGGAGAGGTGGGAGAGAAAAGGTCTGGCTCTCCGTCCATGCTGGACTTGAAGGGTCCAGCTGAGGAAAATTTCAGAGGACTGAAGAAAATGGACAAAGGAAAAAAACAGTAAAAGTTGTAAGAAATATAAGATGGTTAAAAAGAAATAAGACAAAATACAGTTATTTATCATATTCATATTTATCATATATTTATCTTCTAGGTAACAGGTTAGGAGACACTCCATATAGTACTTGGAGGACTGTGTGTGTGTGTGTGTTATAATATTTTAAAGAGTATGGTCTAGACCTACTCTATGTGAAAGCGTCTTGAGATAACTTTTGTTATGATTTGGCGCTATACAAATAAAATTGACTTGACTTTGATTGTCCTATAGTGTGGAGTTTTTAGGTTGTTTTATAAAACAGTATACACATTTATACAGGGTCAGATGAATGCTGTTTATGCTCGTTTACCAGTTAGAGCATGTTGTTCAAAAGATGTGCTTTTGTCTCTTCTTTTGATGAATTAAAAGAAAAGAAAAACACAGAAAGAGTTTGAGACTAGAATTACCGCCTCTGGGTTGTTTGCCTCTGCCAACCAGTCAAGTAGCAGTTTACATCCATGTCTGTACAGACTCATAATATACAGTGGGTACGGAAAGTATTCAGACCCCTTTAAATTTTTCACTCTTTGTTTCATTGCAGCCATTTGCTAAAATCAAAAAAGTTCATTTTATTTCTCATTAATGTACACTCAGCACCCCATCTTGGCAGAAAAATAACAGAAATGTAGAAATTTTTGCAAATTTATTAACAAAGAAAAACTGAAATATCACATGGTCATAAGTATTCAGACCCTTTGCTGTGACACTCATATTTAACTCACATGCTGTCCATTTCTTCTGATCCTCCTTGAGATGGTTCTACTCCTTCATTGGAGTCCAGCTGTGTTTAATTAAACTGATTGGACTGGATTAGGAAAGGCACACACCTGTCTATATAAGACCTTACAGCTCACAGTGCATGTCAGAGCAAATGAGAATCATGAGGTCGAAGAAACTGCCCAAGGAGCTCAGAGACAGAACTGTGGCAAGGCACAGATCTGGCCAAGGTTACAAAAGAATTTCTGCAGCACTCAAGGTTCCTAAGAGCACAGTGGCCTCCATAATCCTTAAATGGAAGAAGTTTGGGACGGCCAGAACTCTTCCTAGACCTGGCCGTCCAACCAAACTGAGCAATCGTAGGAGAAGAGCCTTGGTGAGAGAGGTAAAGAAGAGCCCAAAGATCACTGTGGCTGAGCTCCAGAGATGCAGTAGGGAGATGGGAGAAAGTTCCACAAAGTCAACTATCACTGCAGCCCTCCACCAGTCGGGGCTTTATGGCAGAGTGGCCCGATGGAAGCCTCTCCTCAGTGCAAGACATATGAAAGCCTGCATAGAGTTTGCTAAAAAACACATGAAGGACTCCCAGACTATGAGAAATAAGGTTCTCTGGTCTGATGAGATGTAGATTGAACTTTTTGACGTTAATTCTAAGCGGTATGTGTGGAGAAAACCAGGCACTGCTCATCACCTGCCCAATACAATCCCAACAGTGAAACATGGCCGCAGCATCATGCTATGGGGGTGTTTTTCAGCTACAGGGACAGGACAACTGGTTGCAATTGAAGGAAAGATGAATGCGGCCAAGTACAGAGATTTCCTGGAAGAAAACCTCTTCCAGAGTGCTCAGGACCTCAGACTGGGCCGAAGGTTCACCTTCCAACAAGACAATGACCCTAAGCACACAGCTAAAATAACAAAGGAGTGGCTTCGGAACAACTCTGTGACCATTCTTGACTGGCCCAGCCAGAGCCCTGACCTAAACCCGATTGAGCATCTCTGGAGAGACCTGAAAATGGCTGTCCACCAACGCTCACCATCCAACCTGACGGAACTGGAGAGGATCTGCAAGGAAGAATGGCAGAGGATCCCCAAATCCAGGTGTGAAAAACTTGTTGCATCATTCCCAAGAAGACTCATGGCTGTACTAGCTCAAAAGGGTGCTTCTACTCAATACTGAGCAAAGGGTCTGAATACTTATGACCATGTGATATTTCAGTTTTTCTTTTATAATAAATTTGCAAAAATTTCTACATTTGTTTTTTTTTCTGTCAAGATGGGGTGCTGAGTGTACATTAATGAGAAATAAAATTACTTTATTAATCACAGCAGTGAAATTATTTCTCCGCATTTAACCCATCCAGTGGCACCTGTACAAACACGCACATGCACATGGTCACACAAAGAGACAGGTGCCATATTCACACTGGAGCGGTGGGCAGCAGTTCACAGCGCCCGGGGAGCGATTGGGGGTACGGTGCCTTGCTCAAGGGCACCTCGGCCATGGCAAGTAGGTGGACTGCCACCCCACCAGCTGTCAGTCCACCAATCTTCGGGAGGGAGAGTGGGGATCGAACCTCCAACCTTGGGTTATTGGACGACCCTGCTCTACCACTGAGCCACGGCCACGGAATTTAAGGTATTAAGTGTATTTAAAGTATTAAGTGTATTTTTTGGCGAAATGGAAGTTATCTAGCCTGGGAGCCAGACAAATCTGCGAACTCATGTTTATTTGCTCTGGCAGATACGTCTGGCCCCTCTCCCATTCAGACTGATTTCGTAGTTTCCGGTATCTGGCCGAGCCAATCACAACCATTTAACTAGTATGAGGCGGGTTTAATACGATGACTGACAGAGAGGGCATCTTTGTAAATAACCATGACGGCTGCCGCCGATACAATGTTGTAGCCGTGACAGTAAACAATGCTTCAAATATGGATGTTGCGGCAAAAAAGCTCCAATTTCTTCAACCCGGCAGCACAGAAGATCAATACAATCACCACAGTTTCAAGGTGGGAACCCAAGACTAGTGTCACCAAGTCAGTATTCGACCAAATGGGAATTAGTTATCAGCTCCCCTTCCGTTCCTGAGTTATGGTTTTGAGTAATCACCAGAAAAGTGTTTTTGCAGAACATTCTGATGTCACATTGAAGTTGACATTTGTCCTTTTAGATATAAAATGTCATTACTACATCATTTTATTCTGTTAGACATTTGTGTGAAGTTTTTTCATAAAATCTAAATCAGCTCATCTCTGAGTCCGAGTGGCAAATTTGAGGACATTCCTTCAGGGCGTTCCTGAGATATCACGTTGATGAAAATGGGTTGGACAACCCGAAAACATAATGTGAATGGTTGTGTCTACAGGCTCAGAACATTTGAAATTGGTGTACCTGAGATGCCTTACAATGTATTTTAAATAATTCTGGATCCCAGGAAAAGACATGCTACTGGTAGTTCTGGTACTATTAGTGAGAATGATTGTAAAACAGCGTTTGAAGTTCCTCTACCGCTCTCATCATGGACAAGTTTTAGACCATGGGAGTGAGGACATTTTTGAAAAGTGAGGACACATCTTTACTTTCTGAGACACCTTTAAAGGGCTGTTTGAGGGTTAAGACTTAAGGTTCAGGTTAGAATTAAATTTAGGTTAAGGTTAGGGTAAGGGGCTAGGGAATGCATTATGTCAATGAATGTCTTTACGAGTATAGCTGTACAAACGTGTGTGTGTGTGTGTGTGTGTGTTACCTGATGGGCGTGCGTGGGCTGCTGTTGTGTCGACGTACAGCTCGTGTTCGGGGTTCGAATGAGAAGCCTTCCTTTAGACTCTCTAGGACCGAAGGAGCCACATAGGTGAAACCCTGTTGGAAAATGATCATTTCTTCAGGACACTCAAGTCATGGACAGATAATGTCACCATGTTACTGGCTTCCTCATTTAAACAGGTGATTTTTATTGTTACAATGTTAAAAGAGAGGACAGCAGTGCACTTAAGTAGGCATAGACTATTGAAACTGAAGTTTAATTTCCAGTGGACTAAATATAACAATATAAAATAAATATAAGTAAAAAGAAAGAAAAGTAAAGAGTATCTCACAGCGAAGGCAAGCTCTGCACTGTGGCTGAGGGAAGTATCGTCCGGACTGTCCACGGGTGTCTGTCTGGTGAATCTGGTGTCGAACTGGCTCACATCCTCGTCCGAGTGCTACGGAGACAGACGAGAAAACAAACAGAGGCGGCCAAAACGTTATTAACACGAAGATGGAGAGGTTGGGGAACATGGAAGAGATGTGCAGAAGTTGGTAGTCGAGAAGAAAAGAAGTAATGAAAGCAGAATTTGTTGATTTAACTAAGAATGACAAGCAATAATATTAACTTAACAAGCTTATTGGATACCATAATGAGCACAAAATGACAGCTGATAACTTACCAGCTGTGGCTTGTATGGTGGTTCCACTCTCTTGCTCAGCAGGTCATCCCAGTTGGTGTGCCTGAAGAAAGGATGTTTCTGCAGTGGAACAATAGGGATTATTTTAGATATTCTCTATGGGCCCCAGTTTCCAGCTGATATTAACACGAATCCCCAAACGCCAGGGGAACTGTGACTCCATTTTTCTTGTGTACAAGCTCCGGTTTTGTTATAATTGGGCAGCATTTCATCAACACCCTTCAAAACATAAACTTTTCCACTCGATCTGAACCTTTTTTTACTAACCTGAAAACAGAGCCCTATCCGTCACGGTCCTCTCAAAAAACTGTATAATATGCATAATTTAAATGACAGGTAACACTTTGTCTGTCTCTCTTCACATCCATTAATACGAGGACAGTGCCTCTGTGACAAACATGTTGCTGCCTCTTTGATTTACTGGTATAGCGCCTATTGTGCATTTGGTTATATTTTTTTACATTGCTTTTATACTTGGTATACAGTGCTCCATCAGTGGAGCTTGTTTTGAAAGCCTTTACACATGGATCTGATGTATTTTTAGCTTGTCCAGTTATCGGGAAACCATGTTAACACCAGGTAGAAAGCTAACATGGTCAATAGTGGTTATTAGTTAGTTACCTGGATATCAGCGCAGTCCGTCTTACTAGAGCCAAGTCTTTGGGCTGGATTCTTCTTCAGCAGCTGAAATAAGAAAGTGGTGCATGTCATTCATCTATTTTGGTCAACAGCTAGCATTGGCTTTGCAATGAATATCAAAGAGGATCCCACTTCTTGCAGTTCACCTTGTGGTAAAACAAACTGTGGTGACCTTTTGCAGACTCACATTACATACCACAACCGACAGAACATTGATAATTTTTATAATTCTACGCTTTCATATTGCTTTTTTTTTTATAAATGTGTTGTTAGTTTGGTCATAGATTCATGGCAAATGAAAACAAGCACATTTTTAGCTCCACAGAAGGAGAAACTCATTAATGGTGGTGATGAAGAAGAAAAAGCGATTTAAACCAGCATATCAAACTCTGCCAGAGTGGTTTCCTTGAGGGCGGAAGCCTCGCAGACAATGATAAATGATACATAAATACAAGTAGATTAAATGCTTTTATTCATTTTTTTTTTAAATATTAGTTGTTTAAGTGTGTCGTACTTCAGGAATGTGAGAGAATGTGTGTATCAGGCCACTTTGTAGAGTCACAGATCATCTAAGAATAAATATGACATGAGATTATTTCCATCAGTAAAAAATGACCTATTGCTATCTACTCTGAATATTGCCTGTGGGCGATAAAACAAAGTGCAAAATTTTTTCGCCTGCCAACTGTGTGAAATGAAAATTGAAACAAAAGAACAAAAATTATTGCGAAAGTGCGTTTGGACATCGTCCTTGTCTGTGTGTGTTACAGTACCTTCTTGATGATGTCCCTTGCATCAATGGTCAGGTATGGGGGTAGATTGAGTTTACACTTCAGGATCTTATCAATGGTCTTCTTCCTGTTCTCAGCTGTGAATGGAGGCTGATGGAGAATCACAGTAGGAAGTCAGTAGTTACTAAAGAAGATCAAAACTGGGGGGTTCTCACTCTGTTTAAAAGGGTGAGGGGTTGAAAACCTCAGGTTACAGCAGCTCATCTTACATAATAACAGGAGCAAATTTTGGTGATCTGGACATCCAGTCAGGCTGTATCCCTGCAGTGTGCCTCCCTTTAGAGGTGTTTTGGGCATGATCTGGAGGCAGTTCTTGTCCCACAAATATCAGTTTAAAGGGAACAAAATGAAAACTACTATAGCCCATCACCTGACTGTTTCCTCATAATTAATAAATATTCTCTCACACAGTTCTAACTTACTGATCCGGTCATCATATCATACATCAGGGCCCCCAGGCTCCACCAGTCCACTGCTCTGTTGTGACCTGACCTTGTCAGGATCTCTGGTGCCCTGGCAGAGAAGAATACAAAAACACGGAACATTTGTCAGGCCAAAATGGCTTAAATCTCAAAATGAAATGTATTTTTACTTGTTAAATGGATTGAAAGAAAATATATGAAATACGCAAAAGTTAACAAAATGTATTACACAATTCTATAAATGATGTTACAAGATACTCTTTCATCAACATGAGCATAAAACATTCTTATTCCTATAGAACAGCTGATTGAGAGGAAAATATTACAACCAGTTTTACTTGTGGACACAAATGGGTTAAAAATCTGGGGAGTATCTAATGTAGGGAGTGTGGCAGTGTGTGTGTGTGTGTGTGTGTGTGTGTGAAATGTAGATGTTAGAGTGAGCGCAGTGTTACCCACATGTACTCTATGGTGCCACAGAAGGTGTGTGTGACCGTTCCATCATGAATTGATTCCTTACAGAGTCCAAAGTCAGTTAGCTTGATGTGTCCTTTGAAAAGAAAACACATATTGACATAACACTGTCAGTGGATAATGTGCAAGGCTACATTTAAATTAGAATTAATAGGTAATTACACAAAGTGAGCCCCATGTGGTCATTTTGTGTAATTTCCTTATGGGGAAATGGGGTCAAAACTTGAGCTTGCACTTCTTTACATAAAATCATGAAGAAGAAAAAAGGAAGAAAAACTTCAATTTTAAAGTAGCAGATTTCCTTGAGAGAGTTAATGACTTTAAGAGCTATTTTTTTTATTTGAATAAATCTAAATATTTTCCCGTTTGCAATCACAAAGGGCCATGTTTTAGCTTTTTTTTTTTTTTTTTTAAATCATTCTTCACTTTGAGACGGTATAATCTTACTTTCAACAAACTTAAATTTCAGTATTTGATGAAAAATGTACCTTGGTGATTAAGCATGATGTTCTCAGGTTTGAGGTCTCTGTAAATAATCCCGTTGGAGTGAAGGTGACCAAGGGCCAATGTGATCTCTCCTAAATAGAAACTACTCACAGACATAAATAATGTGAGTTCATGAGAGGCAGACTGATCCGAGCTTAACTGCAAAAGTGGGACTAACAAGGAATTAAACAATGTAACATATTCATGCTTATGTTTTTTTTTTTTTTAAAAAAGCTAATACGCAGGAACACTGTATGAGTCCTTACCAAGCAGTGTCCTCCATGAAGATGCCTTCCTTCTCCAGCTGCATGAACAATTCCCCTCCTGGTGATTAACAGTACAGATGAGTTAGTGGCATTAGAGAATCTTGAAAAGATCTGATAAGGGGTGTATATATGCACTAAAGTTGGTCCATGGCATCTGTCTCTGATCCTATGTTTTATCCTCCACATCCATCAGTCCACCCCTCAGTCTTACCACTCAGACACTCCAGTATGAGGTAGAGTTTTCCCCCAGTCTGAAAGGCGTAGAGCAGATCCACGATGAACGGGTGTCTCACTGTCTCCAGGATCTCCCGCTCTGCCCGTGTATGGGCTGTGTCTTTAGCATTACACACTATCTTAGCCTTTAAGATAAATGAAGAAAGGAAATGAACACAGTACAGTGTTGAAAGAGGCAAAGGAGGGGGGAAATAAAAAAAAGAGGGGAGCATGAAAGAATGGAGGAAAAATAGAAAGAAGGGATGAAATGAGATAAAGGGTGATGTGGACAGAAAAGAATTAAGAATAATTAAAAAGAGAACAACTTCATGTACTGTTTACCCTACAATTTGTGTCTTAGGATGAAGCTGTGGGCTGGGACAAAGTACCTTTTTCAGGACCTTCATAGCAAATATTTTCCCCATCTGAGCACCCTGAACCTTCCTCACCTGGAAAACCTGAAAACAGACATTTTGTTTTGGTATGACAGACATTATGTGAAGGTTATATAGTTATTACCATGGCGTAATGTTTACAGCATCATTGGTAGTGGTAAATGATGACTATTAGGTGTATCTCCAAGGTAACTACTACCCAGTGAAGTATCTATATTGGCGGCTCCATTAATCAGAAATAAAAGTACGCTGATCAATGATTTTCCTTCTGTTCAATTAACATTTAACCTCAATAAATGTTACAATGAAAATATGACTTCATGCTGTGTTCTGGGATTCCTTTTCTGAGCAGTTATAAATAAAAACACAAGTAGAAAAGACTGAAAAGCAAGGGAGTGTACACATTTGAAGAGAAAGATGTCACCTTAAAAAAGGTGTCAAGTGCATACTGTACCTCTCTCTCACTCACACACACACACACACACCTTGCCATAGGCTCCTTTTCCCAACACAGTAAGTAGCTCAAAGCAGTCAGGTCCAACTCTCTCACTGTCTCTGTTGACACTTTCACTGGTCAACTCCACCTCCTCTGTCTGAACACTGGGATGAGCAGGACACAGAAAAGTCGCAGTATTGGTATACATTCATTTTTGTAATGTATTTTGCATATGAGCATCCTTTTTTTTCTTCCGATTTAACAGTACATTCAACTTACATCTCTGGCTCTGCCACAGTGAAGTCACAGACATCATCCTACAGATGGGAAACAACAAGCCAATGTGGTTAAACAAAGTTATAATAGTAAGTGTACTATGATTTAAAATTGTTGCACACTTTAGCCAAATGTCCCTTAAAAACACAAACAGGGGTGTTCCACATTTTAGAATTAAGGTGTTCATGGAAATGTATCCAAGTATACCGCAAAGAGGTATTATGTGATCAGAATGTGTCTAAACCAGAAATAAACTGTGACTGGGGGATACACACCTCTGTATCGCTGATGTCCTCAGTCTCCAAGTCTATGTCGAACACTCCGGCCATCCTAAAACAGAGGCAGTGCAGTCAGTTGGGTTTCTTTCAGCCAGAGGCTCATTAACGCTTACGCCCCAATGAGGAATGTAGCATCGCTGTGCAACTATGAAACGTACTTGTCTCCTGAGCAACAGGCGACAAAGAGGCTTGTGACTCCCTCTACGCTGATAGTTACAACAGGAAGCCGATATTACAGGAACACTACAGTAGGTCATACGTACCTTGATTTGTCAAATATCAGTTCTGCAAAAAACAGATGTTCCAACATGTTATAATACACACTTTTTCAAATGAATTTGCAGAAAATGTACAACATAACATATTAACATGATAATTGGTGTTTTCCCAGAAATACCCAATTTATTCCATGAATCGAGTCCACAGTTTACGGACAGCTGACCCAGCCATTCACGCAACGTTAAGAGATAAAACCCAACACACCAAACACCACTACTGTAGCTGGCTGTGGGTAGAAAACAACAGGGTTCAGTCAACCTGTGGGTCAATGTAAACACAACATGGCTGGCCCACCCAAAACCTAATGTCAGCCTCCGCCAAGTAGTTGTCTCGGCAAAACATAACACAGCTCCACCCGCAGCCTGTGTAAAGAAGGCTACACCTTTACAACAGACCTTGACGACCGTGGAACGACGTGGCCTCCAGTATGGTTCATGCACTGACTGTTACTCAACTTACAGACGCCAGCTTAACTTCTCACGTTAGCATGCTAGTGAGTAAGTCCGATGGAAACCAAAACAGCACACGAGCCAGCATTCCAGCACATGTAGCTGGTTTCATTACACCGCTTTGACGGTACGCTCGCTATTAGACTTGTTACGGGCTCTTCTTTTTCCTGCTCAAACCCCCGCCACGTGTTTAAACTGTGGGCTGACAGCTGGTTTGACAGACGTGCTAACGGGAGCTAGCGTTTCACCTGTGTGCGCGCCTTCATCCGGTGGCTGACCGTTCCGCGGGGGCGACAGGTTCGAAACTTCAGGTTTTTATACCCGAACTGCGGCGGCCGCCATTGCTCGTCGTACACTTCCGTCAACTAACCAGAGACGACGACAACACACACACACAGAGCTGTGTAGGTTCCCTTCACGCTGCGCTATCCAGCGTGAGCGCTCCGTGCTGTTGTCACCAGGTGACCTTTAACCTCCTACGTCATTCGGGGGCGGGAAATTAAAAACTAACAGCTCGTAATAATAATGATGAGGATGATGATACTACATTTGTCACAAATTAACAGCAAAACAATAATAATAATAATAATAATAATAATAATAATAACAATTAAAAGTAGTAGTAGTTGTAATAATAGTAGTATTATCCTGGCCATATTCAAATAATTTTCCACATGAAATTATAACTGAAGCTTTGATTAAAAACAACATGATACTTTTTTTATTTGTTATTTAATGGTTAGTTCACCCAAATTTCATTTTTTCTTCTTTACAATCTACCTCCCTTGTGTTGGGGCAGCCATCTCGTAGACACTATGGACACGGCTAGATATGGTAATGCTAGGGGTAACGGAGAAAAAAAACGTTTGTTTGTTTCGGTGGGCTTCAGATAGCTGATCTAAATGTCTGTAACCTTCTTGCACTCTCTCTCTCACAGACACAGCTTGTTTTTTTGCCTATAGTTTACACATTGAAGGTGAAGGGTCATCTTGTCAGACTGGATGCATCCCCTAAAGCAGAGCTGTTAACTACAGGTAGTGGCCAATTGGACCGTACCAAGAGTGTTCTGTTTTTAGTTGAGTTGGTAGACTTTGTTTCTAAAATTGTCAGATCAGCCATTATACATGTTTGCCTTTGTGTTCAGTCTTGTCTTTGTTCTGTCTGTATGTTCAGTTCTATTCAGTGTTTGTTAAGTTGTCATAGCCTGAGTTTTGTTCAGATTAGCTGACCTTTTTTACGGGACCAAACCTTTGTTGCTTATTTTGTAAATTCTTTCCTTATGTTTTTGGTGAATAAAAACCTCTTTTTTTAAACCCTATTGTGTTTCCCCACACCTGCCAGCTTGGTCCCTCACATTGACCTTATACCCTTTGACCTATAAGAGGCATCTTTTATAGTTGTGGGGTCCATTTTTTCCCCCGTGTTTATCAATGACATGCAAATCTAATGACCACTCACAACTCTTTCTGACTTATTTGAAGACTTTAATCTTTAATGAATGAAAATAAAATTTAAAGGCTAAATAATTTCCCACAACAGCTAAGCACTGTAGTTTTAACAAATGTTAAATTAAACAGGACTATAGAGTGCATTTATTTGAGGACTATTTTCAGCTGTGGATCAATACACATTTGGTGAGCTAGTGCGTTTTCACAACAGCTGGATGATATATGTGTAGTTACATAGTAATAACAGAAACGTGTCATCTAATGCAACAATGTGGCACATTGATGTGTTTTTGATAGATTCTAGACAACAATGGAGCTCTACAGCACAGAGGAATAAGAAATATCAGGCTGTGTTTGGAAACACAGGCAACAGCCTACTTGTTGGTAGGATCTATTTATTATTGGTTCTCATGGAATTTGTTTGTATGAAAAATATAGAATATCACTCATCTTTTTTAGATTCATACAACATGTCACTTCCAACTAGTTTGATCACATTTTTACTTCCGTTTTCACCACTGGCCCCCAGTTCCAGCCAGATCTGATTCTAAATAATTTTCACTTCTTGTGATAGGGGAAGTTAAAAAGGAATGGCTGGAGCATGATAAAAAGTGAAAGAAACACAATTATAGTACACAATACGCTGTCTGTGTAATGTCTTTTAAGCTATACTTTATCCAACTAGAATCTATTGCACAGTATCATTTATTGCATTTTCTCCATTGTCTCTTCAAATTTAACACAGAAGTAAGACATTTTTTGCAGTTCTGCTCTCAGCATGCATTTGGCTTCAGATTACGTCTTATTTGTGGTTTTCACTTCCCTTGAAGTCCGCCCACACAGGTGGCACTGTCAGGTAGTCAGCATTCAAACTTCAACTAAACAATGTGTCTTTGTTTGTATAGCACCTTTTACTTATTCCTTCATATGTATCTGTAAGACTAAGACATTAAAAAATATCAAAACAGTAAGGCAATGGGAGATTAATGCATACAAAAAAGATGCTAAACATGATAAATAAAAATGCATACAAAAAAGATGATAAATGAAGGTGAAATTAAAATAAAAGTAAAACAATATAAAAGCAATGACCATAAATTAGACAATGAAGGCAATTCAAAAATATAAAACAGTGAAAGATGAAAATCTAATTATTGCCACTTGAAGTTTGGTAAAATGGAAAACTTGTCTCATAATCGAACCGAAAGGTATCACAGGAACATGTTAAATATAGAAGTGGGCCTAACTTGTAAACAGGAGCTTGGCAGTTAAAAGGAAGTATACGTGATCTGTAACACCACACCACTGTCTTCAAAGAGAGAAAAAACCCCGGATATATACAAGATAAAGAAATGAAGTCTTCCTGGATTATGGCAATTCTTGTTGGTGAGTAATAAATGTACCCCATAGTATACCATCATTTTGGACGGACAGGCAGAAAGTAACCTTAGTTCAAGGTGAGGAAATTTGACTTTTCATTTCTAAAAAATCAAGGTTGAGTAGGGCATGTGGAGAGACTTACATGAAACAGCGAGTGATGATGACACACCCACAGCTTCATTTGTTTGTACTCACTACGGTGGTAGCAGCAGGGTGGTCCTGTTTTATTTAGCTTCTCTCTTTGGTCATGTTAAATGTTAAATGGGAGAAAGTTGATGATAGTGTAATAGTCATAATTGTTTTATTAATTGTACTGTAAAATGGTTAAAACCCATATTGAATAGAAGAAAATGCTCTTTTTGGGAAATAAAAATTGGGGGCTGTTGATTTGACCTCTTCAACACACTATGGCTTGCTTAAAGCTATACCCCACAGTCTATAACTGGTGACAGACTAACATAGCTGTAGAACTGTTTTCATGTCAGTTCACAATGTTATTTAAATCTGTGTCAAATGTTTTTCAGGATTAAACTTTGAGCATAAAGTTGATATCCGTTTGATCCATTCCAGGATTTATCACCACGGCTGGATTTTGGGTGCCGTATGTGCCTGCTGCTGAGGTCCAACATGTCCAGTTCGGTTCAACGGTAACTCTGCACTGCAACATCTCCTACCTTTATGAGACAACGTGGCTTAAGCAATCCCCAGATGTCACCCCCACTGTGGTCCTCTGTGCCAGCCTCCCAGAGGGACAACCGGTCGAAGGTAGTGTCGTGTTGGGTTCTTACAATAACACTGATGACTGCTGCTAAGGACATTGAAGAACATTGAAACTTGCTGCTTTTTGCACTAAGTTTTTGACTGTTTGGATGGTTTGTTCCACCTCGCTGTTGCTTTGTGGGTACCTGGGACCGCTTGTTACATGCTGAAATCAAGAGTGAGCAGCAAAGACTTTCCCGTCTGAACCTGACCTTTCTTTGTAATTCCTGAATCCCTGAAAAGTATTTACTTCATCCAAAACAAACCTCAGCCTGTTCAGCCTCTGACCCGGACCCCTGAACTCTTGTGCATGCTGACGTAGGTGTCACGCGTGACTTAGATTACACCACAGGTAGCACATGGTTTCAAATGCTGATTTGAAGAAATATGGTAACATTAAAAACTGGGGTCAAAACTCAGATGAACTGAGGACTGTAGATGTAACAATCTGCTCACTACATTTGTAACAAAAAGTCACACTGGGGCCAAAGACCAGAAAAGATTGAGGACTTGATAAGAAGTCTTAAATAAAAACTCCTCTTGTAATGCAGAGATTGAGGATGGATGGTTCATGAGGAACACACACATGTTGTGCCTGCTTAAGCTTGGAAAGAGACAACATTTTTTCCTGTTCTACTTACAGTACAGTAAGTATTATTTGATATGCCATAAACTGACTACAACTTTTTTCTCAGGGTTTCAGCTCAGCCCTCGTTTCTCAGTGAAGCTGGTGAACCGATCTCTGGCACTGAGGATTGCTGATGTTGAGGAGAGAGACCTGGGGCTGTACTACTGCATTGCCAATGTGAACATGCGTTTCAAAGTTGGGAGAGGAACGATGCTTCAAGGTAAGAGAATATTTTTTGAATTGTAGTACTTTATTATAGCAAAATAGACGATTCAACCATATAAAGACCTTTTACATATGTTTAAATGTCCAGTTTTACTTGCAAACACAAGTTATTCAGAAGATGCCAATCACAATTGAAGGGAATTTACACAATGTGATTATGGCAATCAAGCTTGTTAGGCAGGCCTAGTTCTTTTACCATGCTGAATTGCTTGTGCAGAATATGTATGTAGCTCACCCGCAGCATGCTGTATCACCCATGCAATGCCCTAGTACAAGGGTGGTAGTGGTAGTAGCCATCTGGCAAGTAGGAATCTTCAGGCATTGGCCAGCACCCTCTTCTCTTGATGTGGGCGGTTCAGATTGTATTTTATTGGTAAAAGCATGGATGGAAGTTCCCAAATTGCTGCACAGCCCAAAACAACAAATCAGAAAAAGTCACCTTTTTGGGATTGGATTGGCACAACTCAACACAGGTGCATAATAAACAGAGGGGGATGTTCCCCTTCAATATATGAAATATAGACATTTTCCCCTTAATTATCTGTAAACAACCAGGCACATCATTAAAATTCAGCTTTTACAAACACACACAAAAAATCAAGTGAAAGCCTCATTTTCTCTCTCTGCATTTCCTCAGTTTCATCTCCAGGTTCCTCTTGGCTTCTCTTTCACCACTGGTACTGCGTGGTTGTCGGGTTTGTGCTGCTGATCATGGTGCTGGCTGTTTGCGTCACCCACTGGAAAACCAAGGAGAATGCCAACAAGAGCCCCACTGCTAACAGAAACCAGAAAGACAGAACCCCTTCCAACAATACATGTACAACAACAAGATCAACATCACCACTGTGCTAATGTAATAGACCTTTGTCACAGCAGGAATTTAAACTTGTCTTTGCAGGAAAAACACAGCTGTCACTGATAACGTTTATGAAGGCCCTGAAACTTCCACTGCAGCCTTGATTAATAATCTCAATTACACCTTGGCTTTTCAAGCTATGTTGTTCATCAATGATCTGATCCGGGTGAGAAGGGAATGTTTCTTCCTTTAACTAAATAAATGGTCGCTAACTATTGTTTTATTATATCAGAATAAGATCCACAGAGTGAAGGTGCTTTTGGTTACTTTGGTCCTGCTAAAACTTAGCACTCCTCCCCCCCAGGTTTATAATTAGTTACTATATGTGTGTCTGTATAACTCTATACGCATGTATTTTCTGTCTGTGGAATTGGTGCAGGACTGTCAAATTATTGCTTTTTTTGTTGTTTTTCTCTCTCTTTTGTCTTTTGTCTTTCTCTCTTTTATTTTTGTTTTGTTTTTACTTTTTGTGCAGCATGAAGATCACTGTAGTTTGCGCATCATAATCAATTCTACGTTGAAATAAAAATAAATGTTAATAGAAAAAGTGGAAGTAAATTAATTAATTACTTATTTATGGTTTTAGTCTATCGAATTTGAAGTTATCTTGAGCATTTATGAATAATTTGCTTGTGGCTTTAGGACATGGACTGTATGCTACAAGCTAAGGGAGGTAAGCAGTCGTGAGTGAAACAAGCACTGTTGCAAAAAGTCTACCGCCCGAACAGGGACTTGAACCCTGGACCCTCAGATTAAAAGTCTGATGCTCTACCGACTGAGCTATCCGGGCTCTGAATTTGTGAGAAATGGCAATTTTATATGAATTTTATATAAATCAATGAATTTGATTTGATTTGATATCAAATTTTAGGGTTAGTTGATTTTATAATATTTGGGATAATGTATCAGTTATTCAGGTTATTTAGATTATCGTTATGTTGGTTACAGTTATCTTACTTTCCAAATCGTGTTCTCTGTATCAGTCCTAGAAAAATGTTTTGGCAATAATTGGCAGTAAGGAAGTGGGAAGAAAAAACAGAAATTCACTCCCAATACAGGCTAATAGGTTGTTCAAAGTAAGCTTGTCATGTTTAAACACACTATGTGTGGTGTGCGTTGAATGTGTCTATAGAAGAAAATGAAAAAGATGATGAGGCCCCAGCGAGATTTGAACTCGCGACCCCTGGTTTACAAGACCAGTGCTCTAACCCCTGAGCTATGGAGCCTATGTTGACGATACGTGACGTCACAATTCGCTAAATAGTTGTTCGGGTGACTTTTTATCACGACTATGGTATATTTCTCGATATTCCTTACGTAAAAAGCTAAATCTACCCCGCAGTGCACGTTGGGTTGTCCTCCAGCCCTGCCGAGCGGCCACAAACACGAATAAGCAGGAAACGAGAAAAAGACGGAAGAGCCTACACTGAACAGACAGCGTAATAAACTCCCACGCACGCATGTGATCTATTAGCCTGAGCTGAATACGTGGTACTGCATATGCGCTCTGAAAAACGGCCCTTGGCTGCATTTATTTAACTTTCATGATTTGGTCTTTTACCTGCCTAAAAGAATGGGTGTGACACTCCTCGTGCATCCACCAGATGGCAGCAGGTGCCCACCTTCCAAAACACAGGAGCCGGCAGCCAACCCCTCAGTGTTGACGTTACTACTCTGTAAAAAAAGCAGCCTGTCAGTGCATTTCAACATAAAGAAATACGCTTAATTTCCTTACAACATCAGTAGAGCATGTGTTTAATCACATTTCACTTACATATGTAAAATGGTGGCGGATTAGGATGCAGAACAACTTTAGTCAAACTAAAGTAAAGCAAACTAATTGGAAGTTTTGCGCGGAGCTTGGATCAGAGGGGGCGGGGGGGACCCTAGAGACCCTAGAGACCCTAGTTTGGAATGTTTTTGGAACTCCTCTTTCCATTGGTCGGGTTGCGGGGGGGTCCGGGCGTGGTGATGGGACAGGATCCGGGCCGCGGCTGTCCTCCCCTTAGCCTCGCTCTAAGTTCTCCCCAGAGCAAGGTGAAAAGATGTACGCGACAGGATAGCGTTAGGGTGAACATGGCGGTTTGTATTTCAACGCGTCGTGGGAGTATAATGTCCCTCCTTGTAGCCCATTAGAGGGAATCTACCTCATCCTCTCTGTTTGGATTTCGCATTTTATTATAAGGAGAAAGTCCGCGCGACCACCTGGGCGGGGGGGGAGAGAGCCATGGTGGAGCAGAAAGGACGATTTAATTCATGAAGAGGTCCGGGACGATCCGGGATTTCGCCCCAAGTGTCTTGGACTAGGGAGAGTGGACCCAGAAGCTCAAATCAACAGGTGAAATGTGTGATTCAGGGGTCTAACCCTTTCTGTACGCGGGTGGAAATGATCGAGCACGCAAAACTGGTGCGTGAAGGGCCCAGCGAAGTGTCCAAGTACAGTGTCGGGCTGCGTGATGCGTGCGTGATTAGAGCTAAAAACTTGAAATATGACGCGTGAAAAAAATCACTTAATTCACTACAAAATCTGCATTACAACACATAAAAGCCAGACAGCGCGTCTGTAAACTCCAGTGTTGTGGCCCCGGGGGGATCCGGACC
Source organism: Lateolabrax maculatus (assembly GCA_031216445.1). Classification (NCBI taxonomy): domain Eukaryota; kingdom Metazoa; phylum Chordata; class Actinopteri; order Acropomatiformes; family Lateolabracidae; genus Lateolabrax; species Lateolabrax maculatus. The sequence goes on from CM062204.1 coordinate 27,064,195, forward strand.
AGTTGAACCTGTTCCGATGTGACCCAGGTCGGAGACTCGTTCCTCCTGAGGTTGCGCTGTTGGAAGCCACTACTTTCGCAACATTTCGGTATGCTACGCCCCAAACTACGGGAGAAAAACACACTCACTCACTAGCTGTTGCTACCAACAGCCGGCCGAGGCTGCTTCTGTCGGGGTTTTTACGCGCGGACATATCCGGCTGTACAAGAGGGAACAACCGAAGCTTGAGCGTATTTCCCCGACGCCCGAGGAGGGTTTTCTCCCACCGGGGCGAAATACGGTCAAAGAGGCCGTCGCTGGAGACCGACGAGTCGGCGGAGAAGCCGCCGGTGCGTCTGGAGCGGGGACTAGCAAACACAGAGCACCGCATTTAGGCCGCTTCTCCGTCCGCTCACTTTGCTGGCTGTTTGGACGCCGTGTTGACGGTGTTGACGGTGCTCACAACAAAGAGACCGGGAGCGAGGGCCGGGGTTTCCTCCCTCCGCTCGGCCATGAGACGAGCTCGGGTCTCCGCGGAGGAATGAGCCGCCTCCTGCCGGCGCTAGCTCAGCCGCGGCTCCATGTAAGAGAGAAAAAAAGCCCCGACTTTGGTTTAGCTTTGGGGTACATGTCTGCTTTGTATTTGTTTATCACGAGGGAGAGACACCCGGAAAGGGGCCAGACCAAAATTGGTATCGAAACAAAAAACCCTGGTGTGTCCAGATGCTTGTGTGCTGTGTGGTTGGCCTTTATTTGGGCAAACAAATCCCCGACTCGCCTCCGAGGGGCTCGGCAGTGCGCCTAGCTTTCAAAAAAATAAAATGTGCTCGTGTGTTTTCCTGCTATTTCATCCTTCGCTTCCTCCCCAGGGCCAACAGTAACAACATGCTCCTGGCCTCTGCCGTGGTGGTGTGGGAATGGCTGAACGAACACGGCCGGTGGCGGCCCTACAGCCCCGCCGTCTCCCACCAGATAGAGGCGGCCATCCGGAGCAGCGACCCCCGAGGAGGGAGCGTGGTCCTCGGCCAGGTGGACAGCCGGCTCTCGCCGTACATCATTGATCTCCAGTCCATGCACCAGTTCAGACAGGACACAGGTAAGATAGTGGGGGTGCTGGGAGGGGAGATGGCGTCGTGTCCTGGAGTTTTATCGAGGGGTCAGGGCCATAAACCCCCCCCCATTGTAATGTAGGACAGTGCTATGAAATGGCATTGTGGCACCTTAAGGTGTTGTTGCATTACAGTGCAATCTGCTTTTTTGGCATGCTTGTTTGCTGCTGATCATGGTCATGGCTCTTTAAATCACCGTTGACCCAAAAACACACCACTGTGTATTTATGCTGAGTGGCTCTATAGGAGATAAAGGTGTAATCTGCTCCTTCTGGACCCCTCATATGAGAAATTCAGAAAATAATTTGGGATTCATCCTGTTTGCCTTGCGATGCCACCATTGTCCACTGACAAGCCACCAGATGTTGGCCCAGATTTATTCGAATCTTCTGCAAAACGCGCAAATCCATCTCAAAAGACGCACACTCTGTGCTTTCGTAGCACAGCACTTTGGATTTCTAGATCAAAGTATAAGATCTTTAAGCCGAATGTAGCCTGCAGAGCACCGCATCAGAATATTTTCAGTGTAGCTACATTTAAGTTTGATTAGTCTCACAGAGCCCCATCTGGGGACAGCTGTGAGCTTTGACTTGAACGTGGACGGAAAGAATGAGAGAGTAAACCAAGGTTGAACTGAAGCTGATCCAGGGACGAAGGCACTGCTCAAAGCAGGACTATGACTAGAAAAGAACTTCCAACTGTTTTTGTTAACAAAGACAGTGATTAGCATGGACCCATGTGTTAAAGGCTCAGTCCATTTTTTTTTCATAATATGACTTGTGCCTTTTTAATTGAAAATAAACTCACATTAGCATTCATAACTGAACAAAAAAAAAGCTATAGGTAAAAAAAAAAAAAAAGCAGTTCGTCATAACTGGACTTACTGGCACCCTTTCCTGTTGTTTTAACAGTCATCACTTACGTAACATAACCAGAAAACATTCACAACTTAGTTGCTTTAGCAGTGTCAGTTTGTGAGTGATCGTAGGTTCAAGTCCTGCTGTAATGGTTAGAGACAGAGGCCACTTTCTGTGCTGGAGTTTGGATCACATTATTGGGCCTTTTTAAGTAACATTTGAGTGAAAATTCACCACAATATACTCAAATTACCAAGTTTAAAGAAGTCAATTTCCCATAAAACATCTACAACCTAACATGCGTTATAAAATCTACCATATGTCTTGGATAAAGTAGGTCGGATGGGAAATGGCATGTATGATTACAAACCTAGTTGCTTGCATGACTAGGCTGATCTAGCAATTTAAGAGATCAATATTAGGTGCTATTTAGATTTTTACCCCTATCCACCAACCTACTGTTTTTTTTTTTTTTTGGATTTTAAATAAGTCTCTGCAGTGAAGATGCAGTCATTTACTGTCTTTGCCAGATAAACTCTTAATCTCTTGATTTGCTCTATAAACTCTTGTATTGGTTCAGCCCTTTTTTAAAAGTTAAGAATATTGTGGAACCTTTGTCAGTCAGAGAATGTGTGTGTGTCAGTGTGTGTGTGTGTGTGTTTGTGTATCAGTGTGTGTGGTGGATGTGTTGGGTTGAAATACAACAGTATGATGGTGTGGAGCAGCTGCAAATGACCATCGCACCACTGATTTAGCTGCATTCTTCAGCTCTTATGCACTAGCATTACACACACACACACACACACACACACACACACACACACACAAACACAGCAGCTGCAAACTCCTGACACGAAGAAACAGAGAGAGACCTTGATTCGGTGGCAAGAATGAAATATTTCAAGGCCTAATGAGCAGAAGGTTCACTTTAGTTGTCCTCCCTCTGTAACCCCCCCACTCCTCTCTTTCCTCCTCTCCCAGGGGTCTCTCAACCTCTTCCCTGTCTTGTACAAGTGTTTAGTTTCGTCAATAGGCAAAAGTCCCGAGGGCCTTTCGGTTTTGGCTGCAACATAGGAGAGATAGAAAGATGTGTGTGTGTGTGCGCGCATGTGGTGGGGGGTGTAGAAGGAGTGGGAGTGGTTGTTGCACAAGGAGTGAGATAATTAGGGAGTCTGTATTCTCTCTCGCTCTCTCTGACTTTTGCTCCTCCGCCATTGTTGGATTTTGTCGGAACAGATGTGAGTTACTTCATTGTGGCTGCGAAAGCCATACATACACCCAGGAGGCAAAAGTCCGGGGGGTTTTGAGAAGCAGAACAGACCTTGGAGGCAAAGGGGAGGGGTTCTTAGGTCCGGGGGTCGCTGGATGTTACAGGTTCAGTAAAGTGGAAGATGATGGGAAGATGAACAATGGAAAAGGGAGCAGTCAAAGATAGAGTTGGGTTCTGATAGGGTTCAGTTCTAGGCTAAATACAGGGATTTACCAAGCTGTGACACTCAATCTTTAATTTCTCCTAGCTGCTTTTAATTAGCAAGGAAATGCAACACAGTTGACATTGCGGTTATATGAAGTGTCCCTTGGTCCCCCTAAAAACAATGATTTGTGTTTACAGTATGACGTATACGGTTTCTCAAAATGTGCTCATGTGGGGCGCTCCACTAGCTCACTGGGTAGAGCGCATGCCATGCGTGTGTCCTCTCGACTCTATCCCTGAACTCACACGTCACGTCACTTTAAAGGATACAAGATTCAAAATTATACCTATTCAAAATGTGGATTTTTTTCTATTGGATATAGTAAAGACATTTGATATTTAATATATATTGATTTTTAAAACTGATAAATTACAGAAATACATTTTTTGACATGCTTTTAAAAATGGGAGAAATGTGTTTTAACTTCATGGGACTTTTAACGAATTGACTTGTTAGCAGTTCCTTTGAGGGTTGTTTTTAAAAGTTGGAGGGGCATCTTTTTCCTGCTCCAGCAGCAGGTTGCTCTTCTCGTACCAGCTGGTCCTGCTGAAGGAGACACATTCCCAGACCCCCACAATGCCCCGGGGCGTTAGGGTCAGGGTACGTGGGAGTGGAGGGGTGGGGGGTGATTTGGGGACTCCCCAGAGACGCACGGGAGGGGTTGGATAGTTGTGACAAGGAAGGGGGAGGGAGTTGAACCAAACATTACAACTGGCTATGTTTACATGCATTCAACAAACCAGGTTTAGTCAGGTTACGACAAGAGATTACAGAACATGTATACATGCGCTGCAGTAATGATACAATGTATAAATAATTAATGGGTTTTTAATGTCTGGTCATATTTATAATCTATTCTTTGGTCAAATCGTTCTTGATTTAAAATAGAAATTATTAATATAAATAGATTTTTTTGGGACCATCTGGGGGCAGCAGAAGAAGCCACAAACACAATACTGATATATTATCACCATATAAAGTTTTTAGCCCTGAGGGAAATACCTGGCTGTCTGTCTGCTAAACGCTCCACTATATTCATCAGCTAATTGCTCATTCTGTCTGTCCGCTGGTAAGTACTGTGGGTTTATCAGAGCCTTTACGCTGAAAACAGCTGCCCACTGTGGCAGCAAATGAGTTTGATGAGAGCGGCAAGACTAAATCAAACAGTAAAGTCATGGGCTGTGAAACCAAAACAATGGGCTGAAAGAGGCTAAAAAGCTTTATACAGTTGTGTAGCACTGCAGAGTTGTGACAATTCTCTGTGGGTTCATCGCTATGATCGACCCCTTTAACATTACACATAGTTATGTGACCCTTTATTAATATAATAATGTTGATTGATGCAAGTTTAAGGTTTACACTATTGCATTTAGTTCTTGTATGGCTTCTTCTAAGTTTGGCAACTTTTATTAAATTTTTTGTTGAGAAACATGTCTATATGCCTCAAAGCAAGATACAGAAAAAGTATAATTGGCATAACTCAGGTAAAAATCTTTGATGCCCAGTCGGTAGTCTGAAGTTTTATCAAAACTCTCCAGATGAAATGTAGCAGAGTAACTAGGTCTCTCTAATCCTGTACATTTCTTTTGAAAACCGTGTTTCTTGTTTACATGATGTTTAGGAAATCAGCTTACAGAGCAGTCGGTAACCTTGTTACTGTAGTGCATGTAAACGTGCTGCCTGCAGGGATGTTTGCTGATTTGTCAGTCCCTGTAGAAATTTGTTTTAATTGGAGATTGAGGTTAACGTTGTTTTGTGATAATCGATTTGACTCTGCTGTGAAAAAAAGTGTTACCTGTACTGGTGTTTTCATAACTTCATAGGGAAATTGTTTTGCTGTAGTTTTGCACCAGTTCACACATATAACATGATTGCGATTGCAATTGCAAAACCAATGCTCCCTGGAGTCATCTATGGCTTCGACCGCTGAGCTTAGGGACCCTTCTTTTTACTTGAAGCTTCCGCTCGTACTTCCTCTTGAAGCCTCAGCTCGCACTTCCTCTGGTCCACCTTATCTGTCTCCCACTATCTCTTTCTCTTTTCTTCTCCATCACACTCTTTCTCTGCCTTTTCTCTCTCACACTCTTATGAAGCCGAAAATTGACTCTGAACTCAAAACTCGGGGGATTGCACTCTTTCAAGGTAAAACAAAGTAACGGAGAGACGGAGAGCTGAAGGGAGTGGGAGGCACGACAGAATCAGAGGGGAGAGGGGGGAAAAAGTGAGGAGAGGGCAGCAGAAGATTAAACAGCGAGGAATAATATTACTGGAGGGAGACAATGAGAAATGAGGTAGGGAGAAAGGGACAGCTTAAAATCAAGATGTAGTAAGGAATGTAGGAGGAAGACAAAAGGGACAATGAAAAAAATCTCGATGGTGGATAATTTGGCTGAAATACTGGACATTAAGATGTTTTTTTGCGTTGTTCTATTTTTCCATGCAGCCGTCATGTCAGATACATAAAAGGTTTGAAAAATCATCAAAAGTAAAATATCAATACAAATTGTCATCACATGCATTTAAATCACACTGTTTCTTGTTTGGAAGAACTAACTCAGCTTCAAGTTAGTGTACTGGATGCTGGAAGAGAATAGTGGGGAGGAAAATGAAAGAAGTGGAGGGGTCAGACCGCAACTTTTTCTCTCCGAGTTGTTGTTGTGAAACTTTGCGTGTCGGGTTACTGTTACCGTGCAGCCTCGGGGGGGGGGAATCACTCACTGCCTGCTCCGCAACACACACACACACACACACACACACACACACACACATATACAGGATTACAAGTGGCTGATGACTCTCATGTGATGGGGTTTAGGGGGGATCACAAGGAGGCAAAATAGTGGAGAGTGTGTGTGTGTTTTCAGAGAGAGAGAGAGATAAATAACAGAAATCCTGCGTAAAAAACTGGAGGTGTGTGGTTGAGGAGGCAGGGAGGGTCTAACGAAAGAGACTGTTGAGTTGCATTGTGGGAAATGTAGGATCCTTTTTTTTTTTTTTTTGACCTAAGTACTGAAAGTCAAGCTCTCTTGGCCTCCACTGCTTTGATTTGGACTGTTATTTATTAAAGTCTGTGTAGCTAGGTACGACAATGATGTACCCACTGTTATTCCCATCTACGAAGCTCTGATTGGTCTGCTGTTTCTCCAACCTCCATCCTACATACTGTATATGAGATATGGCTGTAACCAGGCTGCGAAGAAAGGCTAATATTTGATAAAAGACAATATAAGACAATAATATAGACTCCATAGTGATCAATTCCTGATCAATTTTTGACAGACCTGATATTTGATTTTTCTTTATCCCCTGTTCTTGTTTTTACAAAAGTTGGTGTAAATTTGTCCTGACAGTTGGATGCAAATATGGCGGTACAGAAGTGGAGGGAAAATCAGAGGAGACGGTTTCCATTCATGTTGGAGGAAACAAAAGATGGGAATCCAAAAGTGTCAAAAACATGTAAATACATTAAAACAGTGTTAGGAAGAGAAGACAAAAGGAGAAAAGACGAAACGGATCAAGATAAATTCACCAAAAAAGAGAGGAATTGGAAAATTGATGAACAAAGAAAAAAGGACAAAACACGAGGAAGCGATTTTCTGTCTGAAAGAAGTTGATAAAAAAGTGCCTCTGTCTCACTGTCTCCAGGGTCAGCTTGGCCTTCCGGATAATTTGTGAGCCCATCTTCTTTGTTTCAGTCTCCGTGTTCTTCTCTTATCTCACGCTTCTCCACTGTCATTACCTTTTGAAATCAGCCCAACCAATCTGCTTACTCTGTCATGTTTAGACCTTCATAGAGACTCACATACATACCAGTTTTGCCGTTTCCTCCACCGGTCCCCTTCATCTGCTACTCGAGGGTGCTCACGGCTGTTTGAGCGTGATGAGTGGAGAAGTGGAGCTAGAGGTCAAGGAATATTTTTTTGAGAAGTGCTTTAAGTTAGCATTTGGGAAATAACGGCACTGTTATCCGATTTCGCCTCAGGCCGGGTTCAGATCAGGACATAAATCATTCTGGGTTCAAACAGGGACACATCAAGTTCCAGGGACGAGAAATGGAAAAGAAACATGACGGAGATGGTGAGGAAAATGTTTTTTTTTCATCTGATGGGTGGATACAAAGTCACAAAGGCATGAGGTCACACATTTTTGGTATGCATTTGTGGCTGATTTAGGAGAGATGGGTGGGCAGGGAAGCCCAAGATGATCGTGTGTGTGTGTGTTTGCGCGTGCGTGCGTGCGTGCGCGCCTCTCCCTACACTGTCATCCTTACTATAACTGTGATAACAGCTAGACTTGCCACTGCCCAGGTTGTCACTTCTGTTCTTGACATTAGTAGCTTCACAGAGACATTTTCCCATCTATTGTTAAATATTTGTATTAGGAGCCAACTGAGCTCCATTGACAAGGCTCTTTCCAATGAATGGCATTTCCCTGATTGTATAGCTTAGTTGGCCTTGATAGAATTAGAAATCTATCTACAAATGAAAAGAAAAACCGACACAAAGGGCCGTGCTAAGGTTTTAAGCCACCGTGAACTCCACTGGGAGGATTCATTATGTTTCTTCACTTGTCTCTTCAGGTTTAACTTGAATTTCCCGTTCGTTCGTGTGTAATTTCACCCTCTGCTTTGAGGCGGATATTTTTCCGAAGTGAACGTCATGCTTTCGTCATATCCTCATTTAAATAGAGAAAGAACTGAAAGCTTTTGCCTTTCTTTCGTATGCATAGTCATTGATATTAAACTGTTTGTTTTTGGTTTACTAGAAATTGCAGTTTTGTGTGATAGCTCTGCTCTATTTTAAAAATAGCTGGGGAATTACATTAGAGCTGCAACTAATTATTGTTTTCATTACTGATTAATTTGCTGATTATTTTCTGGATTCATTGTTGTGAATACAGTGAACACCGTGAAAAATGTTATAATTTCCCAAAACCCATGGGGATGCATTCATGCTTGTTATGTCCAACCAATAGTCCAAAACCCAAAGTTATTCAGTTTACTGTCATACATTACAAAGAAATGCAGCAGATCCTCAACCTGGAGAAGTTGGAACCAGAGTCTGCATTCCTGCTTAAAAAATGGCAATTGATGCCAATAGTTGCCGATCATTTCCTGTCAACTGATTTATGAACAAATCATTTCGCGAGAAGTGAGAAGAGCAGAAATACCTTCCTGACATGCATGAAGCATGACCCCACCCTAACATGTGCCTGCCTGCTGGTGTGTGTGTGTGTGTGTGTGTGTGCGTGTGCGTGTGCAGGGAGGGGTCAGTGGCAGAGAGAACAATAAAGACCAGATGGTCGGTCTCTTTCTCCACCTGCCTCAGGCCTCTTTGTCCTCTCTCTCTCCCTCTCTCATACATTTCACACCATTATATGTGAATGATACCCTTATCATTCACACGTATTTCCCATGTTTACTTATGCATTTGGCTCCTTTACACAACCATATTATTTTATTAGATGTCAGCAGTTTATTCAGCCCTAGTGTGTGTGTGTGTGTGTGTGTGTGTGTTTTTTTTTTTTTCTCAGTTTCATTCAGCGACTTACAACTACTTCTTCATTTTCAGCAGATTTAAGTGCCCTCACACTCGCGCGCAAACAGTCTGACCAGTGTATGAATCCGGTGTGGCCGCACCCAGATGTGCTGCTCTCGATTCCAACTGTGACCGAATATGAAAGCAGCGGCGAGGCCTTGTGTTGATCCAGCTCTGACAGGCGAAGTGTTTAGAAGGGGTGTGGTGCTGCGAGACATTTTGTGTTGAACACACGCACACTACTTGTGTTCAGCACAAAAAATATAAAAAATATCTTACAGCCGTAACTGTCGGAGTTTGTGGTATATTCCTGTATTAAATGCCATAGCTCTCTTCATCCCAAATTGTAAGTTCTGTATAACAGGACCTCACTGCATGGACCTCGTCGGTGTCACTTTGGCGATTAAAAGCTGAGTTGGCATCAGGCCATGACTGAATGGACCTCACTGATAGCAGAACTCCTATAAAGACATGCATAGTTTCTGGATTGGTCATGTCATGGCTGATACCTGATCCGCTTACTCAGGTCAGTATCAGAGCAGATACTGATACAGCATATGAAATCAGTGTTTCCCTATATGATACGTGAATGATATCAACTAATGTATAATAGCTTTGATCCATTAAGCCATAAATTACATACATATTAAACATCTCTACAGTAGTTTTCACTAGACATTCTTGATTGCCTTAGTTATTTGCAGCCTTGTCGCGCGTTACCACTTCAGTGTGTCTGTCTGAACCTGTATTCTGAATATTCAACACTGTTTGTTTGAGAGTATCCCTCCAGGGATCAGTAAAGCTGCACGTAATTCCTTTTATTGTCAGCGTAATGGAGAGGCTATGAAGGAGCATCCATGTTTGTTGTCTTGCAGTGTACACCTTTATCACAATAGATGTTGGTCATTTCTTTTACTTTCTGCAGATGCATATTTTTAATGAGCAGGTCTTTGCATAACAAGCAGACGTGTAAAAAGTTGATAATGCCGTCGGGGATCTCTGAACCACCATCCCCCTCCACTTGTCAATCCTATAAATCTGTCAACCTTGCAATTTTTCCCCAATTTTTTTGTGTCTGGCCCCTCTTTGCTGTGGCCAAACCACAAGCACACAGCAGGCAGCTTGGTCTGCTGTTAAATTTCACATGGTGATCAGCAGGTCAAGTGCTCCCTGTTGCTGTGGGTTCATTCAGCACACAGTGCCGAGGGGGGGGTCATACACTTTCACAAACTCTCTTTTTGTATTTATCTCACATATTGGCATGTTAAGATCTTCTTTTTAGGCATTCCTCCAGCTAATGACTACTGTCCAACTACAGACACATCAAACAATACAGTGGGTGATATCTCAGTTTGATTGTTCCTTCTTTCCGTGTCCCTGTCTCTCTGTCCACACCAAAACAAATGCAGCCCCCCCCCCGCCATTCAACCCTCTTTCTTTTGATGTCTGTGTGCTGATGCCACTCTGCCAATATCACCTCTTTGTACAAGTCTCTCACTCGCTCTCATACAGACCCACACTCCCATATGCCTTCGTCTCCGTGTGCTGGCATTGACTGAATAGCCCGTTACCCCTGGAGACAGAGGTAGTTTCTGGTTGGTCGGTTTAGGGACCCTCCTCCCACCCCTCCGTCCCAGTGGGAGACAGAGAGACATTGTTGTATTTTGGCAGTTTTTATTTGTATTTTTGATTATCTATTCAGTTGTGCTTGGATTGTTTAGTAGTGCCTGTGTCAGTGCAATGTTAGACTGAAAGTGAAGACACAAGTATATGAGTATAAGAATGTGAGAAACTATTTAACTCACCGTCCCACTGGCACCGGCCTTCCCTTTATGGCACTATTTTGGTGGATACGGTTGGTGTTTAAATAATAAAAAATGACCAACTCAGCTGAGTATTTTAGTGAAATCATGCATCTAGTTATAAAAAGCTCCATCGTGGCTCTATGACCATTAGTTGTTGCATAAGCATATTTTCAAGTGCCTTTTTCCGACCCTTTTCATGTCTCAGTCCTTCCTGTAGGCAGATGGTTTGTTTATGGGTAATTTTTTGGAGCATTTTGAATTAGGGCTGTGCTATATGCAAATGTGTGGCTTAACATCTGTTTAGGTATTAAGAGTCACATATCAAGTTGTCTACTTAATTTGCATCACACTGAACTGCATGATATGGAGCATCAAAGTGGAGCCATCATTGTCAGCAGGTATTCCCAGGTATTTATGGAGAAATGTACCTTTTTTTTTATTTTTAAGATTTTCTTTTTTTAACAGAACAAAATGTTGTATCATTCTAAAACCTTTTTTTATTCTTATTTCAGAAGTGTTCTTAGGAAACAGAATATATGTTGTGATGCTGTCAGTCTTGACCAGCTCTGTTTACCCTCAGCAATCTTAGAAAGGAGCTCACCCAAACCCTGTAGATTCACTGTAACATTTTAGTCCAGAGTATTACAGGAAGCCTAAGTGATTACATACACACTTAGTGTGTAAAAACAGACAGCGATGTAGGCATACAAGCATGTTTGGCAGATCACGGTCTGCAGTCAGCTACGGAGCACTGGCTCACTCAAAGCGAGGAAATATGAATTGTGGAAGAAGAGGAGCTCAGATTTTTTATTTTTTTTGCCAGTGTGCATGTGGTTTATCCGACCTGCAGGCTCCTACCGCACATGGTGTCATTGAGTTCATCCAAAGCCTCTGGCTTGTACACAATGCAGCTCTTAACAGCCTGTGATGCTTGAGTGCTGAGCTCCTGGTTATTTTCCTCAATGTAGAATAAAGACGGGACAATTCATTTAGTATATGGGTAGATCCTTTTTCTGTCTCTTTATCACTTGGTTTTACTGCCGTTACTACATGATATTCATTTTTTCTATTTTTTATAAGTAATTTTTCGTTTGTCACATTTCATTTGGGAAGATCTTAACGTGTTTCAAATGTTCTTTTTCTTAATTATACAGCATTTCACCTTTCTAGCTTTATTTAGCCTCCGAAGCCTTTGTCTTGTATGTAGTGGAGAGGTTAACTGGTGAAGAATCTTAATTAACTCACGCATATTATTTAATTTATCCTCCCCTGTCTGTCTCAGGAACCATCCGTCCGGTGCGGAGGAGTTTTTATGACCCAGCCTCGGCCCCGGGTCAGGGCTGGCAGTGGGAGTGGGAGAACGACGCGGGTACGTGGACGGCCTACGACATGGAGGTGGCCATCGCCATCGAGAATGCCCACAGCCGCCAGCAGCCCTGCCTCGACCTGACACAGCTTGGCTTCTGCTACCTTATAGATTATCAGAACATGACACAGGTGTGTTTAAATTCCTTATAGGTACTACATTTTAAAAATCCACTGGAAGCTTATTCCATACCTTTAATTCTTCTAGCAAATCTATGATATTCCGCTTTCAAGCTGCAACATCCTCCTAAGGTGATGATGTCATAATGAGGGTTAAGTAATAACCAGAAATGATTTGTTGTGTCGTCCTGCAGGTGAACAGACAGAGCCAGAGGTGTCGGAGGCTCCAGAGACGTGCCGACATGGCCTACCCTTTAGTGTCCGGTCCTCTCCCAGTACCCAAAGGAGGAGGTGTAGGAGGAGGCCTAACAGGAGCTCTGCTGGGTGTTGGGGTGTCAGGGACCAGTATGGGGATCGGAAGCTCTGTCTACCCCAACGGGGGCTTACCAGCTACTGGACTGGGCCAGCCTTGTTCCTGCCAGCAGTGCATGTTGGTCCTTAGTGTGAAGACCAATGCAGGAGGAGCAGCAGGAGTAGGAGTGGGGATACAGACTCTAAGTAGACGCTCGCTAACCATGCAGCGGCCCAAGAACTCAGCGCCTGCCACCTCCAAACCCCTGAGTCCGTCTAAATCGGCCACCCTGGGGCGAGGACAGCAGCAGAACTCCAACTCCAACTCCAACTACTATCAGACGCTGCCGCACGGCCTCGCCATCTCCAAAAACATCGCCTCTCCACGAAGAAACGCCCAACTCTTCGCTCAGTCGCTGGCCGCCCTCAACGCTGGCACAGCCTCCCTTGGCATGTCTTCGTCTTCCAACAGGCCGCCCCCACCCTCCCTCCCGCCTCCTCAGCCTCCGTCGTCTAACCCCAGTTTGAACCCTCCATCCATTCCGGCCAAGCACTCCTCATTGTCAGGTGGCGAACCGGTGCCAACGGCCACACTGGTCACCCCTGCCAATGGCGTGACCACGCCCCCGTCCCCAGTGCCATCTCCGTCGCCGATGGTGATGAAGCCGCAGCACACGTTGTTGTCCGCGGGAACAATGTGCCGCGCCCCGTTGCCACAGAGATCAAGCTTAGCTGGGCTGAGCAGACCAGCGTTACAGAGGATTGCAATGGCCCAGTCGAGAGCGCTCATAGCATCAGGGTGAGTAAACAAAACACACACGAGAGACACTCACAGTGGCTTCATTAAAGGCCTTTAATTGTTATTTACATGGTCTAAAGAAGATGAATGTGATGAGAGTGCACCCCAGGGCTGCATAAGTTACCATATTTTTATCTTTGCTGTAATATGAATTTCCACAATAAACTTCACAAGGAGCTGCAGGATCAGAACAGCCGAGATCCACAAAACTCTGACTCGGCTTTGCTGTTTCTAAATTCAGATTTTGAGTCAACAACAGTTGGTCTAAATTTAAATGTTGACAAACATTTTGTGGCACCATCAGAGCAGGATGCAATTAATAGCATACTGAATTGACTGATTGTTGTTATTATTGTTATTCTTATTTTTTCAGTGAGTATACTCGCAGCCTGCAAAATTTGAGACACTGAAACTGATCATTTATTTGCATATCCAGAGTGCGTCTCCTGTTGGATATTTCCCCATATCATGCAGTCCTGTTGCAATCACAAAAATGTATTAATCCTATACAAACCCTCAGGGAGGAATATTCTTGACAAACGCTCATCAGCATGTTGATATGTGCACATGCCCACTTGAGCACTCGAACATGCAAAAACTCGTACATGCCTGGGCAAGCAGCGCTAAATATGTCCACAACATCGCCACATGTATACACACGACTGTTGGAACTCCCATCAGAAGGTGTTATGCCTGTTCGTGGTGTAATGAGTCATGCATTTTGTCACTCTGCGCTGACTGCGAGTCGTGTGATGTGGGAGCTGTGACTCTTTCACATTCGTTCCTGTTGGAAAATTTCTGTTCCGAGTCTGTTGTTGTTATGGTTGTCTCTTGAGGTTTCAGACCTGTTTTCCCTTAAAATGCCGACTTGTGCGATTAAACACTTGGTGCGCTGAGCAAAATGCACTGAACGGAAGTGAGAGTGGTGTTGCGTGGAGGTGATTGATAGATTAACAGGCAGAAGACAGGGAAGAAGAATTTAAAATACTGAGACAAATGAGAATCGGTAGTACCTACCTCTATTCATAGGTCAACTGCACTTGAAGGCAGAGAATTGTGGTGACCTTTAAAATTTGGAATTTGAAACAGTTGAAACATGTTGAGTAATGATAAAAAGTTTGAGAATTCAAACAATCTTAATTAAAAATGTAAGCTAGGCCAAACTGAAGTTATAAAATGTTAAACTGACCTTGCAGCTGTGGATTCCTGTGAAGTGTGTGTGTGTGTGTGTGTGTGTGTGTGTGTGTGTGTGGGCGTGCCATTGGTGTGTGTTAAAAGTCAGCCGTGCCTTCTGTGTGTTGTCCATCTGTGAAGTGGCATGTGTGTGGGGGGGGGGGGGGTGTCAGCAGTGCCTCTCTCTACAGTGCCTCCCTCTCTCTCTCTCTCTACAGCTGTTTTCTGCCTACAACGATATGCTTAGTGCAAGGGTCCGAGCAGAAAGCGGCTCCGTTGGGGGGGTCCACTCTGGCGTAACCACGTAACCGTCTCAAATTAGAGACCTAACCCTAACCCCTGCAGGACACACAAATCAAAATCACACCTGCTGACTTGAAACATGAGAGGTGGACAAACAAAAACTATAAATAACACATAACACCGGTTTTCTTTGATAACAACAGAATCTCTCTATGGGGAAGAATCTGTATTGATTTGCCAAAGAAATTTAGGACCATGTCTTCCTACGTCTTTCTTTCACGTCTATCATACTTCTATCAATCAAACACCAGCAGGATACATCAAACAATATACAATTTGCGTTTACAAAGGCTGTCAGAGAAACAGTGTGAGGAGAAGTACTTAACTGGAAACACAAATACATAAACACATTTATCCAAACTGACACTGTTGCAGTTGCAGATGGTGAATGAGCAGCTCGTACAAATGATCTAATGTTGGCACGCTCACATGCTAAACTAAGGTGGTGAACTTTGTAAACATGCTCAACATTTACAGTCTCAAGTACAGCCTCATGTAGCCGCTGACATGACTGTGGACTCTTGCCGTCGTTCCCGGCCTCGCCTCGCTGCACTCCGCAGTCGCACCGAGGAGGGGAAAGTGTTGCTCATTTACCCACAGAGGTTGATTTGAATCAGCTTCCCGTCACAGTTCAACTTCTTCAAACAAATTCTTCAGAACTGCAGCCGGAAGGAAAAGAAAAACACAGATTTCATAGTAATGTTGTCGAACATTCCATGATGTCATAGAAGAGCTCACCCATTTGTTGCCTTAAACAACAGGTGTGTGTTATCTTGTACAGGAAGTGATGCATTTCCAGTTTCAGTATAAAAGTTGGATTGTTGCAGATATTCACTTTGAAACTGAAAGTGAGGTCAGATGGTTTTAGAGATGTAGATTTTTTTTGGCAGTGTTCCCTGCCCCCTCCCGTCCTTCCCTGGCTCCTCTTCTCCCTCCTCTCCCGTCGCGTCTCAGCAGTCTGGGCCCCTCAGAGCCTCATTGTTGGTCTCCACAGTAACCTTTGTTGGATTACCCAAGCCCGGGCCGCATTAGCAGCACAATGCTGGGCCTCTGCTAGTTTTTCTCTTCTTTATACTCTCTTCTCCTTCCCCCTCTCTCTGCTTGGTCCATTACATATTCTTCCCCTATAATTAATTTCCTCTCCTCTCCTTAACTTCTCTGTATTTCTGTCTTTTTCGATTTCCATGAGTTTCAGTGTTTTCATCACTCTGGCTCTGCTTCCTTTTAGCAGCCTGCAGAGTTGTGGGCTATTTTAAACCTAACTCTCCCAGTTAGTAATGATGCCCTACTCACTTCTTTTGCGGGGGGTTGTGTGGATCATAAAGATGCCAGTGCTGATCTAGCAGCATATTCATAATGAGAATATTTTCCGGATGGGGGGAAAGGTAGACAATGGCAGTGGTTCAATCAGCATTGTTGCTACCCCCAGACAGTCACAATTCTGAGGAGAGGAGGGGAGGTGTGTGTGTGTGTGTGTGTGTGTGTGTGTGTGTGTGTGTGTGTGTGTGTGTGTAGACAGTCTCAGACTCAGACAGCACCCAAGACAAGGGCTTATGGGGATGGGGTGTGAATGTGTGTGTGTCTGGGGGGGGGGGTTCCAGACAAAGAAACAAGTCAGCAAACTGTCAAAGATTGATCACACAGTGGTGCAAGAAATCAGGCCAACACCAGAGAGGGAGGTGACACACACACACACACACACACACACACACAGATGCAAGGCTGTGAAGGCATTTAAGAAATGTGCGCGCGCACACACACACACACACACACATTGTCCTTCTCTCTCTCACACAGTTAAAGTAAATATTGACAATCCTAATGGGAGATGCAGTGAAGAATGTGTGCTGTCTCTTTCTCCATTAGGGGATTATAGGAATGAGACAAAAGGATTGAATGAGTGTTGGCGGGGGGGCTGCACAGACAGCGCAATGACGAAGAAACAAATGAAGCAGGAAGGGGTGCGAGAAGGAGAGAAAGTTGTCTGACTTTGTTAGGCAGAGCGATGAGACCAGAGGAGCAGAAACAGCAGTGAGAAAAGCGCTGGCACCAACAGGTTGCAGACCACAGCTCTCTGGAGTCCGGGGAATTTAAAACCACGTGTTGGCCCATAGAGGAAGTTGTAAGCACAGACAGGGACAAAATCTTGTTCACACATTCAGGGAATATGCGCAGAAGGAAACTTTGGACAAAACTGTTATCCTTGAATGTATGAGAAGGCTGAAAAGAATGAGTTTAGAAGGTGAGGGCACACATTTTAAACAATTCTTTGCTCATCACAAACTTGATAATTTCCTTTTGTCTTAGGTGACCAGGCAGCAAGTTACACAGCGTTATTCTTTTAAATTATTTCTTTTAATGACAGTAGTAGAAAATGAAGTATGGGGAAACATACGAGATAACGTGAAGGAGCAATGACTGAGTATAGAGAGCTAGTCCACACAGTCGTCTGCGTCGTGTGGTGTCTGAGGCTGACTGCTAGTCTGTCCTGATACCTTCCAGCCTGTCTGTCTGCAGTATAAGTTCACACCCAGGATAGTGCTTCTTTCCCTCAATACCCTTTGAAAATCAGGTCAGTACAGAACATCCACAGCCGCTTTCCAACTGTTGTTCAATGTTTTTGAACATTTTATTTCTCTATTATGCTCCTCGAACCTTTCATCATTTATTCGAGGAATGTCTCTCATTCAGTTCAGCAGCAAAACCCATCCACCAAACAAAACTCTTCCTCACAAGCTGAGGAAGTCTGCCTAAAACATCATTAGCAAGTGTGTGTGAGTGACAGTGTGTGTGTAGAAATGTGTGTGAGGTTGCGGGTGCATCAGGATGTGCCTGTGAGAATGTATGGGAGTGTGTTATTGTCTGGTGTCTAAATCAGTCCAGCTGATGTCCATCTGGGCTGGGGGGTGGGAGAGTAGGAGGAGCAGAGGGAGGTGGGAGCAGAGGGACGGGGGTGGGGGGACAAAGCAGAGGGAGTGTGTGATCTGGTGGGAAGAGGGCGGAGGGTGGGTTTTAGGTCGCAGGGGGTCAGGAGACTTGAGTCCCAGTCATGAAGCTGGGCCAATCATACTACATCAATATAATCAATACTACAAAATACAGACAAACAAAATAACTACACCCACAATCCATTGGTTGTTTGTAAAGTGTGTGATCTACTGTGTGAACTACATCATACAGTATACTGACACTATATATCTGTAAATGTGCACCAGCATTGGACAGCAGGTACCTGAGATAATTATTCCTTTCAGAAAATTACAAGTCACTGTGATAACCAACACACTCTGTGGGTGGACTTTGAAGGAGTGTGAGACAAAAGGTGGGCTGTGTGTGTATATGTTTGTCTCATCAGCACATCAGTGGGGCAGCTGGAAATTGTGTCAATGAACTACACAAAGCTTATCCAGGATCAGACATGACTCCACACACCCCTCTCCCCTCCTTACCTCATACTGTAAAGCCTTCCTTGCTAACGCAGCAGCATATTAAA